>OY987311.1:2868040-3468040 GCA_963920655.1 Geranium rotundifolium | reverse complement strand
AGCCAGTCCAATGTCGATCGAATTATTGTAAATTTTAAACCTAAACCTCCAATCCGGTTAGAAAAACCCGATATGGAACTAGTAAACCGCACCGTGAACAACCTTACCTACAATAACTTCATGTCTGCATTACTCTCCTCTCAATTTCTCTATTTATTTCCAAAAAAAGAAATCACACAAAAATAATTTTTTTTAAAAAAGGACCCATCTCAAGAAAAAGCCAACAGAACAAGGCCAAACACAGATCAAATCTGACCTTGGCTTTGAGTGTTCTTTGTTCTTGGCAAGCTCTTCAATGGAAGATGTGAAAGTGATAGGAGCAGCAATGAGTGGGCTCTGCACAAGGGTCGAATGGGCTCTGAAGCTCAAAGGAGTGGCTCAGTACGAGTACATTGAAGAAGATCTGATGAACAAGAGTCACATGCTTCTCAAATACAACCCAATACACAAAAAAGTTCCAGTTCTTGTCCATAATGGCAAGCCAATAGCAGATTCACTTGCCATTCTTGAGTACATAGACGAGACATGGAGGCACAAGCCTTTGCTCCCACAAGACCCTCATGACAGAGCCATGGCTCGATTCTGGGCCAAGTTTTCTGATGACAAGGTATAGGGTCGTGTACTATGATTCGAGTTTCAATATTGTCACTTGACTCTAAATGTTTATTTTAGAAAGTGGATTAACAAAATTGTCTGTGAAATAAAAAAATGTAATTTTTAAAAGTTCTTACATGGAAATGTTGGTGATAAATATATTTTTAAGCAAGTTCATTATTTATGTACATTTAGTTTGAATGATATTTTCGTATTTTTAACTGTATCGTTAATGTGCAAAAAAGACTAGTAAATTGTAGGGTTTTGGAATGAGCATAGTACACAAACACTTTTTACAAAAAGAAGAAGAGATATATTATGTAAACAGTTTTTTTTTTGCAATTACCCCTATTTTTAGTGTTTTTTTGGCACTATAATTGTTATGATTAGTGATGACAACGGGGTTTAGTGATTACGTCCCCTTATCCCGACATATCCCGACATATCGGAGAAATCTGGTCTTTGTCAGATTCGAAGTATTTTATCTTCCAACCGATGTAAGATAGCAACGGGTTGGATTTGCATATATTTAGTAATTTTCGTCTCTTGCTGTATCGCGTTTGAAAAGATTCGGGTTCTTTTGTTAATCCCTACATATGAATGTGAAATTTTATGAGTGCAGTGCATGTTTGGTGCATTTGGAGCTTGCAAGGCAGTGGGGGAAGAAAAACAAAAGGCCATAGAGTCAGCACAAGAATCTCTATCATTTCTAGAGAAGCAAATTGAAGGAAGGAAGTTTTTTGGAGGAGAAGAGATTGGGTTTCTGGATTTAGCTGTGGGTTGGATCCCACATTGGGTTGGTGTGATGGAGGAAGTTGGAGAAATGAAGTTGCTTGATGCCAATAAATTTCCATGGCTCCATCAATGGTCTCAAGATTTCAACCAGATTGAGCTCATCAGAGAATGTTTGCCACCAAGAGAAAAGCTGGCTGAGCATTTTATTGCAACCATTGCCTATGTGAGATCTTTTGATGTTAACAAGTCATAAATAGTTTGTGGCTGGTGTGTATTGAGTTTGTTCGAGTCCAGTTCTTTTTAATAATTACACAATATTCTTATTCTACTAAAAAATCTTCTCGTTCAGTGTGTGCCTCAAACTGTTAAGGTGTCTCTTTAAGAACCCGTTAGAGTCATTTTTTTGGATTGTATCAAAGTTAATCAGATCAAGACGTATTGTGTTTCAGAATCTCATGTTGCAGAGATTCGTTTATCGGTTTAAATGACATGTATGTCTCCTCGTATCAACTCTAGTGATTAACTAAAACAATAAAATTACAAAAAATTGTTAAAAAATATTTTCATAAAAACGGTTTTAAAACATAAATTTGTTATAAAAAATAAAACTCAAAGGCAATGTCATCATTTCTGTACAAATACACACAAAAATCAAAGTTCAAAGTTGGCGTCACAATCTTGTCATTGATGTGTGATAGCATAAGAGGCATTTTTGCCATTTTTCCTATCATATATCAACACCAAAAAGATGCATGTTGCAAAGAATACCACAAGCAACAAAGCTTCACCCCAAAAGCCATATTGGTATAATTGTATTTCACTTCAAATTTTCAGCATACTTGTGTACAACCATATCTAGCTTCACCTGTAAGTACATCTATAGTTACAATCCATGCAAGGAAAAACCATGTATGGGAACTTAGGATACATTTTACAATGAATCAGTTTGCACGGCTGCACCTGCACCAAAACGCTGTTCCTCCGCTTCTTCCTCGAGCAACTGCTATTTCCTCGTCAATGTAAAACCAGATAAAGAAAGGGTCTTTTTTGGTGCTCGGCTCTCTATCCAATTTCTCCCCAAGGCCGATCTCCAAAGGGTTTAAGGGTCCGAGTTTTATTCGTATTCGCTCAAAGGTGAATGCCAGCATTCTATTCTTCCACGAAAACCCGCCTTCGAATGTTAGTGATCCAAGTGGACCAAGATACACTCCATTTTCAATCCTCTTCGCCTGACGATCCAAATATAGATCACCATTTGTTAGCTTATAGAGTTACAAAGCTGGAAAAAAAGCATTGTTCTGTAATTGGTTCAGAATATTTGTAGAGGTTTGTATGCTTTGGTGTATTACCCAGAAATTAGAGGGTCGAAACGTAACTAGAATAAGGCTAAACCCAAAAATGGTTATAGAGCACTTCAGAAACTACAACAAAAAACTTGTTTGCATATAAGTCCATAAAGAAACTGATTTAACATATTTGTAGGGTGTAAAGAAATAAAATTGAACAAAATAAAGTTCAGAGAAGTGAATCAATATTACAAATTTTCGTGGTCTCTGTCACTTCATCCACAGCCTTTGATACTCAATACTACAAGTTATTTTAATCTGACGAATAACAGGTAAATAATCTTACATTTATATTGATGCGATCAATGTCAGTTTAACATCCATCAGAGTGGCGCAGCGGAAGCGTGGTGGGCCCATAACCCACAGGTCCCTAGATCGAAACTAGGCTCTGATATTATAATTTGAATTTTTTTAAACAAGTCTTTTTGTATTTTTTAACATCATGACAGATAAATAATAACAAGTTTCACTGTTTTTAAGAATTTCATTTCTATATGGCTATATGCGGAAATAAGACATCACAAGGTCTAAGAGAAGGCACATTACGAGCTTCAACAATCTAAAAAAATAGTTTTATGTTTTAGTGAACTAAAAAAGGAAGGCATTGGGGTACTTACTGCAGCATCAAACCTCTGAACAGCTGTAATTGGGAAGTAGCGACCACCCGTCATTTTTTTCTACAATTCAGTACAAAGATCAACAACCATTAATTGTGAAAAGGGCCACCAACATTTCTTATGTGAATGCTGCGGTAAAATATAATAACAATTAACAACAACCTCAGCCGTAAAGACAAGCATCCAAGTTCTTCCAGGAGATTCTGATCCGCCGAGAGTTTCCAGAAACCCCGAAGGATCAACTTTTGCCTTTTCAATCACGGAAAATGCAGAAAGAATCTCCTCGGCCGCAACTTTCCGGGTCTTTGCAGCATTTTTTAGCACCTTCACACTCTCCTCGAGTTCCTGAATAACAAAAACAATGTAGCCAAGTAATAAAAACAGGCCAAGAACAATATATAACAAATAATTCGAATCAATCACCCCAAATTTTCTGAAAATAATCATCAATAACCCTAAACAACATTACAGTAGCTCCATTAGGTGTAAGCTCTTCTACAATTCATACATTTAGCAACTTATCGTGAAACCAGCAGGTACAAAATGCAGAAAGGTAATCATGATTTGAATTAGAGAGCACTAGTTTCGAAATTAAACAACTGGTTGAGTTAGGTACACAATTCTCCACAAACTAATCTCCATCTATGTGATGAAATAAAATAAAAAATGTGTTGGTTTCAAGTTTCAAGTTTCATGAATTTTCCAAGTAGCCAAACAAAAGCTTACCATGAATTTCCCGGTTTTGTAAGTTCAACCAGCAGGTACAAAACGCAGAAAGGAAAACATAATCTGAATTCGACAACACTGGTTTTTGAAATTGAAGAACTAGTCCAAATTAACCAAACAGGTTGAGCTAGGCACAGATAGTGTGCTGGTTTGATGAATTTTCCAAGCAGCCAAACACAGAAGCTTACGTGAATTGGGTGTTCCTGAGGAAGAAGAGGGGTGGTGGTGGTTTGGGGAGAGCCATCGAGGGTTGCTCTGATCTTCGCGCTTCTGGATTTGCTTGTAATGTTGCAATGGGAAATGGAGGATTTGAAGGAAGGTGGAGGTGGAGTTGAAGCCACGCAGAGAGAGCTCAATGAAGAAGAAGAAGTGAACAAATGAGTGGGTAGAACCATTGCTTTGTGCACCACTGCTCTCGTACCATCCATTTATTTCCCAATTTATTTGTTTTATTTTTATATTATTCAAATTCAAGTAAAAGAAAATAATTTGTGCAGGAACAATTTTGGTTGGTGCAGAGTGCATGTGGGCAATTAGGAATGACAATATTTCTCGTTCTCGACGTGAATTTCTGAATCCGAACAAAAACAGGATGGAAAATTCTTGAATCCAGATGAGAACGGGACGGAGACGGGGTGAGGCATCCCCACCCGCCCCGCCCCCATATATTAAAAAATATATTTTTAATGTATATTTAATGAAAAATAATTTTTTTTATTGAAATAATACTTTATAATACATGTTTGATGAAAAAACAATATCTTGAGTATATGTTTATCTTAAAACAATAATTTTTAATATAAGTTTTATTAAAAAATAAATATTTTTTAATATCTTTTTGGGTTGGAAAAGGAAAACGGGAAATCTCTTAATCCGACGAAAAATCCTCGTTCCCGCTAGATTCAGGGAATCTCCAATCCGATTCTAATCAAGACAAAGATTGCCAAATCCGCCCGTTACCATCCCTATTTTCAAGTTTCGATTTGGGACTCATAAGTTGTATCTCATGAAAGTTAAGACTAAAAGTAAAAATTAATATTTTAACTAAAAAATTAAAATTATAATATAAGATTATCGTTAAAAGAAAAAAAATAAAATCAATTCTTAATTCTGAAGGGAAAATCATATATTAATTTCCAAGATTTGTTTGCTATTAACAAAATGCACCACACTCTCTTGCAAAAACATTTTTACTATTTTGTCTCTTAATTTATGAAACATTAAACAAGAAGAAATCTAGTCTCATATGGATTATAAAACCACAAAAATGGTAATACAAGGAGCGAGAAATCGACAGCTAAGTATCTAAAACGACCAAAATTTGAGTTTACATAGCAGGAAAATAGAAGCACTGTCCAAGCAAACAAACTGGTCAAAAATCATCTGAACTGAAGTGTGTACTGTTGTGTGAAGATGGGAGTAACAATTTACGCCCATTAATAGCAGCTACAGTCAATACTGACTAAGATCTCCAATTCTCTAGCTGGTTCCTGAATTTAGACCCTTCTCAGCAGCCTTTGTACACAAAAGGATATTATATGTTTTTTCCTCTGCTGGGCCTATTTACCTGATCGGTAAGTATATAAAAAAAAAAACTATTTGTGTCAGCAAGTAACAGAAATACAACACTCGTTAATCAAAAAACTCAGGCAGCTAACAAGCAAAAAAGATGTTAACACTTTTTTGGAGTTGTGGCAAACAGATGTTTTCGCATATTACAATGAACAATTGTTCTCAACGACCGCACAGCATCTTCATATACAGAGACAAATTAGCATGCAGCCTATGAGTGGACTTAGAAGTATGTTCTGAGGACTATGACCCGAAAAGAGGATCCATCGATCCAAACATATTTTAATCGGCGAGTAATATTTGGAATTGATCATCTTATGATATTGATCTTCACAAAATTGCAACCCAAAATTGATTTTTGGACATCTAATGAAGTGGGTGGCCAATATACTGAATTAAACCAAAATATATATTGACCACTTACTTTTAGCAGCCAAATATATAATTTTCAGAAAGAGATGCATCATAAAGAGATCATACGTGCAAAATGAGAAGTGAGTAAAACATCAATCAGACATCACCCACCTCTCGTCCAAAATTTGTTTAAGCGCTGGAGCTAGAACTTGAAGAAAGTTCCATTACTTTCCCAACTGCAATCGTTTTACCTGCAAAAGAAACCAACATACACATTAGAATGCATAGCAAACAACGTCTAACGAATGAATGCACCATAAGAGAAACATGTCTGTATCACCTTCAGTGCGAAGTGTGAACCTTCCAAGTTGTGGAAAATCAGAGAACTTCTCAACGCAAATCGCGTTATTCACCTGAAGAGGACATTATTATAAGAGTCTAAAACGCAATAACAAATCAAGAGGGCTGTCAGGTCTCAAAACACATTGGAAGTTAGTAGGTTTGTTCTTTTGTCTTAACTGTTTAATAACTAGTAGCAGAATTCTTTTAACTGGACACTTTGATTTATTATTCTAGGTTGCAAACTAGAAATGGTGATTATGGTAAATCTATACATATTAGGAGTTTGCAGACCCATTGGGATGCCAGAGTTCCCAACTTGAATACTAATGAGTCAAGCAAAACCTATAAATTTTATAATACTGAGATCTTGAACTCGAGACCGCGTAAAAATGGTGCACATTGTAATGCTACTTCAGATACGATGCAACTCTCAAACCCTAAGCATTATCCAAACCAGAAGTATTAAAACTTAACACATTGAAAATCAACAGCAACCTTATCCTCTACTTTGCACTCGAGTCTGTTTGAAGGAACTTATCAAACAGAAAATATCATTCCCCATAGTGAACATTGTTCAATAGTTAAGTCTACGTTGCTCAAAGAGAAAAAAACAAAGCTACATACAAAAGCAAAATCAGACCGTGCTAATAGGGTTGACTTCTTAGTATGGGAAACACATGCTCTTACATGTAGCTCAATAAATTGAAATATATACCTGAATGCGACACAGGACAATAGCACCATTCTTCACAAAGAGAATTTTCTTTTTCATAGGCTTCTTTGTCTTTGGATCTATTTGATGTAGCAGCTCAACAATCTCACACTCTTCAACGACAGCGTGAACATGCAAGACAGCGTTATAGCCTGCTGTAAGAATACCCTAGAATAGAAAGCAACATTCCAGTTGCATCAGATAATTGATTGCAGATTCCTCAACCAAAATACAAAACAAACATAACTCATTTGTCAGAAAGTTAAACTTGAGCTCATAAGCTTACATTCTCCAGCAACTCAAGGATCTGTAACTGGGCAATAAACTCTGTCCCAGAAGCTATTGGAGTTGCTGCATTAATAGAAGCAAATTAAGATCCAAAAACAGTGCAAGGAAATGAAGTAATTATGCAAAGATTTTTTGATACACCGTCAATGGCTCCTCAAGCGGGCTTTGCTTCTGCCACATATGCGATTATACCCAACCCTAAATGAGATGAGTTTAAAATGGCTTCCCATCTATTGAAGCCCGCTTGAGTAGCAGTTTCACGCACCATGCACAGAAAGAAAAGGGAACCCCGGATGCACAAAGCTCTCATCCCACAGATTAAAATTGTAAAACATGCATTTAACTTGAAAGGAGCTCTCATCTCCATCAAGAATGTTGAAATTAGAACACAAAAAAACAAATATTCATAAATAAGTAATCCCCTCCTCACACATGATACTTTCATGTCATTATGATCAAAAGTAAAGAACACAAGACAATCATAATACAGCCTATCAATTTCTTAAAATCAAGACGGCCAGTCAACAAGGAAATATTAGAAGCACTTAAATCAGATGGAAGGACAGAATGAATAAAGGAATTAGTAACTCTTTAGAGACATTCAATTGATAGAGCACCACTGCATTGAACTTACCAACACTTGACAAGACAAATCCTGACAATATGTCCTCTTCTTCAATTCCAGATAGCCTCACTCGAACATTTTCACCAGGTCCCGCACGTTTAACTTTATTTTCATCACAATATACCGCAAGAACTTTCACATGAGCCTGCAACGTAATGTTTAAGAATAATTAATCTAATAAAAGGAGCATATAAAAATTTTCACCCAGAACTTTTAATCAAGTAGTTTGTTATTGTAATAGAAAAAAGCACCTTATTTGGCATAACTATCAAGGAATCCCCCTCGCGAACGCTCCCAGATTCCACCTTGCCCATAACAACAGTCCCCATATCCTTGAATTTGTCAATAATAGGCATCCTGTAAGTTTTAAATTTTAATGTTAAATAAGTCAGGTACAAATGTGAGTCATGAATGTAAAGATAATAGCAAGAAATTATTCTCTAGCAGTCCAGTGGCATAAGCCAATGAACCAGAATTCATAGAGATGTTTTCTGTTGGAACAGGCAGACGAAACTGAACCATATGTTGTCAAAAGAATATGGTTCCTAAATGACAGTAAACCTCCCAAAGTTTACTTGTTTTACAAAAAACCTTAAAGTCATTACAAAAGATGTACAGTAGACTAGATTCATCAGTCACTGAGAAATCTGAAATTAAATCAAAACCATACCTAAATGGACCATTTGGGTCTCTGAGAGGAACTTCAATAGAGTCGAGGGCTTCAAAAAGACAGGGACCATTCCACCATGGACACACACTTTTTTCCACTCTTTTTTGCATGTTGGAACCGACTAGACCAGATATTGGGAGAAACTGGACATCTGCAAGTTGAAGTTAGAACATAAGCAGTTATTTGGTACATCAGTACAGACGAAAGGAAGAGGGAAATAAATTCAGAGATAATTGGAAGAGTGGCCTGTCATTTGGTGCAACCTGTAAGTGACTCATTCTCACCAATATATAACAAAGGGCTTCAAATTTAGTCCTAAAAGGACAATGCATATAATACCACTAAAGCCTAAGACTGCAAACTTTTCAGTTAACAAAACCAAATACCTTTCTTCACGTTGTAACCTGATTGCCTGAGGAAGGGTACCATCTTTGACTCAATTTCATCATACCTGAAAAACAAAACAGTGGTAAGAAAAGTGGATTAGGTAAGCGTAGACATAGCATAATCGTGTGCACACATTATGAGGGTTGGACTAGAGAGAGGCAAACCTTTCTTTTGACCATTTCACAGTAGGATCGTCCATTTTATTTACAACAACAAGCAGCTTGGAAACACCCAGAGTTTTGGCAAGTTGTACATGCTCACGAGTCTGTCCACCCTTCTCGTAACCAGTTTCGAATTCACCCTTTCGGGCAGAAATAACCTAATATAGATAGAGAGTGAATAAAAAAGGTGAAGTGGTAGAACCTTACGGATCAATAATACGCCGCAGATACAACTTACCAGTACACCTATATCAGCTTGAGATGCACCACTGATCATATTTGGGACATAACTTTTATGGCCCTGAAAGATTAAATGGAAGTAAGTACGGTCCTCAAAATACATTATAACAATATGCAAAATTTCAAAAGACTGAATGGCGGGATAGAAAAAAAAGGATATAAGAACTTCCCCCAAAACACAAAGATTTATGAATCATGGCTACATGTCCTAGAGCACATAGGCTCAGACCTCATTTTTTGTTGAATGTCTGTGTGAGTGTGAGTTGAGTGTGAGAGGGAAGAGGTATTAGAAATTAGTGTTTTGGGGGACATAAATTGCATGACCTAAGGTACACAAAAAAAGTCTCACCGGTGCATCCAAAATGGTGAACCTCGTCGTCTCTGTTTCAAAATGGGCTCTTCCAACTTCCACAGTTTTTCCCTGTAGCCAACAGTACAATTTGCTATATTAATAAGTGATTAAATGAGACTATTCCCAGAAGACATTATACAATATCAGTATGGGAGATAGGCATGTTAATCATTATACTGAAATTACCTTAGCTCTCTCCTCTTCATTGGTGTCCATAATATACGCCATATACCTAGCACAGAAAAAAATTAGAAGGTTAATTAATTAAACAGCGTTTACAAGCCAAGTTCGATGGTGTAAGTAGACTCACCAGCTTTCCCTACTCTTATCCTTGGCTTCTTTCTCATACTTCTGGATGGTACGGTCATCGACCTGCCCGCTAAGGAAAAGTATTTGGCCTCCAGTTGTAGACTTACCGGCATCTGCAACCAATACAGATGCATAATAATACTTAATAAAACAGCAACATGTAGATCAAACAATTTCAAACCCCCAAAAACTTTCTAAAAGCTCGACTTTAACGCCAAAGAATCAAGAATATCACACTGGAAAGATAAACAATAACAAAATAATGCTTTCATGCCAGCTTTAAGTGATGAAACAGTAACTCTAATGTTTATCATTAAAAAAAAGTTCTCTGGTAATAAAGAAAGATCAGGAATATATTTTCATGAGAAAAAATTGAGCAGCAATTGAGAAGGATAAGGAGCACAAAAGAAGTTATAATAAAAAGAAAAGGTATCAAAGATGATACTGAAATGGGTGTGAAATTCATCTTCTTGTGATGAAACCTTATTTGATGTGTAGCATACAAGCAAAACATGCAACATGGATCTAGAATAGTTAAAGACAACATGCTGAGTTGACCAAAAGACAAAGCAAAGAAAGCAATCAAATAAAAGAACTCACTTTTAGTGTTTTAGCCAAACTCCAATCTTTCCAGACTTCCAATTTCTTTTTACCCTTAAATTTACAATTTCAATCAGCATTCTTATTGTTCTTTATTCATCCCTTCTTATGAAACATTTGGGCTAGCTAGAGTGAGCCCTTACTGAAACAGCACTAGAGATTAATCAACTCTGGCACGATGTTTGAAATTACTGCTTGAATGGAACACAACGGAATCCATAGGCACCTAATAGAAATGCTAGTCATACCTGGCTGAAGTTCTAAAAAAATGTCATTCCCTTAGGCACCCACATTGCCAGAGGAAAGAACTAAAATCTCAAAGCTCTGAAAACAAATCCCATATCCCCAAATAAAGTAATCAAATCAAGATGATCGAAGCAATAATCAACACTAATCAAGACAAAAGGACAGCATACTTCCAAAGTACATAAGATGCAGAAATATAAATTTCTTCAATTGGAATAAAAACAAAATATTAAGGCAAACACGGAATTAATATAACTATGTAATTCAACCTACCAACATGGCCAATGAATACAACATTCAAGTGTCGTTTCTCATTCTCATCTCTTTCCAAATCCTCTGCTGCTTCCTCTACAGGAAGAGCGATTTCTTTGCCTATCACGGGACATAAAAACAAGAAATAAATATGGCATACAAATCAAAGGAAACAGAAATAAGTGAACACTACCATAACTGAAATCAACAGTCAAATATGTCCTAAGATTTAAGATAAAAACTAGTGACTGTACAAGCACATCACCTTTTGGTTCAGCCTGGACATGATGAGTGTTTGTTTGGACCACATCACCTTTTGGTTCAGCCTGGACATGATGAGCGTTTGTTTGGACCTCTTCCTTCACTTCTGAAGGAACCAAAAGGTAAAATTCTTGAGACTATATCTTTCAATGACAGATTAAAGATACTGTGTAATTATATACTGAATCTCGAGCTACAAATATAACTTCAACCAACTCAAGTGCTTCCGGTGATTTTCAGCAACATAAAGGTGCCTCGCATGCAGCAAATAGTGGCTCAATGTTGACAAAACACATGCATGAATACAAAATCTGAACTATACATTTTGACTACAAAAAACTCATCGGAGCTTTTATAGGAATAGTTTTCAGCTGTTTCTTGAATTGGACCTCCATACAAGTTGAATATATCACAAATCAAAAAGACTACACTAGTAATGCAAACAAACAATTCAAGTTCAAATTATGTGAAAGGTACCACATACCATAGGGAGGTCTTTGAAAAATGCCAATGTTATGATAATAATACTAAGGAAAAATAAATGGACAATTAAAAAGTTCTCTTTCAATTTAATTAAATTATAAATAATCATGCATGTCTAAAATAAGAATAATCATAACATTATACAATTAAATAATTAGGTGGTGTGGTGTGGTATCATTATAAACACACTCCCCTCTCCTATGCCACTTTAAGTTTTTACTAGATTAGAAATGGTAGTGCCACTTTCATAATCCACATCCTCTTTTAATTGTGGAGTAACAATTAAATTCCCAAACATTCTCTAAATGCCTGGAAAAAAGGTGCAATGATGGTTAAGCTAATGAAGTAGGGGTAAGGTAGAAAGTGAGCTTATGTCAGAAAAGTACTAATATGCCGGTGAAAGAAAAGCTTGGTGGCCCTCCATAAAAAATGCACAGCAAGTAAATTGTTCTGCTTTTGCAGACTACAAAATGCAACAATTCAATCACAGGTTGGCTCCTGCAAACTACATACATGTATGTTTGCTTAAAAATAGACAGTCACTAAAACCCCACCAAAACAACGGATTACATTAACTTCACTAATAGTACTTCTAACTTTCCACTTCATTGAAGAATGAGATACTAGATAGTGCCAGAAACCTACGTTTATTGATGTAACATCCCCCTCTGTATTATTGTTTACTTCTTTTTTATCAATTCTATGTTTCTCTTTCACAGTTACATCTCACGGTTTTGTTTTTCCTATGACAAATCCCTTCATTCGCCAGGTAGATATTCTGATTATATTCAGATCAGTAACCGTACCT
The DNA here is from genome assembly GCA_963920655.1 of Geranium rotundifolium. Classification (NCBI taxonomy): domain Eukaryota; kingdom Viridiplantae; phylum Streptophyta; class Magnoliopsida; order Geraniales; family Geraniaceae; genus Geranium; species Geranium rotundifolium. Next base: position 3,455,360 of record OY987311.1, on the reverse strand, counting down.
TAATAAATACCAGACTGTTTTAGTGACTAAACAAATAAATAAATGCAATGCTCATTTAAAAACATTGTATTAAGCAAGATAAGCAATAGATGCCAAAATAATATATTATACATTAAGTGGTACGTACAACCAACCTTCTTCTGGCTTCTCGTCCCATTTTTCAATTTCTTCGTGCTTTTCATCCTCTTGATTAACCACCCCATTAGTATCGTCTGGTAATACTCAATCAAAGAGTTCACAAGAAAGATTCAAGAGAAGAACATAATACTCCATACTTGGAATATTACACTATAGATAATTAGCTATGAATACTCACCAATTGTACCTGATGGATCAAGTTGTAATGCGCGGATCTCCTCCTCAATATCTATCCAAAAAAAATCTCAAAAGTGTCAACATTTACCATTCTGAATACACGATAAAGTTCCAACGCAATACACCATTTTCCGGGCAATAAAAGTTCAAATAAGATGAGAAGTAAAACTCAGACTACTGTGTTCAGTCTGCAAATATTAAAAGCCCCGCCAATGCAGATAAAAAAACTCAAGTCCTTATTTTACATAATTAGGTTGATTTTTCAGCAATAAAATATAAAGCCTTATCAATCTAATCAAGACAGACAAAATAAAGTGAAAATAAGTGAGATAGAGCTGCCTGCATACCCATTGTAATTAGATATTGTATGTATATCGAGAGAGGCACTCGCGTGATGACTGAAACAAAAAAAAATTATGCATCAGACTTGGTACCTACTACATTCTTTGACTTCAGAAATCAGAACAAAAGGCTCCAAGATACATACGGGCATACATAAAGCAATAAAATGATTAAAAATATGTATTAATCGCTGCAGACAGCATGGTTTCAGTTATTTATATCCCGTGTATGTTATGGTATGGGGGCTATCATAGATTTGCTATCCAGTTTGCATGATGCCGCAATGCAAAAATACGGCAGCTAATTTCTTTGATAAACTCATAAACTGGTACACCATTAGCCATATTAGATGCGCACTTTTAAGTTTAAGCAGGGTGCTAATAAAAGAACAACCATATTTCCAAGCAACATTAGCCTAAAGAAAATCTAGTATCTGCCTCTCTGCAGCCAACAAAAGGTAGCAATCATCTGAGTTTATCCTTTGCCAGCAACCAAAATTCACAAATATCATTGAGTTTGATTCAATTCGGCTCTTAATTGTAGTTTCATATGTGTTTCCAGCAATGAACATCCCAATTCGTTAGCTAAATATCTTACACACTACTTCAGATTACATTCTTAACCGTAAGTGTTTGCAACTCAAGAACTTGCTCACTCTCAAACACATAAAATTAAACTAAACAAACCATCGAAATTAACATAATAAACACAGTGAAGCACCAATCCGAATAAGAGCACAAATTATACGCGTAATCAATAAGCAAGACGAAAAGCTTCTCCGTAATTCCCAAAAGGAACTCGGAGACAAGATAAACGAAGATCCAATCCCCAATCCGCCGAGCGAACACAATCGAAACCCTAAGTCCACCGATTCTCAGAACAAACACACGTAAAATCAGGAAAAATCAACATCAATCCGATAGAGTACATGAATCGGGACAACAACACCTAAATCCGAGAGAAACAGAAGTAATCGGATAGCAAAAAACGCCTATAAACGCCGAAACTCCGGTTCCGCGGAGTGTTTGTTTCTCGAGAAAAAAAGAAGAAGACCAATGCATAAATTTCTGGGGAGAAATGGAGAAGAGAGAATTTACCTGACGAAGAAGCAGAGACAAAGCTGGGCTAAGCGTGTGTGAGAACAGTGAAGGGTTTTATTTTTATATCGCCGAGTCTCTTCCTTATGCGCCGTCGTGGGCCTGTGAGAGCCCAGCACCAAATACGCTAAAAAAATAATTTCCTTTCTCCTCAAGTAAAACAGTTGTCGAAATAGGACACGTGTGCATTTGTGACTGTAACTCACACTTCTGACATAAATATCTCATTTATTTTACGATAAAAGTAATAAAAGTGGTGGTGAATTAGGAGACTATCGACACTAATCTTTTTGGAAATTTCTTTTCCACTTGGCTCTCTTCTAATAAGATAATTGTAAACTTGTATTTGTAACATTACAAATGACCATAAAAAATATCTATTGAGTGTGGGGTAGTATTGTCAAAATTCTCGACATGTATGATTATTCTTTATTAATTTTCTGATTGGTTTTTTAATTAATTAATTATATATATATAAATTTTGATAATTTCTCTTATACAATTTATATTTTGAATATTTCTGATTAACTCATTAAAAGACTTTGTTTGATAAATTATCGTCAAATGTTATTTATAACACTAGTGTGACATGTTGGCATGTGATGTGACATTAGATAGATATTTTGTGGCTGAAATAATGCTTTTTGAAGGTAAATGGATTTTATTTAAGAAATAACAACTAACCCGACATCTACCCAGATAGCTGAAGCTATAGGTGGCGGGACATAATCCTCACCATAATCCCAACGACTTTTAATTAAAACAAACTTGGTTAATTCGTGAGCCACTTTATTACAAGATCAACGAGCAAAAACTATTGATAATTTCAAACTTGGCCCTCAAAGTCCGTCTACAGTCACAAATGATGCCCCCGAACATGTTTCTTCCTTGTTTCGTTTGTTGGACCTGGTCCACCACTCTTAGGCAATCAGTTTCAAACACCACATCCTTCCATTTTTTTTCTTTTTAGCTCATGATAGAGCTTCTCTGACGCCTATAGCCTCCACCTCTTCGAACTGGAGATTACCCGAAAAGCGTCTAAAGAATATTGTTATTTTACGTAGTTATGTTATTTGAGCCACTCTTGAATTGAGATTGAGTCATGCTGGTACAAGCGGGGTAGACCGGTCTGAACCAGAAAAATACATATGTGTGGAGACCATATGTCACAACGGTGTCGCGGGCGAGAGACTTCAGCGAAGCCCAAAAACCCATAACCACCTCCGTCCACCACTGAAAAACAAATAAAAACCTAGTTGCGTCGGTGCTGGTTCATAAACTTCAACGAGCACAATCTCTTAGCAACTCATTCGCATCTTCGGCGAGTCGCAATCTTTCTGAGGTCTCTCTCCCCTTCGTTGAAGCTCCATCTCATCCCCCTTTCTACTGTCTCGGCCTCCATAGAAGCCACACTCACTTACACCAAACCTCCACATCCAAGAGGACAGACCAAGGAGGTTACCATCATGTGCGAGCTCCACAACCACCAGAGAGCCGCTCCGCCACCTGCAAAGCTCTCTAGCCCACCAAAAGTTGTACCCAAAGTCGACCAAAAGCCATCTACAAATTCTTTAAACCCCAAAATCCATCATCTCCCGAATTCGCCAATAAAATTAGTCCCGCACCACTAACTTCGTTACAAATAAACTGAGGAAGGTCACTGACGCATCCTTGCCGGAGATCACGGCGTCGCCGCCAACTCTAGGAGTGAGCAGATTGAGAGAGTTTCTTAGTAAGAGAAAAAGAATATTTGCTTATGCTACTATATTCGCTATATTTACAAAAACTAGCTCTCAATCTCAAATTGAATGAAATTCTAATGAGTACAATTTGTCGTAAGTATATTATTATTGGAGAAATTACATATTACTACCTCTAACTATCGTCCTTCTCACATTACTATTCCGAACTAAAATACTCAATTTTGCACTCACTCATTTTTTATTACAACTAACTCTAACATGACTAAATCTAACGTAACTTTGACATAAAAAGATCAAAATGCCATGACCATATGTTTTATATGAATAATAAAGTGTATTAGAAGACCAGTTCAACTAAAAATTTAAGTTGATAGTTGAATTATCAATTATAGTTTTATACTCTAACACGCGCCCTCACGGCAAGCCCATTTTGAGGTTTGGACGTGCACATTTTTTAGAAGAGTAGATTGAGGAGCCCACAAGAAGTTGGAAGGCTTTTTGAGAAGTAGAAATTTATGGAGACCTATTTAGAATAAGAGCAGAGCCTTTTTTTTACAAATATATAAAAGCTTAATAAAAATAAATTTTTGCATGTCCTAGAATTCGAACTCGTGTCCGCAAAGTACAAGTTTTGATACTATATTAGAAAACCAACTCAACTAAAAGCTTAAGCTGATAGTTGAAGGACCAATTATAGCACGGGCAAGCCCGTTTTGAAGTTTAGTTGAAGGACCAATTATAGTTTTATACTCTAACACGCACCCTCACGAACAAGCCCGTTTTAAAGTTTAGTTGAAGAACCAATTATAATTTTATATTCTAAACACAGTGATATGTTCCCAATTGCAGATGCCTCTAGTCTGGTTTGGTCTAAATGGCGCGGCTTAACTCTCCAATTTATAATTTTAAAATTATAAGCGATAAATTGACACGACGAATCATGCACTTTAACATGGACAATCAGCCCATATAGAAGAGCGTTCTCATGCTTCTCCAAGCCCATCTTCAAGTAACTCAAGCCCAACATCAACCAAATTTCAGAGTAGTCCACACATCGGCCCAGTCCAAGAAATGCGTCACCAACAAGAAACACGCAACGTGTCAACAAAACAGGTAAGGAATAGTCACGGTCACGGACCATCAGCGGCGGGTAATTTTATCAGACCCAAAAAGCCACTGCTCACCAACAGTAAGCAGATCTAGGGTTAGATCTTGAACAGTCAGGCTTCACTGACCTCACTGCTCTGCTACATCAATCTAACACACAACACGGTGGGCCCCACATCCCACCACACAGATCAACGGCCGCAGGATAATCAACTCGCCGCGTGGCAGCGGATCGTAGCCGGAGCAACAGGATTGGAAATGGAGCGCGGCGCAGGGGATAGGTGCCGTCAGATTCCGAAATAGCGAGTAGCAGTTAAAAATAGAGCCGTTGGGCACGTTACGCGAGGCTTGTGGGGCCCACGGTCACTTGTGTTGTCAAATCAACGTCCCTTTTGTCTGAACAACTACCATTCCTCGTTTCGGTTTTTTGACTCTCGGTGCCACCTAATGGACACGTGTCACTCCCACGGCCTTCGTCACTCGGTGTTTAATTATGTACGTTGAATAGTTATTTTTTTCCCTTATTCACGAGATTTGAAAGAGCAGTTAGGACTTAATGACCATAATTTTCTCTTGACTAATCGAGGTTAGTTGGAAAAAAAATACAAAACCAAAACAAGAAAATGGCCTTTATACATTTTTTGCAATTAAGGTGTAATTACAGTACATCAGCAAAAAAAATTCTAGATATAATATATTCTTCAAGTATACTTCAATAATCTGTTCGATAAATGAAATATCTCAAGTAAGTGAAATTTGGTTTTATGCGTAAGATACAATATGATAAAATAACGAACACGTTTTTTACGACGAACATGTTTTCACAACATTTAAACTGATAATATGTTATTAATATCATTTTATTTTTACTGTGAAAATCTTATAGAAATTTATGCTTACCGTAATGAAATGACACAAATATTTAATTATTATATTAATACAAAAAATTATAAACATTCCTATTACTAAGCAGAGATTAAATAACAAACTAAACTAATGCATTATCTAACTTATATATAAATACAGATTATTGAGAGTAAAATATAAATGTGTCAAGAGTGCATTGGAAGGAGAGGTGGTGGAGGACAGGACACTGTAACAAATGCCTTTCACCATTCTATGTTGTTGGGCAGAGTTTTAAAAGTGCAGTGTGTTGTTCTTGGTAAGTGAAAGTGAAACATTGTTCACTATAATCCATAAAAAATCATAAATATCAAATAAAAGAGAAGAAAGAGAAAAAAAAAAATAGATGGGTAGCATGTGAATGTGATTAATATATAATACCAGACACTAGAAGCTAGCTCCATAGCACCAGTATTAGGGCAACATAGCCATTTAATTTGGAATCTTATTATTACCAACAAAAATAAATATTTTTTATTAAATAAACATAAATATGCTTTCTCAGTTCTCACCCATACCCTAACCACACTATAAAAAAGGCCCATAGCTATACCATTACCATATTCTCATATGCATCATCTTCACTTTTCTTGTTCACTTTCCTCTGTGATATTTATTTTTGTTTTTGATTTAGGGTTTGTGGGAGGTCATGAACTAGGGTTTGTGAGAGAAAGCTGAAGTGGGTCATGGTTTTTTGGTTTTGAGGGGAAAGGGTTGAGAAGTAGAGCTCCTTGAGGTCCAATAGAGGTTGTTGGGTGTGAAGATTGAGCTGCTGAGCTATGGATCCCACAGCTCTATCTCATGTGTTTTTGAGATAATATTGTGGCTTGCATATTTCAGGAGCTTCATTTCAATACTCTTAACCCTTTTTGGATTGAAGGGAGCTCTACACTGCATCTCTCTCTCTCTCTCTCTCTCTCTATATATATATATATATATATATTCATATCCTTTTGTTCTTGTTTGTTTTCATGTTTGATTTTCTTCATGTTTCTTGCTGTGTTTATTTTCTTCTTTGATTTTCTATATGTTTTTCAGGAGATTCTTGATCTTCAAGATCTGAAGAAACCTGTTTAATTTCAACATTGATGAACTGATACTGATAAAGAACTATTATTATTCATATGCTTTCTCTTCTTGAAGACCTAGTTATGTTTCTTGCCATGTTCATTTTTCATGGTTGACTTTCTTTGTGGGTTTTTTCAGTAGATTCTTGATCTTCAAGATCTGGAGATGTTTTTGGTCCAACCTGTTTATTTTCAGCATCAATAAACTGACAATACTAGACAAATATTATTTATATTTTTTCACATCCTTCTCTTCTTGAAGACCTAGTTATGTTTCTTTCATTGTTAATTTTCATCCATCTGTATGTTGCTCAGGAGATTCTTGATCTTCAAGATCTGGAGAAACTGTTGGTCCAACCTGTTTAATTTCAACTCTAATAAGCTTATAATATATATTTTTTACAGCTTTCTCATCTTGAAAACCTATCTTGTAGCTCCTTTATTTTTCTTGACTAATATTTATGTTCATTATATACACTAGATCTGTACAGCTACAATTAGTTGTTTGTCAAAACCATGAAGTAATGAGAAATAATTGATCAAGTTAGATAATTCACTTAGGTTTGTTCTGAGCATTGTGGGGTCCTCTCTGTTCATTGCAGAGAACCCAGATCTAGAAAGTGATTAGCTTCTTTTTTAAAGCTGTTAGGTGGATCCACTTGGTTGATTTTTTTATATGCCTATTGTGGCTGTTTAATTAATTTGATTTGGATTTTGTTTTTGTTTTTTCATGGAAATTGTATTTGGATGATCTTGATATATAGATTTATTTATCAAGTTTTGCAGTTCAGCATTTTAAGTGAACTTTTTTTATTATTGACTCTGCACTAATTAATTATGTATCATATAGATAAATAATTTTGAAATGGCCAGAAAGTCATAGTTTGTAAAACCTTAATTTTTCCTTCAATTTTGTACTGCTACTGTGATTTTTAATTTTTTTTTACTTGTTATTTTTGTTTGTAACCAATTTATTTACTTGTTATTTACACTCAGTACTAGTAGAGTGGTTACCTGAGTTTTTTTATACTGGTTTTGTGTACTTTATTGAATATGCAATTTATGTATCTAACCCATGTAACATGTAATTAAGATAATTCAAACTTGTATTAAAATTGCTTAGAACTAATTTAATTGCTACTTTATCAGTTTGAGTTTATTATTACTCCGCAATTTATGTAAGCTTACCTAACATGTAATTAAGAAAATTCTCCAATTAAGGTGAATTTTTGGTACGAAATTTATTAAATTTTTGGTGACTTCAATGTTGTCATATATTAGGTGAATTTTAAAGTGTCGTCTAAAATATGTGAGTTAGGGTAAAAAATTGAATTTATTGTTACTCAAACATATAATTGGAGTGTATATTTTAGAGCAAATTTAGTGTCACCTTGATTAATTAAGAATTTACTGCTATTCTACAATATATGTAACTAGAAGTCTCAAACGATTATTTGCAGAGATCACAATTTTCTTATGTTGAAGAAGACTGATTTTTTCCAAAAACAATGCAATTAAACAAAATATTTACCTAAATGTGTTACTGTTAAATCTATTTAAATATATATATGTGTCTGAAGTGACATCTCTTATGTGTCAATTTTGTAGCCATTCGAATGAATTGCTACTGTAAAAACCTGTATTTTACGTTTCAACTGCTTGTGTTTTATTTTTTTAGTTGTGTTATTTTTTTTAATCAATTTGTTGTGTTTTATTAATTTAATGCAAATAAAGAAAGTAATGGCAATTAAAAATTTTGTCGTGTGGATGGATAACTGAGGTATGTATTTTTAGATATTATTGAATATTTATACACCTGCTCAAAATTTATTTGTCATGTATATTAATATAGTGTTGAAAAAATATAGGGCAGATCATGTTATTTAGAAAGTAATTAAAATTAATAAAAGATGAATCATATTAGTTAACAATTAATCGAGTTTGTTGAATTTTTTATAACATTTTCTCTGAATTTTAAAATCAGACGTAGTATTTCTAATATAAAATGTAATATATTTTTCTTTTCCGTGATACAAAATGTAATATAAAATTGAAGGCAAAATTCATTAAATTTATCATTCATTTGGTCTCTAATAAAGAATTTTGCTACTTATTCTCGTAAGCAAACAACAGTTGTGAAAAGAAAAATACACTCATACATGCACTAATATATATATTTTTAGCAATTAACAGGATATATATACATATATACATATATATATATACACACACACATAGCTACCCTAACTACTCACTTAAACATTTTGTCCAATTTCATGTACAAAGCCTACCTCATTCTCACGAAGCACCCAATGGAGATCAAATTGTGGCTACGGCCACAAAGCACTCAATGGGGATCAAACTATAGCCGGGGCCAAAGTAAGTCTCAGGCCGAACCACTGCGCCAGCTAGATCTTCAAATATTTTCAAATGATAAAACGTACTTATTATATGCTTGAAAGTAAATGATAAGAATGTTTAATTATTTGAATATATTTAGAAATCTAGTTGACGTAGTGGTTCAACCTGTGATTTGATGAGGCCCGCCCAAAATTTGATTCCCATTAGGTGTTTTGTGAGAATAATATGTGGTTTCTAAGGATTGCTCCCGGTCAATTTGAGTCAATTTTGTGAAAAATGGATAAAAATTTAAAAATTCGCGATTTGACAATGACAAAAGTGGATTGTGGGACCTCCCTACTTTACACATGGCATGATTTCAGAGGGGGGAGACTCTATGAGTGGTTAAGATTAAATGTGTTAATTTAGATTTAAAAAAAATTGGAAATTATAATATTTAATTAGTTTATTGTTTAATTAATAGAATTTAAGTGATAATGAGGGGGATGAGTTACCGTTGTGGCTCCCTCATCCCCCTCTTTTATCACTTAAATTCTATTAATTAAACAATAAACTAATTAAATATTCCAATTTCCAAATTTTTTTAAATCTAAATTAACACATTTAATCTTAACCACTCATAAAGTCTCCCCCCTCTAGAATCATGTCATGTGTAAAGTAGGGGGGTCCCACAATCCACTTTTGTCATTTCGGACCCGAAATCGTCATAAACGGACACGTTTTTCGAAACGGTCGGAACCGTGACGTTTCGCTAAATTTTAGCTTCCATATGAACTTAATATCCATAACATTACAATTTCAACTTAAAATGGCTCAAATAGTAGTCTTTGGTGACTCTCGGATCAAAATTTGGTCAAATCGAGAATTTTTAAATTTTTATCAATTTTTCACAAAATTGACCCAAATTGACCGGGAGCGGTCCTTACAACCTTCACTCCTTAAAGAATTTCGTCCACGAAATTAAAACGTACCTCAATTCTCGAAAAGGCGGGGATTCTTAGCACGAATCTCATCTGCCCGCTCCCACGTCGACTCTTCGACACCTTGATGTTGCCAAAGCACTCGCACTAGTGGGCTGGTCATGCCTCTCAATATCTGATCTCGTGAGTCTAAGATCTGAACTGGCCTTTCCTCATACGAGGCATCTGGGGTCAACTCCAACTTAGTCCACTCTATCACGTGCGACGGGTCAGGGTGATATTTTCTCAGCATCGATACATGGAATACGTTGTGAACCGCTGCAAGGGATGACGGCAATGCGAGCCTGTAAGCCACTGCTCCAATCCTGGCGATGATCTCGAAAGGGCCAATGTACCTCGTGGCCAACTTACCGTCGCTTCTTGCCTTCTTAAACCTTATTAGCCCTTTCTTCGGGCTCACTCGCAAGAAGACGTGGTCGCCTACCTCAAACTCGAGAGGTCGACGTCTCCGGTCCGCATAACTCTTCTGTCCACTCTGCGCCGTTTTCAGTCGCTCTTGAATCAAGGCTACCTTCTCAGTAGTCTCCCTTACCAGCTCGGTTCCCAGTAGGCTCTTATCTCCCACCTCAGCCCAACAAACTGGTGATCGGCACGGTCTACCACACAAAGCCTCAAATGGTGCCATCCCGATGCTAGCTGTAGGGCCGAAACGTGTCGTGCAAAACGTCACGTCCCGGATAAGATCCCTCGCGCAAGCGTACGCGATCACAAGTAATATATTTCTAAACCGGTAAGTAACCGGGTCGATCCGTAAGGACTAATGAAGGTTTCGGTCGATTGTGTGATTGTGTTAACGAACTCTAAGCTACGACTAATGTTTTTGGTCTTTTACTTATAAACGAACTAGACAAGAAATTATACGATGATCAACAAGTAAAGGAACGCCTAGGGTGCTAGACATGCAATTCATATTTTACAACAACGACTCACGATTCTTTCGGTGATGTAGATGTGACCTATGTCTTAATTCGACAACTCCGCCTCTCGGCATTGGAGTTGACCTAGTCTCGAGTCACTCCTCGCCCTCTCGGGTTTGTAGTCACTCGAGACCGCATTTGTCTGACAATGATTGGTCGAGTGTTAATTCGGGGAATCTCCGCTCGGCGTCGATCCCCTAACACTATGTGATGTCTAGGTCCGGGACTATCCGTCTCTCTCGAGATCGGTCTAGCCCCTAAACATACCTACTATTTCGGCTAAGTGTTCCGTCGGGGTCGCGGAACACGGTTCCGAGCCCCTAACACTTGGTGTCGACTAGGATTAAAACCCTAGCATACAATCCAACAAGCCTCTCTAGCAAACATGAATTTAAAATATAAAACATCACATACATCTAAAATCATCCTAAAAATCGTTCATCACATATCATAATTTCATGAATCACATTGTCTAGCACCCATGGCTAAGGGGTTTAGCCCTCAACCATGGTGCTCATGTCTAAAATCATCATACAAATCATGTGCATAAATTCAAGGAAACTAGAAATGAAAACAAGTTTGCACAAATTTAAAGCAAGAGAGAAATAGAAATGCTCATGTGTCTTCCACTTTGCTACAATCCCCCACTTGAGTGATATCTTCTTCACACTTCAAGTTGAGAAGGTAGATTCATCCATCTCTTGACTCCAAATATTCAAGCTTCTTGGCTCTCCAATGGTAGTCAAGACTAGGAGCTAGAAGGAGGCAAGGTAGGAACTTGGTAGGTCAAGTGATAGAGTGTAGGAGTTCCTTCAAAATGAGCTAGGGTTTCCTTTTTTTCAGATTCCGAAGTCCAATCCGCTAGGCAATCCGGACCGGATTGCCTGACGGATTGCACTTCTCATCGTTCAGGTCCTCTAGGCAATCCGGACAGGATTGCCTGGAGGACCTGAGACAATTGTCTCAGGTTTCAATCCGCTAGGCAATCCGGACCGGATTGCCTGGCGGATTTGCTCTCTGCCTGCTTCTTTTCCTTGCTTGCTCACTCCGAAATGCCCTCCTTGCTCAATCCTAATTTATGCTCCAAGATTCCACGCATCTACACAATCACATCCAAATCTCTCGCAGCATCAAAATGCTCTTTTTATCTCCAAAACAAGCATAAATTTAAGACTTCAACCTAAAAGTTGTGAACGAAATGTGTCGAAATGACAACCTTTCGGACCCACAACAACACCCCAAACTTAAAGGTTTATCGTCCCGATAAACTTAAGAGCAACCATAGTTGTAGGTCAAAAATCACCGAGTGCGAAACCCCGAAATTGCCTTCGTAGGAGGAGCTTGGTGCCTCCTAAGGGTTTAAGGTTAAGCACCCCCAACTGAAACACACAAACAAAACAAAAAGAACTAAACTAACGTGCGCCCAAAATACTTGCTTAATTCCTAATGATCAAAGGACATATCCGATGGAAGTTTATCTCAGAACTACTTACATGATCATTCAACACACATGATAAGGTATATAGGTTCGTGCTAGCATGCAAATATCGGGTGTACGAGAAATATCATTGTCACGCCACATAAGCATCACACCAAGTTTACCTTTGCACATCTTACACCACTTACGATCCTTTTCCCTTAATGCCTTGGTGGTCATAAGCTAGGAGTCAAACTCGATCCCATTGATCTCTTGACCAAAGCCGAGAGCAAATCCATGTATGTAGGCCTTTAGTTGGCTTGTAATGTTGGGCTTAGGGTCGGGTAGGAGTATTAGAAGATCAAAACGGTGTAAATGTGGTGCACTACCACAAAGTTGCTTCGTTCCTCACAACCCCAATTACATAATGTCTCACCCCAAACTTGTTCTTTCCTATAGTATTCTACCCCTCAACTCACTCAACCCCCACATTTCCTTTTATGAACCCATTAAGATCTTATTGGTGACATGATCAACTTGCTTAGATGTTTGTCTTTTAAGCCATAATTACCCTTTTTTCTCATTTTAGGTCTTCTCTTGAATTTGGGGTTTTATTTTTGCCCTTCCTTTTTTTCTTTTTCTTTTTCTCATTTTTTTTTCACTTCAACAAAATTTCTCATACTTTCCCCAAACCCAAAGCTCATAATGTTGATAATTTTTCTTCTCAAGTTGATTGTCATTCTTTTCTCATGAACCAAAACAGGTTCATCAAGTCATTTGTAGGTCCTTTCATCCCAACCCTCTTATGCATTTTCATTCCTATACATTGATCTAAAATCCATATAATGAACCCACACTCAACGAAGCAACATAATGCACGGGTTCAACTTAATGTTTGGATATAGAAATGAAAGGCACATTGGCTTATATTGTTGGGTCATATAAAAAGGCTATTTGGCTCGGAAAAGGGTACTAAGGAATGAATGTTCGGGTGGATACATTTTAGGCTCAACCGATCCAAAGATGGCCTACGGATTATTTCCCCCACAGTCATTAGTCCTTGGCCCAAAGCCGAATGTGGTTGGACCACTAGTTCTAACCACGAGACACTAAGGGGGATGCAAGACGTGTTTCAATAAACAAAGCATCACACAAATTGGGTTATCATGTAGGTATATGCCTTGGCACACAACAATATTTCTACAATACCGCATCGAACCCATATAACAACTCATAGTCGTCTAACACTCATGCAAATAGCAATAACATCCTAGGAAACTATCCATCATGCTCAAAAATCAATGATCACTATCAAGCAAGGTTTTTCCACAAAAGAGGTCCATCATGCAACCAAAATAAATCCCAATTTAAACCAAACAACCAAAATAAGTTTCAAGTTAGACTAAACAGAGTTCAAACTAACAAAAACTAACTTATTCTTAAACCAAAAGAACTACTCGGCTACGAATACCTCAAATGAGCCGCTCGCTTGGATCGTCCTCTATCTCTGGCTCGTCCCCTTCCATGCTGACATTGATGTAGGCATCTTCTCCTTGGTGCTCCATCTGTGGGTAGTATGCCTCCACCGTCGGGTCGAACGCGTTGACCCCAGCTCCTTGCAATGTTCCGGCTCCCGACCCGTAGTGCATCCTCATCATTCCCAACATTTCAGACACATCTCCCTGCACTCGATCCATCCTCCCTTCAAGCGCTCCCAATCTAGCTCCCGTGTCGGTCTGGAAGTTGTTCACGTTGGTGCACCACCCGCCAAGCTTGTCTTGGAATGCCATGAATTGGGCATAAGTGATATTGGCTGATCCTTGCCTGCTACTTGCTCCCTCCTTCTTCTCTTGAATCTTCTTTAAAATTTCCTTGGCTCGCGAAAGCAAGGCATAGTCGATGGTATCGTTCTTGCCAATCCCCACTTCTGGACACAAAGTAGTGCTTATATTCCATATTTTTGGACTCCTGGCTGGCAAAAGAGGCATGTGGATGGCAATTTGGGTCACGATCGCCCCACAAGAGAGATAGGTCGGCGGCTTCTTCTTGAACATCATCAATTGGTCCCATATCATCGCCTCCCAAGGCGCTCTCTTATCCCTTTTGTATGCATAAAGGATTCGGAGCTCTTTTCCATTCACATCGTGCATGTTGTCCCTTCGACCAAACAAATTAGCCGCCAGCAACCGGTGGAACACATACATATCCACATCTTCCTCCTTAATCAAATTAGCGTCGGGATGTGCCGAAAAATTTGCCTCTCCCGTCAACCCGTACCACATATCGGTTGGCAAGTAATTGTCCCATTCATGATCATTAGCTTCACCCTCTAAGCCGAAAATCTTCTTGAGATCCTTCATTTGGATCGAGAATCGCCTCCCGCATAATCGGAAATAGAGGCGAGTCTCGTCCCTTTTCTCTTGTCTCAAAGACGTCACAAACTCAATTGTCAAGTCCTTATAAACCGGGACTTTCCACTCAAGAAACTTAGACCAACCAATAATCTTCAATTTCGCCTTCATTGGCTCAAAAATTTCCAAATCCTTCAACATCAATTGATTAAAATATTTTCCTACTCTTACCTCTCAAGCTCCAATGTCCATGAACCTTGTTTCTTCTTCACCTTCAAAAACCAAACACGGGATGTTTGGCGTTCCCGTTTGAGTTCTTGGTGCTTGAATAGCCAAAGGTCGGGGCTGCTCCCCCGACGTGTCCTGAGCTGACCCGCAACATCCCCGACTTCTCTTCGGTGCTCTTGGTTCCGACATGCTCGCAATGGCCGGAATTGGAAGGTGTTTGGCCGGAATATGGAAGGTTATGGATAAAAAGATGTTGTAGCAATTGGAAAACTTGTGGTTATCTTCTGTTTTAATCGTTCACTCCGCTAGGCAATTCAGAGCGGATTGCCTGGCGGAGTGAGTTTCTTTCCCTTTTCACTCCGCTGGGCAATCCGAAGCGGACTGCCTGGCGAATTGGGCTTCTGGGCTTTCAGGTCCGCTTCGCAATCCGGACCGGATTGCCTGGAGGACCTGAGAGCTTTCCATGCCTTCCCACTTTGCTCCTTCAACTTTTAAGCCATTTTCTTCTCATTTTTTTGGTACCTACAATCAACCATCGAATCAGAGATAGATACATATATTTTTTTAATCTTTTTACCGAGAGAGCACTTGCAACACACACACAAAAAAGTTTATGACAAAAACAAAAGAAAAAGAAAAGTGAAAGAAAACCGATAAATTTGAAACCCTTGGGTTGCCTCCCAAGACGTGCTTTGTTTAACGTCGGTAGCTCGACGGTTCGAAGGGTGGGGCACTTAATCTCCAATGCTAGGAGGGCTAGTGCACGTCATACTCCATGGCCGCCTTAGCTTCCTCCATTTTCTCCTTGCTTTCTCCTTCTTTTTGGTATCCAACAATTGGTCTAACCAAGCCCTAGGTAGACAAAACTTGATCTCCAATTTTTCTTTCCTAATGGCCACTTTCTTCTTTTTCTTGTCTTTTTGCCTTGCTCGCTTTGGTGTTCTTTCGAGCCATGAGGTTTCAACCTCATAATTTTCCCGCTCGTTACTCGTGATACATGCCTTCTCTTCTCGAGCAAGCGAACCACCCCGTCGCTTGATATCAACCTTCTCCGGAGTCCTCTTGACTCCTTTGTCTTCTAATACCTCCACTTCTTCTTCTCTTGAGGGTATCGCTTTCTCGGGCGGATTCTTGAACTTCGGTTCTCCGA
This sequence comes from Geranium rotundifolium, assembly GCA_963920655.1. Classification (NCBI taxonomy): domain Eukaryota; kingdom Viridiplantae; phylum Streptophyta; class Magnoliopsida; order Geraniales; family Geraniaceae; genus Geranium; species Geranium rotundifolium. The sequence goes on along the minus strand of OY987311.1, from coordinate 3,439,422 downwards.
CCATTTCCACCGTATGTTTTTCCATCAAAGATAGTGCCTTCATCTCAAGGCACCAAGGACTTGACTTCTCATCATCCTTGTTCACTTCCGGAGCATTTCTTATTTCATGAGCTTCTAGCTCCCCCTCGAGCTCCACGAGGTCATTTCTTTCCATCTTGCCCGTCTTGCATCTATCGTCGGGTTCTTCCTTTTGTGAAAGAAACCGGAAGGTGATTGAGCCACCACCAATGGTCATCGTTAGCTCCCCCTTCTTGACACTTATACACGCGTCGGTAGTTGCCAAGAAGGGTCTTCCCAAGATAAGGTTGGCATCCTTGCTAGCTTTATAATCTAGCACCACAAAGTCAATGGGCACTACGAATTTTCCCACCTTTACCAATATGTTCTCAACAACTCCTTTCGGGATCACAATGGATTTGTCCGCAAGTTGTAATTCCATTTTTGTTTCTTTCATATTCTTCCACCCAAGTTCTTCATACAACATTAAAGGCATTGCATTGACACCCGCTCCTAAATCACATAGGGCTTTGCAGTGTGTGAAACCTATCCCCAATGGGATTATAAAACTACCGGGATCTTCCAATTTTGGAGGGAGGGAGTTTAGTAGTGCACTCGCTCCCGAGCTCATCCTCACTGTAGGCTCTTCATGAGCCTTCTCTCTTCTTTCCTCAAACTCTTTTAAGATTCCTTGAGCATAGACCTTTCTTTCCAATGCTTTCACCATGTTAGCATTTATTTCCATTTTTTTCACTTCTTCAAGGTACTCTTGGGCACCTTTTGCTTTTTCAACATTCTTCACCCTTTGTGGGAACGGTGGAGTGATCTTTGGTCTCCTTGGCTCCTCAACGGGCTTGTCCTCCACAAGATTCATCGGTTCTTCTTCGACCTCCTTGTCCGCTAATGAGATTGCATTCATGGGCTTCTTTACATTGTCTCTAGGTTGTTCTGTGTTGCTCGGAAGAGTTCCCAAAGGTCGTGATGCACTACTTTGTTCGATCCGTGCTTCTATATTTCGCATTCCGCGCCTTAACTCCTCATTCATGCTCGTTTGACTTTTCATGAACGCCGCTAAGACATTTTTCAAGGATTCATCTTCCTTAGAATTGGATGTTTGGCCCTTTTCATAGATCGGAGGGCGATTTCCTTGTAGTGAGCGCTCTTGAAACACTTTATCATACCCCCTCGGGGGGTTTTTGTGTGGCCTTTCATTATAGTTGTTCCCGTAGCCTTGAGGGTGGTTTTGCGGAGGGCGATCTTGATATCCCCGGCTATTGTTGTTCCCACCGTAGTTACCACGGTTGTTATTGCCATGGTCAACTCGGTTCACTTGTGCTTGAGGCTCCGTGTTCCTCCCTTGAACAAGCCTAAGAAGCATGTTCATCTTCTCCGATAGACTTTTCATAGACTCTTGTTCTTCATCGTTTCGCCCGGCCGATGCCACTTGGTTGTTCGAGGTGTCATAATCGTTCCATTCATAGCTTTGGCACGCCACTTGTTCCACAACATCAAACACTTATTCGGGGTCTAAGGATAGAAGAGATCCTCCCGCTCCGGCGTTCACGGCCATTTGAGAGGCTAGATTGAGCCCCCAATAGAATGTCTTGTTAAGTATCTCATCACATATGCGGTGATCGGGACACTTCCACAAGAGTTGCTTGAAACGCTCCCAAGGCTCACTCGCAAGAAGACGTGGTCGCCTACCTCAAACTCGAGAGGTCGACGTCTCCGGTCCGCATAACTCTTCTGTCTACTCTGCGCCGTTTTCAGTCGCTCTTGAATCAAGGCTACCTTCTCAGTAGTCTCCCTTACCAGCTCGGGTCCCAGTAGGCTCTTATCTCCCACCTCAGCCCAACAAACTGGTGATCGGCACGGTCTACCACACAAAGCCTCAAATGGTGCCATCCCGATGCTAGCTGTAGGGCCGAAACGTGTCGTGCAAAACGTCACGTCCCGGATAAGACCCCTCGCGCAAGCGTACGCGATCACAAGTAATATATTTCTAAACCGGTAAGTAACCGGGTCGATCCGCAGGGACTAATGAAGGTTTCGGTCGATTGTGTGATTGTGTTAACGAACTCTAAGCTACGACTAATGTTTTTGGTCTTTTTCTAATAAACGAACTAGACAAGAAATTATACGATGATCAACAAGTAAAGGAACGCCTAGGGTGCTAGACATGCAATTCATATTTTACGACAACGACTCACGATTCCTTCGGTGATGTAGATGTGACCTATGTCTTAATTCGACAACTCCGCCTCTCGGCATTGGAGTTGACCTAGTCTCGAGTCACTCCTCGCCCTCTCGGGTTTGTAGTCACTCGAGACCGCATTTGTCTGACAATGATTGGTCGAGTGTTAATTCGGGGAATCTCCGCTCGGCGTCGATCCCCTAACACTATGTGATGTCTAGGTCCGGGACTATCCGTCTCTCTCGAGATCGGTCTAGCCCCTAAACATACCTACTATTTCGGCTAAGTGTTCCGTCGGGGTCGCGGAACACGGTTCCGAGCCCCTAACACTTGGTGTCGACTAGGATTAAAACCCTAGCATACAATCCAACAAGCCTCTCTAGCAAACATGAATTTAAAATATAAAACATCACATACATCTAAAATCATCCTAAAAATCGTTCATCACATATCATAATTTCATGAATCACATTGTCTAGCACCCATGGCTAAGGGGTTTAGCCCTCAACCATGGTGCTCATGTCTAAAATCATCATACAAATCATGTGCATAAATTCAAGGAAACTAGAAATGAAAACAAGTTTGCACAAATTTAAAGCAAGAGAGAAATAGAAATGCTCATGTGTCTTCCACTTTGCTACAATCCCCCACTTGAGTGATATCTTCTTCACACTTCAAGTTGAGAAGGTAGATTCATCCATCTCTTGACTCCAAATCTTCAAGCTTCTTGGCTCTCCAATGGTAGTCAAGACTAGGAGCTAGAAGGAGGCAAGGTAGGAACTTGGTAGGTCAAGTGATGGAGTGTAGGAGTTCCTTCAAAATGAGCTAGGGTTTCCTTTTTGTCAGATTTCGAAGTCCAATCCGATAGGCAATCCGGACCGGATTGCCTGGCGGATTGCACTTCTCATCGTTCAGGTCCTGTAGGCAATCCGGACCGGATTGCCTGGAGGACCTGAGACAATTGTCTCAGGTTTCAATCCGCTAGGCAATCCGGACCGGATTGCCTGGTGGATTTGCTCTCTGCCTGCTTCCTTTCCTTGCTTGCTCACTCCGAAATGCCCTCCTTGCTCGATCCTAATTTATGCTCCAAGATTCCACGCATCTACACAATCACATCCAAATCTCTTGCAGCATCAAAATGCTCTTTTTATCTCCAAAACAAGCATAAATTTAAGACTTCAACCTAAAAGTTGTGGGCGAAATGTGTCGAAATGACAACCTTTCGGACCCACAACACTAGCCTGGTAACTGTTGTTATATGCAAACTCTGCCAACGGTAAATGATCCTCCCACGCTCCGTGGAAATCCAGTATACACGCTCGGAGCATGTCCTCTAATATCTGAATTACCCGCTCTAACTGACCGTCCGTCTGTGGGTGGTAAGCCGTACTCAGACGAATATCCGTACCCAACGCACCCTATAGGCTATCCCAGAATCGGGATGTAAAGCGAGGATCTCGGTCCGATACTATCGACACCGGCACTCCGTGTAACCTCACGATCTCGCGTACATATAGTCTGCTCAACTTATCTACCGAGTCTGTCATCCTCATTGGCAAGAAATGCGCGGACTTAGTCAGTCGATCAACTATCACCCACACCGCATCGTTACCCCTTGCTGACCTCGGCAGTCCGCATACGAAATCCATCGTAATATGCTCCCATTTCCACTCGGCTATCTCCAACGGTTGTAGAGGTCCCGCTGGTCTCTGGTGTTCTATCTTCATCTGCTGACAAATGAGACATCGAGCTACGAACCCTGCTATCTCCCGCTTCATCCCATTCCACCAAAAATGGCGCCTGATGTCGTGATACATCTTAGTCCCACCAGGAGGCACGACGAGTCGTGAGTTGTGTGACTCGCGTAGTACTTCCTCGCGGAGACTCTTGGGCACAAACAATCTGTTCCGGAAACGAAGGCCCTGATCGTTGCCCATCGACCACCCTTCGGACTCAACTCCGCTAGCCATTTTCATCCGGAACGTTGCTGTCTCTGAGTCATCAATCTGAGCCTCAATCACCCGACTCACCAGTGTAGGCTGCCCCACTAATGAACACAGTGCGACTCATCCCGTAACTTCCTCCAACTCAACTCTGAACTCGCTGAGCTCTCCCATCATCTTCCATTCCCGAACTGCTACGGAGACAAGGTTATGGAGTGACTTTCTGCTGAGGGCATCGGCGACCACATTCGCCTTGCCCGGGTGGTATAGCAGATCGAAGTCATAATCCTCAATCAGCTCCATCCAGCGCCGTTGTCGCATGTTCAGGTCTTTCTGGGTAAAGAGATATTTCAAGCTCTTGTGATCCGAAAAGACCTGAAACTTCTCACCGTAGAGGTAGTGACGCCAAAGCTTTAGTGCGAACACGACCGCTGCAAGTTCTAGATCGTGTGTCGGATAGTTTCCCTCGTGCACTTTAAGCTGTCGGGACCCAGAAGCCACCACCTTACTCTGCTGCATCAGAACACTCCCCAGTCCTTCGCCGAATGCGTCGCAGTAAACGTCATAGCATATCCCTTGCTCAGGTACTATCAAAACCGGAGCCGTGGTCAACCGAGTCTTCAACTCCGCGAATGAGCGCTCGCAAGCCTCATCCCAATCGAACTTAACTCCCTTCCGCGTGAGGCGAGTCAAAGGTGCTGCGAGGCGCGCAAAGTCTTTGACGAACCTCCGATAGTACCCTGCCAATCCCAGGAAGCTGCGGATCTCGAAAATGCTCGTCGGTCGCGCCCATTTCGAGACCGCGTCGATCTTCGACGGATCGACAAACACGCCGTCACCAGATACGACATGTCCAAGGAATCTCACCTCGGTAAGCCAGAACTCGCATTTTTCCAACTTCGCATAAAGTTGGTGCGATCGCAGCAACTGGAGTACAGTCCTCAAATGTGCCTCATGAGTCCCCTCGTCCGGCGAGTAGATGAGAATATCGTCGACAAATACGATGAAAAATCGATCGAGGTAAGGATAATCGAGTCAGGGGCGGTACCCCTCCTGGCCGTGATCGATTTCCATTCGGGGGTTGAACCGAGTCAAGGGTGGTACCCCTTGGCCGTGATCGGTTACCTCAATTGTGTGGTTGTGTTTGGATGGGCAATCGAGGCAGGAGCGCTACCCCTCCTGGCCATAATCGATTCCCGTTCGGAGGTTGAACCGACCAAGGGTGGTACCCCTCGCCGGTCGTAATCGATTACCTCGGGGGTTGTGACGTGGTTGGTGGATGAGTAGTGGAAGTGTTGTGATTCGTACTTTACTGACTTCTTTGTGCTTACATGTATGTTTTTCTCATCCTTGCTGTTTGTTTTAGTCTCTGGGTAGCGTGTTCACCCCTACTTGTAGTTGTGCAGGTTGGTGATCCTGAGTACACTTTTGGTGGGAGCTTTTGGGGATGTGTCGTGTCGACGCACTGTGTTTTTTTTTTTTTGACTTTTGTAGACTCTGGTCTGAGTCATTTGCCATGTATATTTCTGTATCGCAACTTGTCTAAAATATTTTGATGTAAATATTTGATTGTCTGGCCATGTCGTGCCTCACTTTTGTACGCGTTACTTGTTGGTTTAATACAGATTTTAAAAGGAGAAATGGTATTGATGTATTTGTTGTAAACATGTTTCTTTATTTGACTCGTGCAATCCCATTTTGAACTTGGGACGCCTAAATCAAAATGTGATGGCCTCGTGCGAGGATAGTTATGTTGTAATTTGAGGACGCTCGAGTTATTTCATAACTATATCGCATCGTGTTATTTCAAAGGTTTTTAATTCTTCAGGTAACGACTTCAATTCAGAAAACCGGATTTTGGGGCGTTACAGGGTTGTAGTTTAAAATTGGTGAACTTTGTACATGTGAATGACTCGGATAATTTAGGTGGGTAGTAAGTGTCACTTTGTGGGCCCAATCCAAAATAATAAAAAAATCATTAGAAAATATTCTTACATGAAACATAAATTTGGAAAGTAACGTAATAAGCATGTTGCAAATTATGAAAAGTCACAAATTTTGCCTTGAAGAAGTATACACATTTTGTTGGGCAATGAGCAATGCAGTTAGCCCCATAACCATTTCAATTTTTGCTCTTCATATTGTTGGTGCATATATTAGAAGTATAAAATATTAGAGCACGAGAAGAGGATGGTTCAGGCAGCCTCAAACCCGACCTCAGCCAGGTTTCGAACCATACCATGTATCGTTTGGGGGGTGGGATAGTTAGTTAGGGGGTGAATAGATGCATGTATCGGCTTGGGCTGGGGAACATTTTCGCGATATCCCCGAATTTGCTAGATCTTTTTTTTTATTAATTGGCTGATATATCTTCGCGATTCGAGTTCCATAACCTTGATTTTATTAATACTTGTTTAACCAAGAGACCTAGATTCGAATCACGCTGCAGTAACCACATATCCCGCCATCATTCCCTTTCAACTTGTGTAGGACCTCTCTCTCAATCCCTATTGGGCCTCTCTCTCGGTGGGAGTTAAGTTACAATAAGGACCCCTTTATATATAAGGGTGTGTCTTGATTTCATTATTTGTACAATAATCTAAAAAACTATTAAGAATCACAAGTTTGGTGGTGTCTTGTTTTATTATAGTATAGTCAAGCCCAAACCTTGATATACGATTTGGCGATAAAAAAATCAAATAAAAATGATGTACTCCTCTATTTTTCTTTTTCTCACCGCTGACCATCATCAGAGCTCCCCTTTCCCTTTATCGTCAAAAAGATAATACAATAATTGATAGAACCAAAATTGATTTCCACGAATCTTGTGTTTATGATTATTATAATAACTTATTAGGAAGATTCCATATATTTTGTTCCTTTCGTATATGTGTCAATCATGACGTGAAATCAAATTTGATGCTAAGAGATACAATGTCTTAGAAATTTATCATGTTTACATGTATTAGAGCTAACCGGTTGATCGTAGGTTAAACATAAGTTATTTTGTTGTTCTGCCAACTCATCTACGAGCACTTGTGGTGGGTGGGAGAAGTATATTTGAAACTATAGTTATTTTCATTTTATATTGTTGAGTATGAGACAATTTGCGTACCGTTGGCAATCGGAAAGCCTATGACATAGCCTCCTCACACGGACGTCGATGTTATGGGTGTGAGAGAATGTAACGTCCCAAAAGAGTCTGATTCATTTTTGTATCCACGGGCACCATTTTGAAAAAAGAAAATCCCAAAAACAATTTGGTGTGCGATTTTCCTAACCAACTTGCTTAAGTACGACGAGACAAAGTTAAACTCAACAATGCAAGACCAAACACGATGTGGCAAGGTCAAGCACAATATGGCAACAAAGCTACGTGGCAAAGAAAGGCCAATCACGTCATGAAAGTACGATTATGCTATATGGATAAGAGTACACGTTTATGGGGGGATACCTCACCCCGTCCCGCCCCATTTTCATCTGGATTTTCATTTTTTTTTGTTTGAATACAAAGATTTTACAGGGAATGGGGAATATTCCAATCGTTAACGTATAGAGGATCACCTAAGTCTCTTAGTAAAAAAATGGTTTCTTGCGTATACATTTGAGTGTTTTCAAATATTATATTTTAATTGATTTTATGAGTATTTAACAATTTGTGTTATTTTGTATTTCACTGAACCCAAATATGCAAATTATTCTCTATAATTTTCGGCATTTTTGATTTGAATTGTTGGGTACGGTTAAATGTTTGAATTTCCATATGTTGGTTTTTAATTTACAGTTTTGTTTTGATTAATTGGCTTAAAAATCTTAAATCTTATTCACTTAAATTATGCATGCCTTTATTTATCTGCTTTGAGAGTTGAAATTTCAGGTTGCTGCATATTGAATATTTGTAAATTATTTTCCAATTTCAAAGCTATTATTTGAACATTTATTTTAGGGATAATTACACTTTACCCATGCTAAAATGACCGATTTTACATTTTACTACGGCTAAAAAAAAAGTTTACATTTTACAACAACTAATTGCGTATTTTTAACACTTTACACTAACTGTGTTAGATTTTTGATGAAAAATTTTCATATTGTATGAAAAGTCGAAATTGCCCTCAATTATTAATCAAAATTTCAAATTGATGTCATTATTCATCAAATTATAATATTTATTAATAAAAAATAATTTATTATTATTAATTATAATTATTTAATAAAAATAAAAGGAAATTATTTTTTCAATTATAAATTATTAATAATTAAATCTAAAAGTAAATTAATTATTAAAATAATACCAATTAATAGTAATAATAATTATAAATAATAATATATTGAAACTTTCAAATAATATAACTCTCTCGTACGAGTTTTGTTTCGGGCTCATATATTATATCTAATCAAAGAGAATTGGAAGTCAACAACTTTGAAGAAAGAAGTATTTGTCTATATATTATTAATAATTGATTTAATTTTACGTGATAAATAATTATTACCAAAAATATAAATAATTAATTATAATAACTTTTTTAACATTTTGCTCTAACACTGGTAAATGTTGGACGAATTTTTTTTAAAGATTAAAAAATTTGTTGTCATTGGATGAAATTTTAGACAAAAACTTATTAATTAATATTAATTGAATTATTAATAATTAAATCGGGTATGACCGGATTTGAGTGGAGGTTGATCTTAGTTAGAGAAGAAAATTCTAAGGGCATTTTGGTCTTTTTGTTATAAAATGAAAATTTTCATCCAAAATCTAACACTTCTAGGGCAAAGTGTAAAAAAACGCAATTAGCGACAGTAAAATGTAAACTTTATTTTTAGTTGTAGTAAAATGTAAAAGTGATCATTTTCGCAGGGGCAAAGTGTAATTATCCCTTTATTTTATTTTCACTTCTTGGTCCATGATATTTTAATTTTAAAACACATTGTGTCATTGTTTTTTTATTTTGCCTTTCATATCCAACTGACTTTATTGAAATCTAAACACCTAGTTGTTCATTTGTTTTTATTAATAATGGCTATGCATTTTTTATATTTTAATATGATTGATTTTTTGAGGAACTTAAAACATTAGTATAATTTTTAATTTTGAGAACAATTAACTTGAATTGTTTATTTACTTATTTTTGGAGAAGAGATTTATTCACTTACATATAATATAACGTAGAAAATAAATATTAGTTTTATTTGTCGGACAATGCTCTTTGAGGCCTAGGCGAAGCCTAAGCATGCGTCTAGGCGGATTTCTATTTTTTATTATTTTAAATAGTATTTAACAAAAATATCTATATTATGTTACATGAAAATTAAAAAAGAAAAAGAAATTAAGGTATGAAATATACATACAAAATGCATCTCTTTTTTATTCTAGTATATTTAAGAGTTCGATTTATTAAAATAAAATATATTACAATAATTTAATTTTTGATATATAATTTATATTACACATATACTCACATATGCATTAATTTTGGGCAATCATTTATTTTTAAATACCCTTAACTTATCTTGATTACGTCCCAAATATAGTAGACTGATTTTAGTTATGGAAGTGAAGTGATTTTACTTAAGGAAGTGAAGTGAACTATGTTAGCAATGCTTTGTGAGTCCCACGTCGGTTAAGTTACAAAAAGAAAATAACTGAAGTCCTTATAAATAAGTAGCTGAGCTATAAATCCAGTAGTGAGTTTCTGCGCCTAAGAAAGGCTGGTTAGTAATTTTGTTAATTGATTTCCTGGACCGGAATGGGCCGTTGGCCTAGACTTCCAATTCGGCCCAGACACCTTGGCCCACCACGGTTGGACCAAGTCGGGTCGTTGAGGTCCATTTCGTTTCCTAGGCAGCCCACTGGGCCGATCTTTGCAACAATTGATTTTTGGGGATGTGTTTGGGCCATGAAAGTGGGCCTAGATAGAATCATCCTTTGTTTATTTATTCAGTACCCATAAAGGGCCTTTTTTGTGGGGTTGCAGCTTTTAGGCGAAAAAGGACGCGTTTTTCACGCGGAAAAAAGACCCATTTTTGGGCTACATTTACGTATTTTTGCGGGTCAGACCCGACCCAATGCCCGATCCAGTACCCGACCCAAGACCCGAACCATGACCCGACCTAGTACCCGATCCACGATCCGACCCAAACCCCGATCCACGATCCGACCCAGCAATCGATCCATGATCTGATCCAAGACCCGATCCATGAACCGATCCAGTACCCGGCCCTATATCCGATCCAGTTCCCAACCCAGGATCCGACCCTAGGCCCGACCCAGTACCCGAACCCATGGCCCGATTCAGGACCCGACCCAGAGATTTTCGCCCAGAAACCATAATCCACGTAACTTTCTCATCCGAGTTTCAATTTAGGTACCGTTTGCGGCAAAATGATGGTCTCTTAAAGCTTTACATGCGCGCCTACTTTACAACACGATAGTCTCTATTCTGTAGAGTTGTACTTGATGATGAGCCTCAAAGTTGAAAGTCGAGGATCACTTTTTATCTGAAGACCATGCCTCAACCCAAACCCACCTAAGTAAACTTTAACTTAATTTGCTACGATAATACTAACTCACCCTTTAAACTACCCCTAAAAATAAGGGAAAATTGCAAAAAATCACGGTAAACTTTACATTTTTTACATAAAACTACGGTTAACTATTTTTTTTGCATCTTCCCACGGTTAATTTTGCGTTTTATAGCACAGTTGCACAACCGTTAATGTAATTGTTAAAAAACCAAAATAACATCAATTAAATTGTTTAATTACCAAACTAACCCCTTTAATTCTACAAGTGAACAAAACACATTTAGAATTCTACATATTTATTTACAAGAATTCACAACTTTTATATCAGTTGAAATTACAATTCACTGATTATTCAATTTTATACCATTTATTGAAGAATTTATATTTACTCGAAACAAAGTTGGTTCTTTCTAGCATCAATACTACCCGCAAAAAACATTTAAATTAAAAATATATTAAAAAACATGTGTTGGTTTCCAGATTACGGGATAACTTTCCGAATTACAGGATTTTTGATTGATGAGTTGATAGGATTGCTTCGTGAGAGAAGATAAGTAAAGAGTAAAAAAAGAACCGATTGGTTTGAGAAAGAAAATAACAGAATAATGGAAAAGACAAAAAAAAGAAGTAGAGACGATTGTCGAGTTGATTGTTTGTACGGTAATGCGAGAATGCGAGATTGGTTTTGAGATTGCGAGATTGATTGTGAAATTGTCGAGTTGATTGTTTGCGGAAGCGAGAGGCTAGAGATTGAGATTGAATTGCCTCGCCCACCCGTCAGAATCACGAATCATCGACGAGTGGGCAAAGCGATAAATTCATAGAGATTTGATCAAGGATCGATTATGGCTCTGATACCATGATAGAAAGAAGAGAGGGATTTATTCCTATGATATCATGATAGAAATAAGAGAGAGATTTATTATTGATGTGTCTTGTGAATTACAAGGGACCTCTATTTATAGAGGCAATAGGAATAGAATAGGAAACCCTAATACATGTGAGAAAAGAAAATATAAATATAGGAAACTAAAGATAGGAAACATAATATAATTTAACACTTTGTTTATATTGTTTTGCCTCCTTTTACCTTTCAGTTGTGTGTGGGCGTTTTAGGGACAATTTGAGGATTAGTTTGAACCTACACGCGCGTGCCGCCGCCGTCTGTCCGGCCCGACAGGCACGGACCGGTCTAATCCGGTCCAATTTAGTTTCAGGTTCGGGTCAAAGCACTTTCGGTGTGAGCTGACCCATATTTTTGGCAAAATATTTACTTTATGTTTTTGAGAAAAAAGGAATATTTTAAAACTCTAATTTGATTTGATAATTAATTCGTGATTTGATTTCATATTTAATTCCATAATTTAATTATCTAATGGATTTCTATTTATTACTTTGTGTTAATAATTTGGCCCCGCGCTCATATTTGAATTCTACAAAAAAAAAGTAAGCTGCAGTTAACTTATTGTTCTCAATTTTCACTTACCGTTCTCAATGGTACAATTTACGGAGTATTCAGGAGAGTTTATGCTTCCTTACTCTCACACACTCATATTCAGTAGTAATCATTATGATATTCTAAAATTGAGATTCCACAATCAGGCAAGAGGGTTCAAACTTTACAGATCATATCTTCAAAAGCCTATAAAAGAGCCAATTCCACTGGGGACCCCTCGTCACACCACTTTCTCGACGGGTATTAGTGTTTTCCTGTTGAAAAATACTCGAAACCCTCTTCACACCAGCAGACCACTCGTTACACCACTCCCCCGACGGGTATTAGTTTTTTTCCTATAGAAAAATATCAAAAACCCCCGTTACACCAGGGGAATCCTTGTTATACCACTCCCCCGACGGGCATTAGTGTTTTCATATAGAAAAATACCTGAAACCCTCGTTACACCAGGGGACCCCTCGTTACACCACTCCCCCGACGGGTATTAGTGTTTTCCTATAGAAAAATACCGAATCCCTCGTTACATTAGGGGAACCCTCGTTACACCACTCCCCCGACGGGTATTAGTGTTTTCCTATAGAAAAATACCTGAAACTCTCATTACATTAAGAGACCCCACGTCACACCATTCCATTTTATGAATTGTGTCTCAGAAAACCTGTTCGAATGTAGTTTTTCATTGTTTTGACATGTTTTCAGTTATATGAAAGACTTTCAGGTTTTTAGATATATGATAGACTTTCAGGTTTTCAGTTATTCGAAAGGCTTTCAGATTTTCATTGTTTCCAATTTCTTATATGAAATTCGTGGATCCAGATATGAGCACTCCTTCGAGGCGGTCCAGCGCCATGAGCTCGTTCATTGATCTTAGTGCTGAAGCACAATATGGAGAAGAGAGGGAAGCGTTGGAGACAATAGTGAGATTGCAAATAGACTGAGATTCGGGGACTGAAATGAAAATAAAGAAATCGAGAAATGGAGCATAGAGGATGAAGATGTCGCGGATGAAGGAGAGTCGGCCCTGCTGACGAGCGGCGGATCGTGGCCGGCGCCGGCGGAGACGCAAAGGACGTCGGAGAGGAGGCTCGGGTCGCGGACGGAAGAGGAGGAGAGGTGCATGAGGGAAAGCTTGAGAAGAAAAATACAAATATACCCTCATGTACATGTTAAAAGAATAATAAAAATTACAACTTCGACTTATTTACACCCATGCGTCACCGCGTGCATCTTTATCATTGCTTATATAATTGTGTGGTTAAGATTGATCCATTGGTACCTATGTTAAGGTATGGTTTTCTGCTGATTATTTCCCTATTGTTTATCACAAAAACAGTAAAGAAGTTGTGGCCGAACAAGGCTTCCACCACTTTCCACGAGTCAGGCTTCCTCCCTTACCCTTTCAAAAGGCCCAAGTTGTTAATGATGATCACCTTTGAGTTTACCGGAGCTCGTAGAAGACTCAACCATGGACGAGAGAGAAAAATAAAGAGAGTATTTTGAAATTTTAAGTTGGGACATTTGTTTGTTAACCTCTTTGTTAGCATTCGGAAAAAATACTTGTATGTAACGAGATTTGAACTTAATACCTTACATATGTTATTGTGTGAGCTCTTTACCACCTGACCAAACTCGCTCACCATAAAACTCATTTCAGCGCAGTTCAACTGGATAACCGACCGAAATGACAAATCTGGTGATAGAGGCAGATTCATAAATTATCTAAATAGGCTTGCAACGGTTTATACTAAAAACACATAAAATAATTCAAATAAAATCAACCAAAATCGAAGCAAACCAAGTTACATCGATTCGGTTTAAATTTTGGACCGACCCAGTTCAAAACCGAACCAGAGATACACACCCCATGACACATGAGATGAGTACACGACACTCAATCGAGGTTCAATCCGGTCAAAAAGAACCGGGCTGGGTTTATCCCCGATCCGGACAAGACCCTAAAACCACAACAGTCCAACCCCGCTTCCCAAACAGACGGCCCATCCTCCAAAACCCTAATCTCCTACTATAAAAACTTCTCGTCAACCAAAACCACTGTCTCTCTCACGCATTTTCTCAAAACCCCATAGCCACCACAGCCCAGAAGCTTCAGAACCAGCCATGGAAGGACTCGTGTTGAAGGGGACCATGAGAGCCCACACCGACCAGGTCACCGCGATCGCGACGCCGATCGACAACAGCGACATGATCGTGACCTCGTCGAGGGACAAGTCCATCATCGTCTGGCACTTGACCAAGGAGGACAAGACCTATGGCGTTCCTCGCCGCAGGCTCACCGGACACTCCCATTTTGTTGAGGATGTGGTTCTCTCCTCCGACGGACAGTTCGCTCTATCTGGATCGTGGGACGGCGAGCTCCGCCTCTGGGACCTCGCCGCTGGCGTCTCCGCTCGCAGGTACTTTCTTAGCTCTCGTTTTTTACTTGGTTGGTTGGTTTATAGATCTGTCGCATTTGGTGTGAATAGGTTTTTGTTTAGGTTAATGGGTTGTTGATTATGAGTTCCTGGAAAATATGAGTGATTTTGTTATTTTTGATAGTAGTATTGATTCATGAGTATGTGAGTTTTTATCCTTTATTGAAGAATTATTGAATATTATAGGAGTGTATGTGATTGGATATGATTTTATTAATTGGACCAGTTCTGGTAATTTATGATTGGGTTTTTTAATGTCAAGAACATATGCTGACAATGTGTTATGCAAGAAGCTTGGAACTTGAAAATCTTTACTTGTCCTCTTATTAACATTTGTGTGGCAGTGTGTTTTGAGACTTTTTGATATTTGGTATCTGTGAGGAAGTTGTTGTTTTGCCTTTCGGCTTGAAATTTGATAAGTCTAGGTTTGTTGTCACACTAAGGATGCGCTATCGTTGTTACTATTTGCCTGTTCATGGCAAATTTAATTTGATTTTAATAATTAGTTCAGTTCTAGTAATTTACAATTGAGTTTGTTATTAATGTGAAGAATGTTTGCTGACAATATGTAATGCTAGAACTTTAAGATCTTGAATTGTCCTCTTCAAGACATATTTTTGGGCTTTTGGATGTTTGTTATCTGTATGGATACTGTTGTTTTGCGTTTGAGTTTAAAATTTGATTTGATGGGTACAGGTTTGTCGGTCACACCAAGGATGTGCTATCGGTTGCTTTCTCGATTGACAATCGCCAGATTGTCTCTGCTTCTCGTGATCGCACGATCAAGCTGTGGAACACTCTCGGTGAGTGCAAGTACACCATCCAGGAGGGTGATTCTCACTCTGACTGGGTTAGCTGCGTGAGGTTTAGCCCCAACACATTGCAGCCAACCATTGTTTCTGCTTCGTGGGACAAGAAAGTGAAGGTTTGGAACTTGAGCAACTGCAAGCTGAGGAACACTCTCGAGGGGCACAATGGATATGTGAACACCGTTGCTGTGTCACCCGATGGTTCTCTTTGTGCAAGTGGTGGCAAAGACGGAGTTATTTTGCTTTGGGATTTGGCGGAGGGCAAGAAGTTGTATTCACTTGATGCTGGCTCGATCATCCATTCCCTGTGCTTCAGTCCTAACAGGTACTGGTTGTGTGCTGCGACCGAGAACAGCATCAAGATCTGGGACTTGGAGAGCAAGAGCATTGTCGAGGACCTGAAGGTTGATCTCAAACAGGAAGCTGACACCACTGATGCAGCTACTACTGGAGGAACAAAGAAGAAGGTAATGGTTTTAACTTTTTTATGATTTTGTTTATATTGAATTTTTTGTTATGTTTTATGGTCTAGATTCTTGTTTGTTTTTGTTTAGACTATGTTTTCCTTTAGTAATGTATATAACACAATTGAAACAATTATAGGAACATTAATCTGCTTTTTAGAATTAGCAAAATAACAGTACCTAAGTTTTTGGTACTTTTCTATTGTTTTAGTTGCTTTATGTTCTATACAACTGAAGTCTAAATGATGATATTACTTGGACTCTTCTCTTTATCTTAGATACATGGTTTATGAAATTTAATGGTGACAGAAATGATTCAAAATATATTCACTGATCTGTTAATCTGCAATCTTTCATTTCTAATATCAATTTGGTCAATATGAAAATGTTTAGGATGCATGCTTTTTTTTGTTACTTTCTGTTCTAATAAGTTGGAAACTTTGTTCCATTTCCAAATACATGCAAGCTATTATGATGGTCTGTTTATGAGATGGTGTCTATAACTACTTTGATTGTATTAATCAGGTTATTTACTGCACAAGTTTGGGCTGGAGTGCTGATGGAAGTACGTTGTTCAGTGGTTATACCGATGGCGTTGTAAGAGTTTGGGGAATTGGTCGATACTAGGAAATTCTCCCGACACCATTTTCTTCAAAAGACCCGAGGTTGTTCATCATATTTAGTATTTGAACTTATTTAGTCTTTGCGAATGTAAGGATAATTTTATATTCCTGGATATGACATGGTTTTGAGGCCACTGTTTGGTTATAATATTTTAGCATTACATTGGTTTTTCCAGTTATTGATTTGATCAATCTGACACTGATTTTTGTGGTTTACTTTTTTCTATGATTTTGTTGTTAAGATGTATAATGTGCGCTATCAATTTTCATGTATACTATATTCTCAGCATAGAAGTATTTTCAATTTGATCTAATATCATTTGTAAAAATCGTTATTGTCATTGGAGAAAATATTATAAACTAAAAATCTGGTTACACAAAAGTGGACTATTCATTCAAGTTATTGTTTAAATGACAACTCATGACATTTGATTGAATGACTAATCCATAACTTGAATTGAATATGTTGAGACAGACTATTTCGATATATTATTTGATTCTCCGACACAAAAGTGAATTAGTCACTCAAGGTATTGCTTACTTGAATGACTAACTCATCAATGACTTTAATTGAATATGTTGAGACAGACTATTTTAATGTATTATTTGTTTTTCCGACACAAAACTAGACTAAGTTATTGTTTACTTAAATGACTACTCCACACCTTGAATTAAATATGACGAGACAAACTACTTTAATATACTAATTGATTCTTCACACAAAATTATACTAGTCATTCAAGTGCACAAACCAACCAACAATACAATACTTGAAAATACATAAACAAAATTACTAAAATTAAATCACATAAACTCAAACAAGTGATACTATAACTTAATTTAGACCGTTCACTTGTCATCATATGTGTTCAATCAGGTCGTGCATGAGTTGACGATACTTTTCTTTCGTTGCAAACTCGTTCTTTGTTTATGATATAACGTTTAAATGTTGTTGTTAGACCTGCAATAGTATCCATGTTAAGGGACCCATCAATGAAGTCATCGATATGCACGTCCCGTTGAACGTATTGAACTGAATATGTTTTTCTTTCATCATCGATAATCATATTATGCATCATAATACAAGCTTGCACTATAACACCTAACATTTTTAGCTTGTCAGGTCACCTAAATCTTTAATTTGGTTATGCTTCTATATTTGTTAGCGAAGCATGATAAAACTTTAGATGTATTTATGTGCAAAATTATTTTCGACAAGTGTACTTGCAAAATCGGTTTCAAGTCCAAAATAAACACGACCATTCAATCTCCTTTTCTCTAATAGCAAGCCCAACTAGAAAGCCCAGTCCAATTTGTCTTATCCGAGGCTGGCTCCTTAAGGCCACACAAAACCCTGCTGTGCTTATCCTTATCCAAGAAATCGGCTCAGAACCAAGACAACCCAATACCTGTTACCAAACAGACCCGTCCATCCCCCAAAACCCTAATACACTGTCTCTTCTCTCTCACAGTCACACACATATCACAAGCCCTAGCCTCTTCTTCTCGTTCCTCTCCCTCAGACTCACCACAAGCTTGAAGCTTGAAGCTCGAACCTCGAACCAGAGAGCAACCATGGCCGAAATGCTCGTGCTCAAGGGGACCATGAGGGCCCACACCGACCAGGTCACTGCGATCGCGACGCCGATCGACAACAGCGACATGATCGTGACCTCGTCGAGGGACAAGTCCCTCATCGTGTGGCACCTCACCAAGGAGGACAAGACCTACGGTGTCCCTCGCCGCAGGCTCACCGGACACTCACACTTTGTGGAGGACGTGGTCCTCTCCTCCGACGGCCAGTTCGCTCTCTCCGGCTCCTGGGACGGCGAGCTCCGCCTCTGGGACCTCGCCGCCGGCGTCTCCGCCCGGAGGTAGTTTCTCAGATCTCGATGTCTGTTTTTATAGATCTGTCGAATTTGGTGTGAATCTTAATTGATTCGTGTTTAAGTAATTGGGTAATTGGTTTTGATTTCCTGAAGAACACGAGTGGTTTAATCTATGTTTTAGTACATTTTTAGATTTATTGTAGTTTTGATTTACGAGTATTTTAGTTTTTGTCTTGGATTTACATATTTTAGAAAATATGAATATTTAATGACCATATACACAGGGGTTAATCCTGGAAATTTGATATTTGCCTCTTAATTTACATAGATAATTATGCAAAATTGCAGTTAGTATGAATCTTAATTAAATGAGTGGTTTAATCTATGTTTTCTGTACATTTTTAGATTTGTAGTAGTTTTGATTTATGAGCGTATACGTTGGAATATTCGGTTAATGAATTTTTATGAGCATATATACATGGGTTTATCTTGGAAATTTGCAATCTGTCTCTAAACTTACGTAGATAATTATGAAAAATTACTTATGATTTTATTAAGTGGATGAGTTCTGGTGATTTTGATTATGATTTATTATAATTTGGTTCTATTTTATGCTTGTATCTGTATGCAAGCTTTTATTTGGCATTCTGTTACATTTGAAATTTGATTTGATGCGACTGGTCCAGGTTTGTTGGTCACACCAAGGATGTGCTATCAGTGGCTTTCTCAATTGACAATCGCCAGATTGTTTCTGCTTCCCGTGACCGCACAATTAAGTTGTGGAACACTCTGGGTGAGTGTAAGTACACCATCCAGGAGGGTGATTCCCACTCTGACTGGGTTAGCTGTGTGAGGTTTAGCCCCAACACGTTGCAGCCCACCATTGTTTCTGCGTCGTGGGACAAGAAAGTGAAAGTTTGGAACTTGAGCAACTGTAAGTTGAGAAACACTCTGGAAGGGCATAATGGGTATGTCAACACCGTTGCTGTATCTCCCGACGGTTCTCTTTGTGCAAGCGGTGGCAAAGATGGAGTGATTTTGCTTTGGGACTTGGCTGAGGGAAAGAAACTGTATTCACTGGATTCTGGCTCAATCATCCATTCCCTGTGCTTCAGTCCTAACAGGTACTGGCTCTGTGCTGCTACTGAGAACAGCATTAAGATCTGGGATTTGGAGAGCAAGACCATTGTCGAGGACTTGAAGGTTGATCTCAAACAGGAAGCTGACACAACTGATGCAACTACCACTGGAGGAACCAAGAAGAAGGTATTTTCTATTTACCTGGTTCTATGTGCATATGCGTATGATATGCTTTCATTCCTGCTATACTAAAATGATGGGTTTGTCTGGTGTCTTTTCATGAAATTTATCTGATGTCTTTTCTGCCTGTCCATGTTTGTGGTTGTGATTTGTGAATTCCATTTGTGTATGATAACTCTAGCCATTTCCTGATATTTTCTTTGTCCCTTCTGTGTAAAGGATAATACTAATAGCTCTGTTACTTGTCAGTAACATCTGACTTGTGTATACTCGACTTCAATGTTTACATAGTTGTGTTTATAGAATTGATTCATTTGTGATTCAATGAAGTTGGAGTTTGCTTAGTGAAATTTCCCTCTCTTCATTCATATATGTTGCATATGTTTGCAAAGATGTATTGATTGAAGCTGCTATAGAACAATTGCACTGTACTGTCTAGAGACACGCAATATGGATCACTTATTTTTAAAAGCTATTCACTTTGTTGTTGCACATCTTCCTTGGAATTGGGTTTTTACTTTTAATAAATTTATTAGTTCCAGTGCCAATTAATTTTATAATTTTCTTCGATCGTATCCTTCAGGTCATTTACTGCACAAGCTTGGCCTGGAGTGCCGATGGAAGCACATTGTTCAGTGGCTACACAGACGGAGTTGTCAGGGTTTGGGGTATTGGCCGCTATTAGAAAGTATTATAGTAGTTGCCAAGACATTTTCGACCGAACGAATCCAAGTTTGCTTATTCTCTCTTATGCGGTGTTTTAGCTGATTTAGTGCTTCTTTTGATATTATGAAGGATAATTTTGTTTATCTATGGATTTGATGCCACCCTAATTTGTTTTGGCTTTATAATATTTTCATTTGCTGTCTATTTCTCATTGTTTTTTCATGGTCTCGAGTTACTCTGGATTTGATGCGAACTGATATACCGTGTTCATGTTGGGTTTGACGTTTAAAATCTCTATTTCGAGTCGAAGAGATAGACATTTTATAGAGATGTTGAGTACTCTCTCAAAATGTTATTTTAGCATTATTTTCTTTGAATTCATAACAGTCCCAAAACACTCCCATAGATGCATTGTTATACTCACAAAGCGTGGAGTCTGATAAACAGCACACCCAATACGGACCAGAGAGCGGATTTTTTTGTAAGATCTTGACCACTAGGCTAACTTATGTTGATATAAATATATTTTTATCGCTTTCTAATTGGTTAAATTCAATATCTTTTTTTATAAGGGGCCTAATATAGTCACTTGACTCCAACTGGGAGAGAAGCCCAAAAGAAATTAGAAATAAAAGCAGATACCGCAACGTGACTCTAACTCAACTCGAACCTATTGGTCAAATAAGCGACTGGATTATGGCATTTAACTCAATTTTTTAGCAACTGTTGTTTGAGTTAAATTAATTTTTTCCCACTTCATTTCTATTTAAATTATTATGAAATTACTACCATATATACATTTAATTGTTTTTTAAAATCATGTATTTTTCTTCTATTTTGATAATGAAATATATCTGACTTCTGTATATATTTTCAATACGCCAAATTTGGTGAAATTGGAAGGCAATAGGTAAAAAATTTCATCAATTCAAAGTTTTTGCTGGAAGGTCAATAAGAAATCTATCTCACTTCTGCTTTTGGGATTTCTCAGCTAACTCCTATCTACAGCAACAAATAAAAACAACACACATTCTTTCTGCAAATTTGAAGGTGTTTATTTATGATTTCAAATGCAGATACACATACTTCTACAAGACACAGTTCTATTGTAGAACTAAACTGCAACATTACTCTCAACACCCACTAGAAAATACTTATTACCTTCTATCACTGACTCAATGCTTCTTCCTTGTGAGCAGTTTCTTGAACCAGTATGCAGACATTTTCGGGTACCTCTTCAGGTCGTTCCAGTCGACATAAACGATCCCAAACCTCGACGTGTAGCCCAATCTCCACTCAAAGTTGTCGAGCAGCGACCACGCGAAGTAGCCAGTCACATTGGCCCCGTGGTCGACCGCCTTCTTCAGCTGGGTCAGGTAGGCCTTGTAGAAGTTGATCCTCGTCGTGTCGTGCAATCCTTTGGGAAGCTTCAAGCTGCCCGGATCGTCCATTCCTGCACACACAACAATGTGTAAACGATTTAACCCTCTTCGGGTTTTCAGATACTGAATTGAGGAGTGGTTTGGTGATTTGTACCGTTTTCAGAGAGGATCACGTTAGGGTTTCCGTACTTCTCTTTTACGTACATCAGGGCTTTGTACATGCCCCATGGGACGTCGTAGAGCCAAGAAGAGTAGGCCTGAAAATAAAATGTTCGATGAACGATTAGTTATGCTTGAATTAAACCTTTGAACTCAACACGAACAAGCAAATGAAATGAAATGAAATGATTATAGACTATAATTACCCTTCGACCGATTGGCACTTTGTTCTTTTCATCTGTAGAGTTAAAAAGAACAAATCGCTTAGTGAATAAAAGGATACGATAATCTCATTTTGTTACCGTGAAATATACTTCTTTCTCACTTAACAACACCTGATTCATATTTGTTCTTGAGAGACACGTTCATAATTTGTGCGTCTCAGTTTACCACATACCCGACTTACCACGGTGGCTTTTTAGTCATTTTGCTATAAAAATCACCACGAGGCAAAAGATAATAACGACCTCTTAAGAACAAATATAAATCGACTGTAGTTAAGTGAGAAAGAGGTATAATTAACTGTAAAGTTACTTACAGGCAAATCCGGCATTCCAGTCTTGCTGGTAGCTGAAAACCTTCGGTTTTGCTTGGTGTGGATCGTACATGTAGTATGTGGTATATTGGTTAACGCCTAAGAAGTCCATCGATCCCTTCACCATCTCGACTTCTTCTTTTGTGAACTTGGGCAGTCTATTCCCGACAATATTTTGGATCGTTTTTGGGTACTCGCCGTACACTATAGGGTGAAGAAACCTAATCAAAGCAACCACCATTTCTTAACTACTTCAACAGAAGCTTCAAGAATCAAGACAATGACAGTTTTGATTAGTTAAGGATTTTTACCATCCGATATGGAAGTCTCTGGCTCTTTGAGCTGCATAGCTGTCTGCTTTCGATCTGGTCAGAGGCTCGTACCAAACAAAATCCAATAGAATCCCGATCCTTCCCTTTTGTTTTTGCTGCAACAGTCCATATTCATCAAAACAAGTTAAAACATCTTCTACTAAACCGAAAGCATTAATTATCAAATAAAAAGAAACTAAACTTACTTGATACTTTTGACGGTATCTCTCAACAGCAGCTGCGTGTGATAAGATCAAATGATGAGCGGCTATGTAAGGCTCAGTCCCGGAATTCCCAGCCGTACAGTTTCCATACGCTTTGGAGCACCTCCCGGGTGCAAAGAATCCGTTATCATAACCTAAAGCAGCTACAACTCTTGGCTCATTAAAAGTCATCCAATTCTTCACTCTATCCCCGAACGTCTTGAAACAAAAGTCTGCATAATCGGCAAAATCTTTCCTGCGGGTGGTCAAAATAATGATCACATCATAAAATCTTACACAAGTTCGATAAACACAATGCTTTTGCTTTCCATGGTACTCACACTACATTTGGACTCAGCAGTCCCAAGTACTTCTTCTCGAGCGCCAAAGGAAGGTCATAGTGATAAAGATTTGCATAAGGCGTAATGCCTTGAAACAACAGAAACGCGTATCAATAATAGAACTACTTTGAGGCTAAGCTTGAAATTGAAATTGTTCGGTTTGTTCAGTTGCGGATTTACCTTTTTTGATCAGGTAGTCTATCAACCTATTGTAGTAGGCAACTCCCTTCTTATTAACTTTTCCCGTACCATCTACATTCACGGAGGTAAATTGGTGCTTAGACGTTCTATACTTACATATAATTTTCTTCGTTCGAAAAATAATGATGTTGAACAATTACCAGGAAATATTCTGGACCATGAAATTGAAAACCTGTAGGCATCAAAATTCAACCTTTTCATGATATCAATATCCTCCTACAAAAATAAAAACAAAACACCATAACCACAGTTCATATAACAAAAAAAATACATATTTTGTATTCATAAAATCCAAACTACACCCAATATCCATAAAACACTAATGCATCGTCACATCTTCAAATCTCTCTGTTTTCATACACAAATAAATATACGTGCAAGCCGCATGCACATGAAGTACATATCAGTATAACATTTCACACAATAAGATTTGTTTGTTGCATGTACTGTTAGTGAAGAAAAACAAATGTAGTACATGACATAATACAATATTTCACACAATAACATGTGAATTTTATATCATACTCGGTAAATGAGTTAAAATTGATTAATAATCAAATTGGAATCGAAAGAAATTAGTTCAATTCACCTAGGTTAGTGCAAAAAGGTAAATTCAACGAATTAATTGTTTCTAACACATATGCACATGATATGCTAATCGTATAAGAAACCGGAGAAAATGACAAAAATATGTTCTATACTATCATGCTGATAAAAAAAAATGTTCTATACTATTACACTTTTGCAATGATTTTTTGTGCAGAATGTGGGTAAATGACAAAATTACCCCTAACATTAAGAATTTCTGTAAATAATAATACATTTTTTCCCTGAAAATATCTTTTAACTAAAATTCGTATAATTAAAACTTACAGTTTAATTTTTTAGTTTTAAAAATTATTTCTCTAAAATTACATTTAAAAATATATAATTCTTAACAGCACGGACAATTTCTTTATTTCTGTACAAACCCACACATTTTTCGCAAAAAAAATCAAAGTTCACATTACATGATCTTGCAAAAGTTCACATTACTTGTTGCCATTTTTCAAGAAAACATGTGAAATTAAATTAAAGGGTAAAGTATACATAGTTATCTCCAACTATACCTAAAAGACATATAATTATCCCCAACTTTCAAACCGGACACCTAGAGATTGAAAATGAACACTTAGGTTAGATTTCATTTAAAATTTTAAATAAAAAGACGAAAATGCCCTTGGTCATACTTCAAATTTTCAAAACATGTCATTTATGAGTTTTGGTGTGTTTTCCGATCAAGCTTCTCCACAACCACCACGTTCCTCGCCGGCCTCGTCTCCGATCCTCCCACTGCGTTCGCCGGCACCGGATTCGACCTCCGACGGCTCCGCCAAGTCTCCGGCGAACAATTTTTTTACAATATGACATGATTTTGAAATTTTGAAGTCTGACTAAGGGCATTTTCGTCTTTTTACTTAAAATTTTAACAGAAAATCTAACTGTAGGTGCTAAGTGTCCATTTTCGATCTCTAGGTGTACACTTTGATAATTGAGGATATTTATGTGTCTTTTAGGCAGGGCATACTTGTGATTGACTACGTGTAATTTACCTTAAATTAAATTAAATAGATACTCACCTTGTATTTGTGATATTGGTCCACAGAGACCTCCGCAGTGCCATTATTCGCAATGACCCCTAATCACAACAAACAAAACCTCAATTACATCAACAAAACTACATCAAATCCGAGGATCATCAAATCAACGAACCTGGAATTTTGACGAACTCGTCCCAAATGCTGGGCCCACGGCCGTCCTTGTCGGCCATGCCCTCGACCTGGTACGCCGACGTGGCGGTCCCGAACAAGAACCCCTCCGGGAAGGCGCTCCGGCCGAGACCGCCGGTGTCGAATCGGACGGTCTCCGGGTCGAGGGCCTCACCGGTCTCTTGTCCATGCGCGGTGCACTGGATCGCGAGGAGGAGGAGCAGCAGGGACCGTCGGATCTTCATCCTGATCAGGAGGATCGGCGAAGGAGTGTAGTGTAGCGAAGGAGTGAAGAGTGAGGTGTTTGGTTTTTATATAAACAGAGGAAGGGGTAAAATGGGAATATGAAGAAAATGATTGTGAAGAAACGGTCAGAAAATGAATTATTTTTAATAATATGGGTGAGAATGAGATAAGATGAGATCTCTCCTCTTATTGTGCAATATAATCTTGCCAATTCAGTCTTTCTCTTATACTCAAAAACAAAAATTCAATCTTCCTCTTCTACAAGGTAAATTTTTATTAATTTTATGTTCATTATATTTTTTAATTTTAATTACACGTGAAAAATCCGAGACAGTTTAATAACACGTCAATGTAAAAGTAGATGATTCAAGTTAAGTGACTCGATAAAAAATTTGGTATTATGGTACGAAAGTCACTGACTTGAAATTAATTTCTCTTGTTGCAATGAAGCTGCAATGTTTTATTTAAAACTCTATCCTAAAATCATTTTTGGCACACGAGCTGGTTATAATTCTTACTCATGTCTAACGTCATATACTCTCACATTAAGGTATGAAAATGAAGCATTTGATGAACTCGATAATAGAGAATAAGATAAAATGAAATTTTTAATAATAATGAATCTGAATTGGATAAAACGAAAGTTTTGATGATAATGAATCCGATCAGATAAAAATAAAGGCTTTAATAATAATAAATAAGATAAAATGGAGCTTCAATGAATTGGAGAAATAGTATGAAAATAATATGCAACAAGAATACTAAGATGTTTTCGTAGCGTACTAAATTTGTGGGATGATTGTGAGAAATGCGATACAACACATTTATCCGGTTTGTTTTGGAAGTCCAAAGAAATAAATTTTTGCGAGTAACTTTTACAGGACCGTTTAAGAAATAATATAACAAGTAAAAGAAATGTTCAATACTTAGACAACAACGTATTTTAATTTGAATTGACATGGTCACAGCGAAGTGGAAAAACAACTTACAGTTTAATAAGTGATTTTTTTTTCATAAACTTATCAAATTTTAGTTGATACATCCCACATAATATATTGTATGGATAATGACACTTTGTTATATTTAATTATAACGAAATGACACTTTTATATCCTAACTATTTTTGTTTCTTATTCAGTACACTAACAAACCTTTTGTGACAAATTATGCTATAATAACTAAAATACCCTTGATTTAAGAAATCAAAATAAAACTAGTCAATTATGACTTATCAAACCATATTTGAAATAGTTCAAATTTAATTTTATATCTTCAGACATAATTGTATTTGCATCTTAAGTACAAATCAAATTGAACTAAATATAACAAAATTGAACAAATTCAATTTGTAGTTTCTTACACCAATGGTAGTTTAAGTAATTTAGACATTTTAGAGGTATGTTGTCACAAAAAAAATGTTAAGATACTAAAAAAGAAAATAAAAATAGTTAGGGTATGAAAGTGTCATTTCGCTATAATTAAGGGTATCAAAGTGTCATTATTCTTATATTATACCTTCAAAGTTATACAAGTCCCGTGATAATTTTCACACATACGATTTTAAGGTCACGTGTACATCTAAGATTTAAGGGGGGCGCTTGTAAAACTTGTCCAATATTTCATAGGTGACTTCCAAGTATTTTAATGACATAACCATTTCATGCTTGTTCGATTATAAGTGGGTTTACAACTCATTTTATGTTTAAGTACGTTATCTAACCAAATTAATTACTAAAGTAAATTCAAGAAATGGAATCTTTAACCGATAATCAATCTTGAATCAATCAATTTAATCGTAAATTACATGGCTCAAATCTAAAAGTGCACAAATTGATACTATTTTTTTTAAAAACCGATTAAAATGAGTATTGTCAGAATTTTGGGGACGTAGCATGTGGACCACGACCCCAATAATGATCTTGATCACGTGATTGAGAGGGTCCCATATTTCTGAATTAGCATAGCTCTCAAAACAAGTGGTGTCAATTATAGACAAATAAAGTTTTGTTCCTTTTTGAGTTTCTGCTAAAAAACAACAAATGTTTTTGAATACCGTTGATTTTTCTTATCTTCCTTTTAAGCTAAGCGTTGGAGTGCTTATCCTATGGCATTTAATTGTGCTTCGTAGAAAATGATTTGGCCAATGGAAGTTTATGATTATTTAAGTATATTTAGTTTCCATTTTCTCATAAAAATTAAATATATGTTAACAAAAAAATAAATAAAAAATGGGGTATGTGTAAACAAAATTAAAATTATAGTACTGAACTTGAAAATATGAATAGTTTAGTATAATTTGAAAACGTGAATAGTTTTAAACAATTACTCTATCTCTATCAATTTTAACAAAGTTCGCGGATAGTTGGGACATGCAAACAAAATATAATAACTGTTAGCACTTGTTAATACTCTAATTTTGATTGTTAATTTTTGTACGGAATAATTTTAGTTCAATTTTAAGTGTCAATTCAAAAAGGGAGATGTTTGCATTTATGCCATTTAACCATAATATTGTTAAAATGAACAATTTGTTTATTGTTATAGGTCAAGAGTTTTGCAAATATGAAAACTACCCTTTTGTTAAAAAATATTAAATAAAACTGAAGTAGGGGTGTTCCTTTCATGGCTGTCGGCGAGATTCATCTCCATCCACGAAATCCACTTAATTCAAACATAATCGGAGAAATTTGTGCTACAAAAATGGGTTGAAGTAGGTCGACGATGACTGGAGGCGTCATTTGATGACCTAGATTTGAAGGTGTCCTTCGAAAGCCTCCAATTCCAGTATTTTTTCATGGATAATCTCCTAGAGTTTTTACCCATTGATAGGTGTATTCATTAACTGTTTTGTTTTTGCGAGATTGTAAGGGAGAAATTTGAGGCGACGCGATTTTTTAGAGGGTCTCGTAAATTGTTAGATTTGCTTTCACACTTTTGCTCGAGACATTAAGCAACATATTTAATGATGATTTTGAAGTTGTGGATTTGGAGCCATTAAAATTTATCGATGAAGATCCACCCCCACTCCAACGACCCTAAACAAGGAGGAGAGAAAAGAGAAGAAATAATTAATTAATAAATGAATAAATCAACTAAAAAGAGCATTACTTTTTTTTGAAGGAAAAAAGAGCATTAAATTGATACTTAAAATATTATACTTTTGAATTGAAAAAAGTGACATAATACACCATTTTGGACTGAAATGTTTGAATTATCCCATATAAATATTGCCAAAAAGCCATGACTGTACAAAATCTTTAAAGAGGAATGGCCCAAAGTCTAGACCTAGGCGTGGCTTAAGATGAAAATTGATGTGACGAATTTAGGTAAGATCCAAAACAAATGGTCCAAGCCCAACAACATCATCACCTGGGCCCACTTCCACAGGCCCACAAGAGAACAAGCATGCGATAGGTACGTTGACCAGGCCGCCTTGAGGGGCAGCCAGTGTTGTAGAAATCGCTAGACGCTAATCAGTCGGTAGAGGTTTTTTAGGGACTAATCGAGAATTAGTCGGAGATTAATCGAAAAATAAATTAATTTAAATGATTAATCGGTAATCATAGAGGATTAATCGGGGACTAGTCGATGATTTTTACAACATTCCCGCAACAATCAATGCAAGACTTTAGGTCCACTAAAAATATGTCAAATTCTTTTAATAATTTAAGTCTATTTTTTTTATATAAGAAGATCCCAAAATTAAAGATTAGGTATAAAAATATAGGGCATAATTTATTGTTTATAAATTTCGATTTAAGTCTCGTTAATGATTGAGTCGGCCCTGACGTTGACAGGAGGCACGTCGACTTTGACCCCAAATGCTCACTCCATAATTTGCACGTACCCCACAAAGTCTCTATCTTCCTTCACGTTGTACGATTCATAGGACCATTAGGATGGTAAAATATTTAAACTAATATTCATATACAAACTTAATGAAAAATAAATATTAAATTAATGTACTTTTATTTAAATTAATATTTTTAATAACATTTTGGTTTCGAAACCTAAAAACCATCATAATCGATGGTGTGTATGTGCATTTCTACCAATCAAATATCATTCAATTCCAGACCACACGAAAACTATCTAAAAAATTGAACGGAAACTCACATGAAAAGGGACGCACGTGTGAGTCGTACGAGAAAACACATTAATACACTATTGATGATAAAAATAAAAGTCAGAACAAGAGACCGACATATTATTAGATAGTGATGTTCTTATACAACACACGAGTCACTGATTATCGGGGACAAACCACCAATCAGGGTCGAAACGGGCACGACAAGAAAGCATACAAGCGGGCTCATGGTCTGATCGCCTAGTAATTCGAACATAATAAATTTTATTAAATTTAATTTCATATAATTTATTTTCGTGTAAATTATAAGCTCCTAGTTTTAAACATAAAAATATATGAGTTATTAAGAATTGTTAGGTATTTGACGTACGGTTTCATTTACTCCCGAAATATTTTTGTTTGGGCCCATAAATTGCTTAGAACTTAGACTATTGGGTTGATTTGCCTCAAAATTTGCTTCTTATATAAGCCCATATTTTATTGTTTCAAGCCCATAGAGAAGTCCTTAATATTACCAGGCTATAAGCCCACTTTCTAGTCTTTTTCTCGGCCCACTGGGATCAAAACTTGATCTGAACTCTTCGCATGATGTCGTTTAGGGTAAAAATAATTGCCGCATTTTGTTAAATTAAAATCGAACATTTAATACGAGCCTAAAAACAAAAAAATTATTTATAATTAGATAAAATAAATGAACCTCATATAATAAAGAGGAGCACACATTTTAGACTCATAACTGGTTTAGGACTGAAGATTCAAATAAATTATAGTTAAAAAAGAATTTGAGAGCTATATATGGTAATTGACTTTTGATAATTTCGAGAGAATCATTCTATTTCAATTTGGTTATATTTTTTAAAACTCATAACAAGCGGTTAAGTTGTAAGAATCAGACTGGTTCATGATGCCACGTCCACCGCCCGTCTACCCACATGTGTTATTTATCTCTTATAATTATTTTGTTTGAAAATTTCGATACTTCGAATAAATTATAATAGTTAAATGTTAACAATCGTTTTTACTTGTATTACAAACAAAAAGATTATTGATAAAGTTAATGGTATGGTGCCAGAGGCAATTGCACCTTTTATTCTATGCATTATTTTCGAAAATAAGAGTGTCATTCTCATGGGGTTCTTTCATAGACGTTGAGGCATTCCAAGCTAAGATACATCGACAATTGGGTATTTGCTCGAATGATTTCGTTTTTGACGACGAGGAAAATTCGTCATCAAAAAATGTTGAACCAGTCGATACCCATAAGAAGGGGATATTAAGCCCGGAAAAGATCAAAAGGATTTATAATTGAATTTTTTTTTTTCTGGCTAAAGTTAATCTAATTCAACACATACACTGGTCACGAATTAAAAATTGTTCATCATTCAGTTTTAATTGGGTAAAAGCTTAGAGTCGCAGTCAGAATTGCATAACATCGCGAAATAATGGTTATGGATATAGTTACTACGATTAACGAATCGAAAAATCAAGTTCGATCCAATTCCTACCAATTCGGCCTGGTTCCAAAACCGTGCCCATACCTGATTGTAAAATTAGGAGTGTTCCTAAATAATTGAACTGATTGAAACAAACTGGAAGGAACCAAATTGATTTAATTCAAAATTGAACTCGACACGAACGTAAAATTAGTCGGTTTGGACACGTGACTCATTTTAAATCATCAAATTTTTTTAATTTAGCCTATAAATATTGAGCCAACAATAAAAGTCCATAAATAAATTAAAATCGGCAAAAAATACGAGTATTTCATAAAAATCGATTCAAAATAAAACCAACTGAAAACCAATAGATTAAATAGTAAGTAAAACCAGAATAAAATGTTAAAATGTCATGAGATTTAATTCACAACAAATTAAATTAAAACTGAACCAAACAAAATTTCGTCAATTTAATATCTAAGATATTTTTTAAAGTAAGTAATTGGTTCAAAAAACCGAACCAAACTAACTCAAAAACAGACAGCAAACAATACTACTTAAAAGTATTGTTACATTTACATATGTAATATGTTGTAGCAAGGTAAGCGTAACATGTCTGATAGTACACATAAGAAAAAAGGACGTGCCCTAAAATTATAAAATGAAATTGAGAGCTACGATTTTTATGAGGTTTTCATTTTGGGTCCAGAAGAGCCCTAACTTCTTGTGATATGCTTATCTCGCAAACCCCATCGCCAAGATCGCGAAGCGGAGCGGCTATTATCGTCTTCAACCTCTCGCCAATCTCCGCCGATTCACGAATTCTCAGACTCCAGAAAGGTAAATTTGTCTCCTTTTCATTGATTTGTTGCTGGTCTCCGTGAATTCGGATTCTGGGATTTGGGAATCGGGAATTGGTGAGTGTTGAAATCGTTTGTGTATGGATGATTAGGGTTTGAGTTTGGGCGAATTTGTATGGGTGTTGATTGGTTTATGAGGTTAGGGTACAGTTGTAGAGCTTCGAAGTTTTTGGTTTTCGTTGGTTTCTGCGGTGAGTTTGAGATTAGGTCTATTCTGGTGTGTGTGTGAAATCAAATTTGCATTTTTGGGGGTTTATTTAGTTGCTTTCGATACTTTTTATTTATTTTGATTGATGGGAGTGTGTTTTTGTGATGTAGTTAACCTGAAGAGCTGCTCTAGTTGGAGTTCTTAAATATCAACCCAAAAGGTTAGTTTTGACGGATTTGGGTTGAGTCAGATTAGTTGCTAGGCATGGCTCGTCGAGACGATGAGTACGAGGAAGAGCCTGAGGAGGATGATAATTACGAGGATGAAGACGAGGAAGAAGAGGAGGATAGGGGTGCCTCGAAGAAACGGAGGAGAAACCAGTTCATTGATGATGTTGCCGAGGAGGATGATGAGGAAGAAGAGGATGA
The DNA here is from genome assembly GCA_963920655.1 of Geranium rotundifolium. Classification (NCBI taxonomy): domain Eukaryota; kingdom Viridiplantae; phylum Streptophyta; class Magnoliopsida; order Geraniales; family Geraniaceae; genus Geranium; species Geranium rotundifolium. The sequence goes on along the minus strand of OY987311.1, from coordinate 3,407,136 downwards.
TGATGATGATGAAGATTATCGCGGTGGGGGAGGGGGAGGAGGGAAACGACAACCTGCAAAAAGAAGGGGGTCTCAGTTTTTTGACCTAGAAGCACAGGTAGACAGTGACGATGAAGAGGAGGATGATGATGGAGAGGATGGTAATTTCTTCTCTGTTTTCTTGTTTATGGGTTTTAGTTTACAGGCTTGTAATCTTGTATTGGGTAATACCATTGACACCTAGTTGGGTAGGGAATGGATTGTTAAATGAGAAACCTGGAATATATATGAACAAGTATATATGTGGTTCTTTCTTTCTGTGTTATTTTTCAATAGAATTGGTGATATGCAGATAGAGTACAAGGAATGAACTAGGGGAATATCAAGCTCTTAGTGGATGATAGTTTTATGATAGCTCCTTTCCTTTTCTTTTGGAATAAATATGAGTAGGACAGCAGAAGAAATAATTGGAAATAGTAGAAATTGAGATATTTGGGGATAGAAATTACAGGAGAAGAGAAGAAGCAATAGATGAATCGGTGTTAATTATTATCATAAGCTAATTCTAGCTTTAGACATATCTTGGTATATAGGGAATACCAATCAAAACCTGAAAACCAAATACTTTCAAGATAAAGAGGGAACTAAATCATAAACTAAAATATAATTCCAAATAGTTGTTAATCATAAACCCTGAAATATGAACTAGGTCTATAGGCTTTTATATTGACAGATTTTAATATGTAGGTGTAGATGTATAAGTAGATGACTGATAAGTTAAATATGTGCTGACCAGTTCGTAAATGATTCTTACTATGTGTCCCCAAATGGATTGATATACTTGCAGCATTTGATATTAATAATAGTGATCATGCTTAGTGCATGGCTGACACAAGCAATCAACCATGTATAAAGTGTTGTTCTGTGGTAGGAATATACTAAAGCTATATTCTGGCGACATAGTATTTGCCCTGAGCAGCAGTAAACTGGCAATCCATGTTTTGTTAGGGTCCTCTGACTCTAATTGGAGTTTGGGATTTGTTTTATTGTTGTTGTCTAGTACAGTTTGAATGCATGCTCACAATATGGCTAATTCTAATAAAAAGGGTTTGATTTGCTTTTGTGAAGTCGTTCAATGGAAACTCGTGGCAGTGAAAGATACATAGTTGTTCTAGTAAGCTGAGTATTGTAATTTATTTCTTCATTAAATTGCCTTCTTTTTATGTTCTTCAAGGTGCCCGTGATTTATTTAATGTGTTCGTCATTGTACACTTTTTTCTGAAGAATTTGGCCTTATTTCTTTGAATGTCTCTTGTTTTCTTTGCTTTTTCCTTTTCCATGTTCTTTTGTTCATTTTAATGTTTTCAGGATTTTATTCTCCAGTTTGACTTTATAACCAAAACTTCATGCCGCAGCCTAAAATTTCTAGCATTTATAGCGCCATAAACCATAATTTTTTTTTTGCCATTGACCCTCTTATGTCAATCTGTATTGTGCATAACTTTTCCTAATCCTATAAATTTTGCAGCTGCACTATATAATTTGCAGCTACTCTTAGAATCACACTCACACACAGCTGCTCGCTTTGATGAAAATTTTCTTACCTGTAATTTATTATGCTTGTTGGCTTTCAGGTACAGGTATTTCTCACTCGTATAGCTAATAGCTATGTTATCCTTGAACTCTATCTGCTACAGTACTACTTCACTGTCAAATCAGATCAATTTGTACCCAGTCTAGACCCTTTAATTTTTGCAACTTTCCTCCACATCGGCACATTAGTTTTATTTACTTGCAGATGTTCTGATGCAATCTCTAGCTTTTGGATGTTGCCTTTCAATTTTCATACTGTTTCTCGTTGGCATATATGTTCGCCGAATATGCAGTATGCATTATTGCTTATTTGGTGTTGGTAGCCATACTTCCAATTTGGTTCTCTATTGAATTTTCAACATCATCCATGTGATAGATTTTAACTCTCTGTTTTCTGTGCAGACTTCATAGTTGATAATGGAAACGACCTGCCCGACGACGACGATGGTAGGAGGATGCATCGGCGTCCCTTACTTCCACGTGAAGATGAACAAGAAGATGTTGAAGCTCTTGAGAGAAGCATTCAGGCAAGATATGCAAGGTCAAGCCACGCAGAATATGATGAAGAGACAACTAATGTTGATCAGCAAGCTCTTTTGCCATCTGTTAGGGATCCAAAGTTGTGGATGGTGAAATGTGCGGTATGGTAACTCCTTGGTTTGCTTTAGATGATTTGTATTGACTGTTTTGAATATCCTTATTCATTTCTCTGGTGCTTTGAAGTGAGCAATGAATATGTAGCGAAGTCCATGTGGTGGTCAAGTCTTGCATATGTTTATGTGTGCGCGTGTGTATTAATTTTGTGGGAATATCAAGTTTATTAGTGAAGCTTGCTTCTTCTGGGACCTGTTATTGTGGAAGCAAGTGTAATGCCAATCCAGATTTTTTTTTTAATAATTTCAGTTTTTGTGTTTGGCAGATTGGCCATGAAAGGGAAGTGGCTGTTTGTCTGATGCAAAAGTTCATTGATAAAGGATCTGAATTACAAATTAGATCTGCCGTTGCCCTGGATCATCTGAAAAATTACATTTATGTTGAAGCAGATAAAGAAGCCCATGTCAGAGAGGTATGTTGCCATTGACGCGTTAATTAATGTATTCTTATTTATAATCAGTATCTATCATGGGATGAGTATTGTCTCTTCACTGTCCATTATAGCGCCCTATTCCCAAGGAAATGGCTGTTGATTACTAGAGTAGACAAACATATAATGTGAAAAAGGATTATGCAATTGCCCTGTTATATGTTTAACTCAATTGTGAAGCTCTGATGTTTCATAATTGTATAATTCATTGCTGCTTTGCTTCCTTTTCAGGCTTGCAAGGGTTTGAGAAATATATATGCCCAGAAAGTTATGCTTGTTCCAATCAGAGAAATGACTGATGTTCTTTCAGTAGAAAGCAAAGCAATTGATCTTTCTAGGGATACCTGGGTCAGAATGAAGCTTGGGTCATATAAAGGGGATCTTGCCCAAGTAGGAATCATATCTAATTATCATTGCATTGCCATGATAATGTTTCTTAAATGAATTACCTGATCTTTACACTGTCTTATTAGGTGGTGGATGTGGACAATGTGAAGCAGAGGGTCACAGTAAGGTTAATTCCAAGAATTGACTTGCAGGCGCTCGCAGTTAAGCAGGTATTGAATACAAATTTTGTTTTTCAGATTGCTATGATGTTACTGGTAGATAAGCTGCCCTGGCTGTTTAACTGCCTTAAATCTTCTTGTTCTTTTGAACAAGTTTGAATTTCTTCCTACTAGTAACCATAAATTGGACTACTTAATGCTTTCATTAAACCTGGAATTAGAAACAAGACCTGGCATCCTTATTAAGAGCACATGTCCTTTATATAGGATTCAAGAGAAGGTGCTAAGAAGAAATCATTTGTTCCTCCTCCCCGTTTTATGAATATTGACGAAGCCAGGTAACTCTATTTTTATTATTTTTAGTTGTAACATAATTTTCTTATCCGTTTATATCTTGCATAACAGTAAACTGTGCTTTTGTTCAGAGAACTGAACATTCATGTAGATCGCAAACGAGATCCCTTTACTGGCGATTACTTTGAATTCATCGCTGGCATGAGGTTTAAGGATGGCTTCTTACACAAATCAATGTCTACAAAATCGATTAGGACACAGAATATACAGCCAACATTTGATGAACTTGAAAAGTTCAGGAAACCTAGCGAGCATGGAGAAGATATAGCTAGTTTGTCAACTTTATTTGCAAATAGAAAGAAAGGTCACTTTATGAAGGGTGATGCAGTTATTGTTGTGAAGGGAGATCTGAAAAATTTGAAGGGGTGGGTTGAGAAAGTGGAGGAAGAGAATGTTCATATCAGACCAGAAATGAAGGGTCTTCCAGTAAGAATTAATTGATTCTCTAGCATGCTTATTCTAAGTATATATGTACTATCATTAGAATTCCCTTGACATTTTTCATTATTAATATTTGTAGAAAACTCTTGCTGTCAATGAAAAAGAGCTTTGCAAGTATTTTGAACCTGGGAATCACGTCAAGGTTGTCTCTGGTTCACATCAGGGTGCAACAGGCATGGTTGTGAAGGTTGAACAGCACGTACTGATAATCCTGTCTGATACAACCAAGGAACATGTGAGTGTACATTATGTTGAATCAATGAAGTGCCTCATTGGATCAGATCTAGAAGTTGCCTTTCAGCTTTGCACTAGGTAGTAGACTAATAAATACTTGATTTCTTCAGCTCCGTGTATTTGCTGATGATGTCGTGGAGAGTTCAGAGGTGACTTCTGGTATTACCAAAATGGGGGATTATGAGCTTCATGATCTTGTTCTGTTGGAGTAAGCTACCTAATCCTGGACTTTGATCATTATTATTGTGATGTTCATTACTCTATTTTGATTTTCTTTTTATTTGTCTTATCGATGCAGCAATATGAGCTTTGGTGTGATCATCCGGGTAGAAAGTGAAGGTTTTCAGGTGAGAGAAGTCTATGGCTTAATGCTTACCCACCAATCACAGAAAAGGCTGAAGTGATGACAAGCCCTGCACTTTGTTTTTATTTTTCATTTCTAACAGGTTCTTAAGGGAGTTCCAGACAGACCTGAAGTTGCTCTTGTTCGGTTGAGAGAGATCAAATGCAAGTTTGATAAGAAAGTTAGTGTGCAGGACAGATTCAAGAATACAGTGTCAGTGAAAGATGTTGTTAGGATTCTAGAGGGTCCTTGCAAGGTCAAATCTTTATTCCCTGCTGGACATATCATAACTCTTAGACTATTACTTTCTACATTATTTTTATCTAGTATATAGATGAGTCATTGAATGCCTTTCTCTTGTTATTTCAGGGGAAACAAGGTCCCGTGGAGCATATATACAGAGGAGTTGTTTTTATTTATGACCGCCATCACCTAGAGCATGCTGGTTATATATGCGCTAAATCCCAGTGCATCATTGTGGTGGGAGGATCACGTTCCAACGCGGACAGAAATGTAATTATTCAATGAAGATGATTCTTCAAATATTATTTATTGATAGAAGAATGAAGATTCTATATTTAAGATGCTCAAATTGGTTGACTTTGATTTTGATTGGCGAAGTATGTTTTAGCTGACTCATATATCGATTTCTTAGGGTAACTCCTTGTCTAGGTTTTCTGGTTCCATGACCCCATCTCGGATTCCTCCATCGCCAAGGAAATTTCCTGGACGTCCCCCATTTGACTGTATGTTGATAATCAATACAGTTATTATTGTTATTTCATTTGCCTGATGCTTTTTGGGCTCATTCAGTGTTCAATTGTGAAGTACTTACTTTAATTTCATTTACAGCTGGAGGCGGAAGGGGACATAGAGGAGGTGGAAGGGGACATGATTCCTTGACTGGTACTACAGTAAAAATTCGACAGGGTCCCTTTAAGGGTTACCGTGGCCGTGTTAAGGAGGTCAAAGGTCAATTAGTTCGGGTAGAACTTGAGTCGCAGATGAAGATAGTTACAGGCAAGTCTACAATCCAGAAAGTAGGACTAGTGTTCTTGGTATTCCATCTATTACATGGAGTATAACTGTACATACTTGTTTTGCAGTTGACCGCAGTCACATTTCTGACAATGTGGTTGTTTCGGCTCCGTACAGGTGAATATGAACTATCTGCAGTTGGTTTAATTTTCTCTTGATTCAGAATTTCTGACTGTCTATGTTTTTGGTTTGCCAGGGAAGCACCTAGATATGGTATGGGAAGTGAGACCCCCATGCACCCTTCACGAACTCCATTGCATCCCTATATGACGCCTATGAGGGATTCTGGAGGTTTGCTTGCTCTTTTATTTTATTTTTGCTTCAAACAGTGCTGATGAGTTTATTTCGCCTGTGATGGTTAACTCCCCCTCTGACTTTGGACGTTCTTTGCAGCAACCCCTATTCACGATGGCATGAGGACACCAATGCGTGACCGTGCGTGGAATCCTTATACGCCTATGAGTCCACCAAGGTCTGTTATATCACACCCTTTTTCCGTCTCATCGACAACTATTTGGTCCTATATATTATGCGAGCTGTTCACGTACCTTTATGACTTTGATAAAATCTGTAATATCATCATTGATGAATTGAAGGACAAAAAATCCCCCCTATTAGTAGTTGGACTTGGAGGTATTAATCTTTTTGCTGGCTCACATAATTTAAATGCTGGAACCAATGCATCTTACCTTTATTTGGGGATATTATTGCTTAATAACCCCACATTAGTTTTATAGCTTGACTACTCTCTATTTCAAGCTTAAAGATGTAGATGTATGCAAGTTATTTTGGGACGTGCTTTGCTTATCTATTTAATTTATATTTAAATCAACATTTCAGGTAGAAATTACATTGATGAATTATACTGATGTCTGTTCGTTGTATTGGTGTTAAATTATAGGGATAATTGGGAAGATGGAAATCCTGGTTCCTGGGGAACCAGTCCACAATATCAGGTTTGGATCTTAGTTATTTTAGGATTTTATGTCCATGCAAAAGTGGGGATTTTTCCCACTATTTTCTGTATAAGCAAATGTGTTTTGTCAATTTCAGCCAGGTAGTCCTCCTTCACGAACTTACGAAGCACCGACTCCGGGCTCAGGTTGGGCCAACACTCCTGGTGGTAGTTATAGTGATGCTGGAACACCGAGAGATAGCAGTTCCTCCTATGGTACATTACTGTATTTGATTCTCGGCAATGGTGTCTTTGTGGATTTCTATTACTGTGCCTCAATTTATTTTCCCGCTGTAGGCAATGCGCCTAGTCCATACCTGCCTTCAACTCCTGGTGGCCAACCTATGACACCTAGTTCAGCTTCCTATCTACCCGGCACACCTGGAGGTCAGCCAATGACACCTGGAACTGGTGGTCTGGATATGATGTCTCCTGCTATAGGTTCGTTTTTTATTCGAATGACCAAACACAGCTCTCTTATATGTTCGCTTATTGTTCGGCGTTGCATACCATTTAATAGCAGTTTGATTTTCAATTTCTTTTCATTGTCATAAATTTACATTTTAATCTTGTTTTAAATGTCTAAATCATTATTACCAATGAAAGGGTGTTATTAGAAAATCTACTATGATTGATTTTTAAACAAGGATTAGTGTGCAACTATTCGTGGATATTCAGGGTTGGTGTAGTGGGCATTAAAAGCGGGACATGTGAATTTTCTGAGTTCTCTAAAACTGACTACTTCGTGGATGATGAGCTAGTGTTTTATCATGACCATAGATGCCATTAAAATTCTTGTTGCTTTAAGTTGGGCTAATTTGTTACTTGATTCGCTATGTAGCGGCTCATACCATATAATAGTTTTATATCAAACGAATCTCTAATTTTATGAATTTTATAACTTGCCAAATTTAGATTGGCCTTAACTTTGTAGATCTTTTACACATTAAAAGTTTTCAGTTCATTAATTTTGATTTTTTTTGCATTCGTCTAAGTTTAAAGATCTATTGTATCACAGGTGGGGAGAATGACGGAGCGTGGTTGCTGCCAGACATATTGGTTACCGTTCGCAGGTCTGGCGATGAATCTGTCGGAGTTGTCTGTGAAGTGCTTCCGGTAATTTTCTGGGAATACTCGTACCTTCATAAATGCTTGTTTCAAGTAGCATATGCTTGAGGCTATTTTGGTCTTGGCTTGAATTGTTAGATCGTTTTCATGACTCGGTAACAGATGCATATGTAAGATACAGCCGACCTACCAATAATCTTGTGTACTGAAACACGAAATTGGTTGTCTATATTCCAGGACGGCTCATGTAAGGTGGCCCTTGGTTCAAGTGGCACCGGAGAAACAGTAACGGCTCTCGCTAATGAAGTCGAGGTGGTGGTCCCGAGAAAATCCGATAAGATCAGAATCATGGGCGGTGCGCAACGAGGCGCAACGGGCAAGTTGATCGGTGTGGATGGAACCGATGGGATCGTCAAGGTGGATGATACACTTGATGTTAAGATCTTAGACATGGGCATTCTTGCGAAGCTGGCCCAGATATAATCAACTCGACAACTATGATAGATCATGATCATGTATATTAATTACGATTGTTTTTTTTTGCCAAATTTGTGTTTTGATTCGCAATGTGATGTTTTTGTTCAGCCTTCGAGTAGTTTGTTCTGCAATGTAGCTCACAATATCAATTATAGTATTATTGTTATGAAATCAGATATCTTATCTATGATGGGTTGACACATTGGAGCAACAAATCTTATTTGTTTTGTGAGTTTTGGGCAATGTACATTTTTAAGTAGGGCTACTCAAGATAAACAGTGAGTTGGGAAACTGACTGGAACTAAACCGAACCGAATGAAATCAGCTCGGTCTTGGTTCAATTTTAATTAGTCAGAATCATTAACGATAGGCTTATTTCTGGGTTGAGTTACGCAGAATTGCGGTTAGTTGATTAAACCGTGTTTGAACTGTTTTACGATGAAGAGGAAGCGGAGAAGAGTGGTGACATCGAGCTGATTTGTGGGCCTATCACGCTTTCGTTGTGATGGATGTTAAATTGATGTGTATCTCATATACGATATTGAAGATACTATCAGTTCACTCTCTAAATAATTTTTGGTTTGTGAAAATTTTAATTGACTTGTGAGTTACGGGACATCACTCTAATGGATTTCAAATTGACATTTATCTCATTGATATATATGATTCTTAAGCTACTATCACATAAATAATGTTTAAAATGTAAGTGTGTACTAGAAAATTCAAAATGATATGTTAAAAATTAAGGAAAAAAAGAAATTGAATCATCATAACTTAGTTTCAATCTAGAAAACTATGAGTTATGGATTCATCACGCTTCAGCTCACCACTTTGACACACGTTAAATTTACATTTATTTCAACAATATATATGATTTTTAAGTTACTATTACCTAAACAATGTTTCGAAGTCTAGTTTCGAGACCTGTTGGTTATGGGCCTACCATGTTTTTGCTGCGCCACTCCATGGATGCTAAATTGACAATTATCTCACCAATTTACATGATTGTTTTTGAAACTATTTTATACAATTCTTAAGTACTACTACCTAAACAATGTTTAAAATGCATTTAAGAGGGTCGACCAATCTAATGGGCCTCTCTCATTGCCTTTTCGCAAAGTGCCTAGCAAAAAGTTTTGATACGGTGGGTTCAGCTAATTGCCCTTTCAAAACTTCTGGTCATCCCAAGTCAAAAAGCAAGAAAGCCCTCATAAAAAAGAATTAAGCTGCTTGATCAAAATTTTGAACCGAATCGGAATAGTCATCCGTCTCATCATCAAGTTCCACAAGTTCTCCTCCAAGTCAGATTGTTTCTCATTTTCATTTTCACTTTCAATTGTCAATTTTATTTTTGTTGCATCTTTATAACCTCATTTCCCCCGCCCTTGTTCTCCTCCTCAAGAGCCTAGGCAGGTTCACCTTATATATCATCAACCACTTCGCTGAACAAAAAAAATAAAAATCCTAAATTTTGTCATCACTGAATAAACATAAACACAGTACCGAAGCTTAATCAAAATCTCAGGAGATAGAGGTTCAGATTTTAAGGAGTAATAAACTCATACCTCATGTGCCCTTTTACCTTCATACTCTTGAAAGTGAAAAACTATGCAAATATATGTATTTGTGTGTGTGACTATCTGTGGGTCAAAGCATATTAGGTGGTGGAAGGGCAGGCACATACATATATACATGTACATACCAACCCATAAAGGCCCTTACCAGATTCACCTAGCTAGCTAATAACATTACCATTTCCAAATTCTATATAAATACACAATATGCGGATAGAAGTATATATTTCCATTCATCGAATCGATCATGTACATAATCATCGCTCGCTCGCTCGCTCTCTCGCTGAGTGGTGTCCGTGCGACCCCTTGTCAAGTAAACCTTCTCTTGCACCTTTATCTTTCTCTCATTGTCTGTTCGACCCTAAATATACGCATTTTGAAACATATATGTTAAAGTTTATTGTTATTTAAGGTCGGAGAGGCATCGAAAGTGAGATAAGAGCAAGAAGCGTTTGCTTTACAAGGCATTGCATGGACACCATACCATGCAATGCTCAATGCTCAATGCTCATTTTGGGTTATTATATATATATATATATATTGATTTTTGATTTTCAGTTTTAAATATTAGGGCTATGTGTGGTTGAAGATATTTTACTTCTTGTTAATTTTTCATATAAGTAAAATATTTGAGATATTTTATTGAACTTTTAAGATGTGTTTCTTTGGGTTTTAAAATCTCCATAAGGGATGAGTCAAGAACAAGAGAGCATTTCCCTGAAATTAGGGATGACTCAAAATCCTCGACTATTGGGATGTCTCATTCAGTACTTGTTTTTTACTTTACACAAGTCGTTTTCTCCATTTAACAAACTATCAACGGTTGTGGAGGACCAGACCTTGTCAAGGAGGAGCACACCACAAGAAATACTCACATACACATTAAAGTCTACATCTGACTCAAAATTCTAGTATTTTAGGTATAGAGTCCAGTGAGTATATAAACTCTTCTTATAGTCGGTACACTTCCGATGTGGGACATGTGTTTACATGTGTAATCCTAATAATCTTCTTCTTCACATTGAGCCCCATCACATCGGGTTGCCCCCCTAATCTCAAATCGTCTTACACTCTCACCCGCTGGCCCATCTGTCAATCCTTACTTGATCAATCACGGTTTTCTGGATTCTACTAACCCACCTGTCTCGATCTACCATGAGATCCACTAGCCTGCCGGCTCGATGAGATTTGTACAACCTGACATTGATACTACTTGTTTGGGAAGAACCAGACCTTATTAATGAGAAGCACACAATAAAAAAATCTCATATATCACTCTGGTACACTTCCAATATGAGACTTGTACATGCTCACACGTGTAATCCTAACATCAACCACATCCTCCCATTTTTAATTTATGTACATGCACAACAATTTCTTCGGTCGTGTACATGCTAAATCTTTTATATTTTAAATCACAGTAAGAAAAATTATTATTATTATTATTATTATTATTATTATTATGATGATGAAATTATGGATATCGTCAAATTTTTATCTGAAAATAAAAGTTTATAATTTGTGGGTCTTTTACTTTTAGATGACCTTATCCAAACACATTTTTGCTCGACAGGAAAAATTTCTCGCTATTGCCTTTTGTAAGAGTCTTGGTCTTGTCGGAGTTTTAGTTTGGCTGATCATCTCTCAGATTAGCCATTGATCGTAGTCTTGGTAAGTTATTGCCTCACAAATCAGATAATTAGATACAATCCTCTACTCGGGTCTGTGTTAGACATACCAACACATCGGATACTGAGAGTCATTGTTAACAGTTGCTTCTCTTTCAAGGATAAGATTCTTAAGCGTTACTCACCCGTACACCACTCCTCAATCCCTATCCAACTTGTATGTGTTACGCATACCATTAACGTTCATTACGAGCTAAGATCGAATAATCCGTAAAATTCATAGTTACATTACTTATATTTTCCTTAATCGTAGACCAACGGAAGTGAATTTATAATAATTTCATTTTATTTCTTTCCTAAACTTGGTAATGCTTTCGATAATTTTGTCATGTCAAACAAGAAACACAAAACCTGACTAAAACCAATTATGGGGATAATAGAGATTATTGTATATCATAATACACATAATCATTAGCCTTCAATAGTATAAGCTATAAAGTATATGTTGAAAGCCAATCACACCTAGAATCGATTTGAATTTAGTTAAACTATATCTGATTATAAATTTAGCTCATAATTAAATTTAAATTTACACGTTACCATTTTTATTTATAAACTTAAAATAATTTTGGTTTTAAACAGTATTGTAAAAATCGGTCAAGTAGCCGTTTAGGCACCCAAATGATGCTCGCTGATTCGATTTAGGCCTGTTCAGCCGTTTTCAAACACTGGTTCGATTTAGACAGGTTCAAAACTAATTTAGGACCGGTTCAGAGCCAGTTTAGGACAAAATAAATTTTAATTTTAATTTTTTTAATAAACACCAAATATTTAAGAAATTTCTTTAGTTCGTACATATTTTTAAGTTCTAGTATTTAAATATTGGTTTTGTTATAACAACTTTAGAATTTTGAAATTGAATATTAAAATATGACTTTAAAATATTTTTAATCTCAAATATTTTTATTACTTTTATATAACATAATATATATTTATATTATTTATTTAATGCAAATTAAAAAAATAAAAATTCATCTAGTTACTCTTGTTTAGGCCCTCAGAGGTCATTTCCGACTGATTGGCCCCTACCAATTTCTAGAACACTCGTTTAAAATCAATTTTGGGCTTAAAATGATAAATATGACCTGAAAAGGCCACAAATACACACTTCCACAAATTAATCTTCACTAATCAAGCGAACACCATAAGACTTAACAACAAACTCACCGACAAAATCAAGACCCAAACGGACGGTGCACGATCAATCACTCTCCCCCGAGACTGGTCAAAGAGTTCCGCAGAATCAACGGCCAGGGGCATGCCGTCACTATCAAGCGTGCAGGACAGAGGATCGGAGCCGTCCGTGCTCATGATCAAGGCACGCAGCACCAAGGAAACGGATCGAATATAGGCCGTTCGATTCTTGGCGAGGAGCCACGTGACGGCCATGATCTCACAGTCCCTGTCGTGCATTCTCGTGGTCCTCTTTTTATCCTCTGATTTGCTTGTTCTTGAAGAGTTCTTGCCGATCTGAGAGAACACAAACATGTTTGGTGAATTTGTGGTTACTATTTTGTAGATAACATGTTGTCAAAATAAAAGAATTGTGCTCTTGATGCTCGACAATGTCACGAATTTGTAATAATGAACCCTACCAACTTCAACATTTAATGAAAACCGAAAAAAATGAGTGTAAATGTGTTGTGGGAGGTCATAAATTATGAGAACAACTGTTAGGTGAGACTTTGGGTTATTTCGGTTTGTGGGAGTAATGTTATGTTACGTGAGATTATAATAAAAATGATAATTCTTCTTCAGTGCGGTGAATTATGAAACATTTACATGTCAATACGGTGAATTTATTAATATGTCATTTCAATACCGTAATTATTTTTACGTGTCATTGTACTCTAACGCCGTTAAGACAGATGGAAAATGTATTGTTCAACTTTCAAATTTTATTAAATGTCAAAAATAACCCTATATTTTAAAAAATAAAAATATTATTTTTTAAACTTTTTTTTTAAAAATATTTTCTTGTGGAATAAATAATAAAAAATGATTTGAATATTATTTATTTTTAATTTTTTTTCGAAATTTTTTTTTGAAAAAGTAATAATATTGAAAGCAGTTTTTAATTATTTATTTCACAAAAAATATATTTTTTTAAAAAAGTTTAAAATATATACTTTTAGATTTATTTTAAAATTTTAATACAAGGGTAATATGGACATTTCATATCAAAATAAAATCTGTTAGAAACAGTGACATATAAAAGTAGGTTGACGTATTGAAGTGACACGTTGATAAGTTCACCGTATTGACATGCAAATGTGTCATAATTCACCGTAGTGAACATGAATTATCCCTAAATAAAATAACGGAAAATCCCTATTAAAGGTAATAAATAGAGAGAATGCTCTTGATATATTTTATAAGTCAAAAATGATAGGTGAAAGCTGAATAAAGTGGTGATATTGTTCAAATCTTACCCATTCACGACCATTAATTCATATATTAGTCTCACGTCAGAAAGACGTGAGTCTAAATATTTGTTTGAATAATAGATACATGTCTTTACTTATGAGACTGATTTATTAATTGTGTCGAACTTTTAACATGGCATTAGATGGTGATCTATTTCTCTACTGACATTCTTCTACTCTATTTTTTTGGGCCTGAAAAACACGGAATCCTATCATCCAGCCTAATATAGTGAGGGGATATCGGAAATACGTAAGTCTAAAGACCAATTTAAATAACAAGTTTATGTTCGTGCATCTAAGTAAACTAAACTTCTAACATGACAAAGAGCATGATCCATTTCTATATCGACGCCCCTCTATCGTCATCTGTTTTGGGCACAAGGGTCATGAAATGCCATCATTCAGCTTGCACGCGAATGGATATCAGAAAGATGTGAATTTAAGAATTAACTTAAATAACAAATATGAGTCTTCATCTATTAGCTTCAACTTTACGTGTGAGTCGACTTCTTCTGAAACTATAAGACACGCGAGTCAATTATTGAAGAAGCAAATAAAATGAAACTAATTACCATGTAGAGTTTGTTGAGGCAATTGTTACAGCCACCAAGACCTGAAAGCTGATCGGCATTGCTGCTCAAGCAAGCCTTCTCCAACCTCTTGACGCTCCCGTCGCCGACGAGCTCTCCTCTCCGGTCCGCCGAGAACGCCCCCGGACACGTCAGCGGGCGCAGCCTGATCCCGCAGTAGCAGAACACCAGATCGCAGCTCTTGTTGGGCCCCGCCAGCTCCATCCCCCTCTCCTCCATCGCCTTCCCCAGGTTCTCCGCGCACGCCTCCGAGTCGTCGGGGAGCACTGGCAGGTCGTACTGCGCAGCAGCGTCAGTACGACCTGCCGCTGCCTGGCTCACCCTGCCGCCGCCCTGGCCTGTGGTCAGGGCGGCGGCAGAGTGAGCGGCGTACAGCCAGGCCGCCAGCACGGGGCAGCACCTGCTGCGGTGCAGCTGCTGCCCCGCGTGACAGGCTGCCTTCACCCCGCGGAACGAGTCCCCGGGGAGGTCCAGCCGGCACCCCGCGGCGCTGGACTGTTCGGGGAACGCGGGGATTGTGGTGGCGGGCGGGGCGGGAGAAGGCTGGGTTGGTGCATTGTCGGAGTTCGTGGTGGCAAGAGAAAAACGGAGAAGGAAGAGGAAGAGAAAAGAGAAAAATGAAAGATCAAGAGACATTGGAATGGGTAGGAGCTGAGAGTAACAAAAGTAAAACATATATTGTGACCAAAACTAAATTTGGGTTGTTACTTCTTGAACTTACATTTGTGAAAAATGTTGCTAAAAGTGAATATTTTAAGATCTTAGAAATAAATATGTTTGAATAATCATTCATTAAATATTATATTTGCACTAAATGAATAAATAAATATAATACATTATAGATTATCGTATTATTAAAAATTAGCGGCAACAGCAAAAGGATGTCGGAGAGCCTGGGCAGCAGCAAATCATCAGGAGGGAGTCTCGGGTGTTGTTCATGATCCACTTGTGTCATCATCTCCAACCGTCTGGGTACCTCCACACCCCATAAGGTAAAAGATAAACATGGATGCGGGAATAGATGCAGATGGAGGATATTGGAGCATAGGGATCACCTGTAGGGATCACGAAGGTCGAATTGTGGATGCGCTATGTAGACGGTATACGGGTCATCTCCATCCCAATGAGGTGGAGGCCGCAGGAGTCAGGGAAGCGATATCTTGACCAAAAGGCAAGCGCTTGAGTGCAGTGGAGGTCGAGACTGATTGCCGTCGGGTGATAAACCATGTCCATAAAGGGCAACAATTAACTAATATGTTCGGGGGTATTATTTTCGACTGCAGGCGACTCCTAACAGGGACCAATATCTCTTTAGCTTTTGCTCGTATATCATGTAATAAAGTGGCTCACGAATTGGCCAAGTACGCGTTAACTAACAATAGTTGAGATTATAGTGAAGGGTCTGTCCCACTCTCTGTAACTTCAACCGTCCGACATTATGCCAGGTTAGTTGCATTTTATTAAACAAAGTTCGTTTCTATCCAAAAAACATTAAAACCCCTTATTGATGTAATTTGTAATTTTTGGTGGATTTGGACACACTATTATCATGTAATAATTTTCAGATTTAAAATTTTAGCTTGAGAACTATTTAGGTACGTTAATGACATTTTTAGGTACGTGAAAATGGTCGACATTGTTGAAACAACAATGCCATAATTGCAGTAAATCACATGGATATGAGCTGCACTGAATTGGATTTTTCTGGCTCAAAGTCTCATATAGCAATAAGTTGTCAACAATAATGCATCACAAAAAAAAGCTAATCATTTGTAGTGAATGGCTGGAATTGAGAACATGTCGATAATGTTTCTACAAAACAAGACAAACCAAATTAGGTTTAACAAAAATCATTGCAAACCCGAAACAAAGCATAGTCCCGTATCAATTATTCTATTTGACGCGTAACGATTATCCGTCTGCATTATTAATTTCAAATAATGAATCACAAAAAAGTAACAGTAATGATATATAAAGACGGTAAATCGTCTAAATTTGATAAGATCTAATATTGCATTATTAATTTCAAATAATAAATCACAAGAAAGTAATATTTATCATACAATATTTCCAACTCAATCGGATTGTATTAAACATTTTCAAGAATTGGTTCAAGATTGGAGAATAATGCTCTACACGACTCGAACCCGATATATCATTAAATATCTTTTAGAGGTAATTGCAGATGCTTACGTTTAACTATTAGTTACAGACACATACTTACTTAAATTTTTTTTTCTTACACATGCTTACCCAAATAAATTTTTTACTTGCATTCAAATACAAAAAGGAAGGAAAAGTGAATTTCATCCAAATACGTGCGTGCACGTGACCAGAATATATTTTTCACTTCCCAAAATGCCCTTGTTCACGTTATTTGGGTTTATTGACTCTTCATATACACCCACATGACACTAATTATCGTCTTCTTACGTACGATAATGATTCTGACGCCGTGTTTGAAAATAAGGGTAAAATGATGAAGATGCGACTTTTAAAATCATATTAATGAAATAATCAGTAGCCTTGTATTTTTCAAGAATTTTAATTTGCCATTATAAATTATGAAATTATTGTAGTTTACATAAATTTAGATAGAATGAAAAAAATACTTTTGCGAATTTCTAAAAACCACTATTCCAAACTTGGAAATAAAAACAATATTTTTATTTAAATGTTTAATATAAGGGTGTTTTCTATCATTTTTGGTTCAAAATTATTTAAGTTGCAATAATTTTATAGTTTAATGGGATAATTCCATATGACTACACCTGGATATGTCACATTATCAGATGACTACACCTAGAATTTTTCGTGTCAGGGTGAATACCTAAGAATTTCATTTGTCTCACTTTACTCATTCCGTCCAACTCCGTTAGTTTTTAACATTTTTTTACATGTGAAAAGACTAAAATATCCTTCAGATGTAAATGAATGGTATTTTTTTGAAAATTAAATGAATAGTGAAGGGTATTTTAGTCTTTTCATTCAATTTGAAAACAATTATTTACATCTGAAGGGTATTTTAGTCTTTTCACATGTAAAAAAATGTTAAAAACTAACGGAGTTGGACGGAATGAGTAAAGTGAGACAAATAAAATTCTTGGGTATTCACCCTGACACGAAAAATTCTAAGTGTAGTCATCTGATAATGTGACATATCCAGATGTAGTCATCTGGAATTACCCTAGTTTAATGGTGTAAATAAGTTGCACACTTTAAATTATAGGTTTTAAAAAGCAAGTACTCGAAAATAGATTGTTAAATAAATGTCATGATTATGTGAGCTGAGCATCAAACTCTCCATGCATGACTATTAATTAATTAGCATGCTTAAATTTAAGAATGATATTTATAACTCATTATCATTTCATGTAATTTAATCAACATAGTGTTTGAATGATTTTGTTTTCTTTAACTCACATTATTCATCTAAATAAATCATGCGTATTATTTCACTGTAAATTTAGTTAAATTCGAGTTATAAAAATGTTTATAATACATATTTGTAAGCGATGGAAAATGTCCGATTAAAATTTACATATGCATTTCTTATGTACAAAACATGTAATAATGGACATTCACTTATCACAACATGAATTTTGATTTACCAATAATGACTTTACATTTATTTAGTAATAAATTTTATTCAATGGTCACCGATCAATTCAATAACACTAAAAATTATTAATAATCAAAACAGACATGGATTTGATATCGACCCAAATTATATTAATCAAATCCTAATCCCTCTAAACCCTATAATAATTAATTATTTGTTGTTGACAAAATTTCAAATCATTAATTATTTGTTGTTGAAAAAATTTCATGGTTGGTGGATGTTATTTTCCACGTACCAAATAAATTCCTCATTTGTTGATTTGTTATAGTGACCATTAGTACCTCTTTTCACACACAATATTTAATTGACCATTGTTGACATATATATTTTTTTTCTTCTTCCACAAAACAATCCTAATTAACCATATACCTAGATGTTTATATATATGCCACTCATATATTAATTAAATATCTTCAAATTGGGCCGGTTCAAATCAGATTCATTTATCCGACCATGAGTATTTTAGGTATATTATACATTTTAGAGGAAGGTTGTCACAAAAAAATTGTCAGATACTAAAAAGAAGAGAAAAATAGTTAGAATATGAAAGTGTCATTTCGCTATAGTTATGTGTAACAAAGTCATTATCCCTTCATTATAACAGAAATTAGACTTAATTCAAACTCAATAGTGAAACTCGAAAATCGGGTCATGTTCAATTAATTTTACTTTTCACATAAATATATACATGGAAAACTAAATAAATGAAGCTAAACTTGAACATGTGTATTTTTTCTGATCCGATCTCAAGCTGAGCAATTATTTTTTAGCCGAGCAAAGCCTTCACAAAATTAAGCTTATTTCGTCTTGTTTACGCTCCTGAATAAAACTCTAATTTTGCCGCCTGGCCCAACATAAATTGACGGGAAAAGACATTGACCCTAGAACCACGAGTTCAAGTAAACTAAAAAGCAAGAATGTTGCAATAATACTCTTTGCACATTGCAACTACACACAAACAAAACAGAGAAACAAAACTTATCTTCTTCACAACATTGATCACACAATTCACCAACTTAAAACACAACCACCTGAAAAACAAACCAAAGCCCTCTCAACACTCAATCCATTCATGCAAACAAATCTGAACTGGAAGAAGTGTCCTTAAAGAACACATTCTGATCAGCCTGACCACCACTATCAGCAAAACCATGAAGAAACTGAGGAACAATAGGTGTCCCAATCTCACAACTACCCTCCAGAACCTGAACCACCATCCCCATACTAGGCCTGTCCTTCTCATCATCCTGAATACACCAACAAGCCACCTTACAAGCCCTCCCAACCTCACTAGCCTCAGCCTCGCCCCCGAGCCTATCATCCAGCAATGCCATGGCCTCCGCTCCCTCGCTCATCGCCTTTGCAGCTGAGTAAGGGAAATACTGATCCCCGCCGCTCTCCACGCGCTCGCTGTTCCTTTTCCCCGATATGATCTCCAAAAGCACCATCCCGAAGCTGAACACATCTGCCTTTGCTGTCACTGCAACCCCAGAGAGCCACTCGGGCGCCAGGTAGCCTCTGGTGCCTCTTATGGTGGTGAGGACTCTGCTGAAGTCTCGTCCTATCAGCTTGGCTAGCCCGAAATCAGCCACTCGCGGGTTGTATAGGGCGTCTAGGAGGATGTTCTCGGGCTTGATGTCGCAGTGGATGATGCAGTCTCTGCACTTGTCGTGCAGGTAAGCTAGGCCTTGCGCGGTTCCTAGAGCGATCTGGAACCTGGTTTTCCAATCCAAGACTTGGGAGTTCTTGCTGAACAAGGCTGATTCTAGAGACCCTTTTGGCATGTAGTCGTAGATTAGGAACCTTTTTGATGATTCGGCGCAGAAACCGCGCAGGCGCACGAGGTTGATGTGCTGGACTGTGCCTATGGTGCTCACTTCTGAGCGGAACTGCTTCTCCCCCTGGCCTTGGCTCTGGTTCAGTGCCTTCACCGCTATGGCTGATGAGTCTGGGAGTGTCCCCTTGTACACAGACCCAAAACCTCCTTGTCCTAGCTTCTCAGAGAAGTTTCTGGTCGCGGTTTTGAGGTCTTGGTACTTGAAGACCAATAAAGATCCCTCCACTGTCTCAAATTGATCACCGGTTCGCTTCCTGAAGATGAAAACCAAGAAAATGGTGCATACGAGGATTGACGCTCCTGCAGCTCCCACTATGATCCAAGTAGTCCTCTTCTTGTTCTTGCTCTTGCTCTTGTTCTTGCCCTGAGCTTCGATTTGGGTTGATGATGAGACTCGGAGATGGAAATCGCTTCCGGAATCAGACGGGAGCTGTTCGAGATTGTGAAAGCCTCCTCTCCAGATCATGCAGGTTTTGTCATAAGAAAACGCTGTGCACGAGCAGTTCCTCAGGCACATCGTTCTGCATTCCTCAATGTCATCAGCGTCAAAAGACTCTGAATCGTGCGGGAGGTTCACGTTGGACATGATGGAGAATGCATCCTCCCCGCCCGCATTGCACTTTAGAGCATCCTTCCTCACACACCCGCCCGAGTGATCCTTCAGGACCCAGTCTTTAGGCGATTTGGGCTCAAACCCTTGAGGGCAATCACAGATAGACGCGTTCTGATTATTGCACACTCCAAAGGCGCCACACAGGGCGTAGACCATGCACTGGCGGCCTGGCTTGATCCAGAACTGCTGCCAGCGCGTGTAGTTCTTCCCGAACACGAACTGGTTGAGCTGGCCAGTGACATCAACGGTGAACCTGGTCAGGAAAGTTGGGAATGCAGCTTGGTAGGTGAAGTAGCTCTCGTTCTCGTTCGTGATGTATGTGAAGTTGGTGACAAAGTAGTTCTGCTGCAGCTCCGGGACAAAGTCGAAGATCTTCCCCCTCCAAGTCCCGCTCGTCCAGTACACTTTGCTCTCATTCCACAGCAAGAGATGGCTCGTCCCGTTTGGCTCCACTTCACAAGAGAACAAGGAAGGAGCTGGATTCTCCAAGCTCTTCCATGGCACAAAGACTTGTTTCTCATTTGTGACCTTGTCGATCCCAATCTTCCCGCCTGGCAGCCATGTATCGGTTGGGTGGTCGAAACTCTGCCAGATCACATTGGATTCATCCAATGCATCGACCACGACAAAGTTCCCGCTACTGAGTAGTTTTGCCACCGGAGAGCGGGGAATTCGATTGGAGGAGTTGGTAGACCATATCGAGACACGAGGACCATGATCTCTTGATTCGTTGAGGAGGACAAGGTTTCCATCCCCAGACAGCTTCAATGCTGCTGAGGATGGATCACGAACGGGTTTTTTCCTGTTAGCCACCCATACGACTGTCCTGTTCGGGTTTGGGAGATTCTTGTACCATATGCCAATGTAGTAGTTCCCCGACTCGCCTGGAGTGAAGAATCCCAGCTCGAAAGTGCCCCCCGGGGAGGTTATCGTCTGGTTGCCAGAAAGCGACTGGCCTGCAGTGAAACTGCTTGATCCACTGCAGAGATCATTTCCAAATGATAGAAACAAATAAAGCATTAGCACACAGCAGAACAAGAAATGGCTGTTGCTAGTGACACCCATTGCTGAGTTTTTTGAGGATGATAATATTTTGTGTGCTCAAATGAGCTTTTAACATAGAGTTGGAAGATGGGTTACTTGGAAAAAAAAACAAATGCAGCAAATGTTGACTGAATGCACTTAACATGCTATTGCTTGGAGTCTACAATAAAGACTAGTGCAACTTACCCCCCCACAAAACCTGCAAATTTCAAATGGTTGACTTGTGCAAGTTGCTTCTCACCAGTTGACCTGCAGTGTTTTAAGTTTAGTGGGGATTGACTTGAAAAATATTCCACAATATCATCAACTCAGGACAACAAATATTATACAGAAAATGAGAAGATGTGTTTTGTCAGAGTTTGTGTCTCTTTATGTGGTCTCTAGCTGAAGGAAACAAGGAGGAAGCTGCAGAAGGGTATCAAATAGCCTCAAAAGTCTAAGCACTGAGAAAACAATTACAGAAATATCAATAAAATCATTTGTCAGTATGCAGATGACAAAACTTAATTCACAATGAATTGCTGTAATGGAGGTCAGGAAAATCTTTACCAAGAAAAGATCTTTGGTTGAGCCATTAATCTGGGTAGTTTTTTTTCC
Organism: Geranium rotundifolium; assembly: GCA_963920655.1. Classification (NCBI taxonomy): domain Eukaryota; kingdom Viridiplantae; phylum Streptophyta; class Magnoliopsida; order Geraniales; family Geraniaceae; genus Geranium; species Geranium rotundifolium. The sequence goes on along the minus strand of OY987311.1, from coordinate 3,385,073 downwards.
AAGTCCTTAGAATTATAGGCTGACTAATGTTTATCATATAAATAAGAGAATAAGCAAAGAAACTTCCTGCACAATACTTAGATCAGAAAATAAAACCATATAAATTCTCTTTATACCTTATATCTGTCCGATGTAGAACCTGAACTCACATGTGAAATCCTAACACTCGGAAGTCAGAATCATACATCAGTTTGCCAAAGCTTTACCTGATAAAGTCTTTATAATTATTCATGATATATAGTGTTTATTCACTATCCAAAAGATACACAAAAACAATCCAATCCATTATTTTTTCTAAATACTTTCTGCTAAATTGGATGCTAATGCCTCATTCAGAAATGAAGTTTCTTCTAAGGCATAGATAAAGAAGACAGATAAAGGAAAAGACCGTGACTAAACAATGTTTGCTTAGCAGGTAAAGATGAATCATATCTCCATTGCCTGCCAATGAAGCGTTTCGCCGGCAAACATGGGAACTATATCTCCAAATGAAAATGAGAAAGACTCTGGCACCTTCCACGATGTCCTGCTCAGCTTAATTTTCGTCGTGTTTCTTGGGAGCCTGTAGAAATCCGGTCCATTGAAGCTGGTAAATGCCTCGAGCTTGTCAAGTGCACCCGCCTACAAGAATCAAGCAAATTTTTTTATCCATGTAGCCCATATGACAAGTACTTCAAAAAAGAATCATGAGAAATAACCTACATTGAATTCAGTTAATGTACTTTTCACAACAAAATTCCCATTACTTACCCTTCCAAACACTACAGATCAGAAGCAATGATGATTCCACATGAACTTGTAATGATACAATTATCATAGTATTGTGTTCTGTACACTTATGTTGCATCTGATACGAGAAGAGGTCTCCTAAAACTTAAGTCCAGTTCCTTTATTTTTTCTATTTTACACAAATTCAAGTTTCTTCTTTAAAAGAAAGGGAGAAGGTTACTTATCACAAAAAATCTAAGACACATGTAATTGACAAGGAAAAATGAAATGTATATTTACCTCCTCAAAGACCTTTGCATATAGTGACAGAGCTACTGGAGCACTATAGATACCGGCACATCCACAAGAACATTCTTTTCTTCTTCGCTCATGAGGAGCACTGTCAGTTCCGAGGAAGAACCTTTTGTTTCCACTGGTCACAGCTGATACAATCGCTTGCCCTACATAACAAATATGGAATAAGCTAAGTATTTATAGGCATGTGACGTGAGAATGCTTCACTGATCATAAGCTAATACAATCAATGGAAAGCTCATTAATAACACCCGCTACAGAAAAGTGATATGTATATGCAGTTAGCAGAAAAATGTTTAAGGTGCCTACTGTGGGTCTCTCTTTTGAGTACCGGGAGGCAGTAATTATGTGGCTGCAGTCCTCCTTGGAAGAGGGAATTTCGGTTGAGGAGAAGATGCTGTGGCGTGACAGTTGCAGCCACGGAACCTGCAAATCATAATGAAAAATCCATTTTCTGAGAGATAAGAGTTAAAGGGAGCACAAAATGGGTTTTTAGCTGAGGTTACCTTCATTGCAAGACTCAACGAACCTAACAGCATCCATAGTAGTTATGTGCTCCATGACAATCTTTAGCTGTGGAAGCCTCAGGGTTAAAGGTTTCAAAACAGTGTCTATGAAAACCTTCTCGCGGTCAAATATATCAACATCAGGATCTGTAACCTCCCCATGAACCTGCAGAGAAAAAGTATACTTACAGATTGTTAAATCAGGACAATTGTCTTATTCTTGAGGTTTTTTTATTTACTTGGAAATGTGCACAAGGATACTTTTATGCAAAGGGTTAAATTATCGTAATTATAAACCCTTGAAGCACCAAATTTGCATCAAGAAAGCAAGAAGAGTTCTTCAAAAAAAACTTCAACTTAGATTCAATTCAAAAATAAAATGTCAAGAAGGGTTATAAAAGTTATTCGTAAGTTGCATAGTTAACACGGCATACAAAACTTTGTGGCCATCACTTGAGAAGAAATAGACATTAAGAAAGCTAAGAGTTCAAGGAAATACGGCAGAATTACCAACAAAGGCATATTCTGGTTAGCCATCTCCTCCAAGGCAGGTAGACATTTTCCAAAAAGATCAGTGACGCCATCTTGTGAATTTGTTGTGGCACCGGCAGGGTACAACTTCACAGCAAAAACAACTCCACTGCTCCCTATTTAACACACATTTTCCTTAAAATAAGAACCCGGAAGGATAAAAACGAGGGAGAAAGGAAAATCTGTTTGAATGAAAATGCAGTTTCAATCAGATCGACTTATATAAGTATTAATCGAATTGAATACGGGCTATCTAACTTACTGGCCAGCTTAATCTCTTCTGGACTTGTCTTATCAGTCAAATAAAGTGTCATGAGTGGAGTGAAGCCGCTATTAGCAGGCAATGCTTCCAAAATAGATTTATGATAAGAAACCGCAGCACTTGTGGTAGTAATTGGAGGTCTTAAATTCGGCATTACTATTGCCCTCCCAAATTGACTTGCACTACAGTATAAAAAAGTCATGAAACAAAAACAAGCGCCAATGATCAATATTACTTTTTACACATCATTCACAGTAATGGTTTTGGAAAAAAACAGGTGCAAAATCAGAAATGTCATGCTAGTCAATCGAGAAAGAGTAAGCTAATATAACCTGTGAGAGACGACAGCTTTAAGAAGATCGCCATCACGGAGGTGAAGATGCCAATCATCAGGCCTGGTTATAGTGAGCTCCATTGCTGGAAAACTTTGAAGTTATGCAAATTCTATCAGATGCTAAGAGCTGCTAAAGACTACAGTTTATATTATGAAATATCTTACTTGGACTTGATAGAAACAGCAACTATTAAACATCAACAAACAAAGAGGTGGGAACTAATGGTTAAGCGGAAGCAACTTATTCATGCATCAATGAGCATCGTACTTAATTAAGAAGATCGATTATGCAAGAAAATGATATTAAGTTGCTAAAATGCAGACGATTCTATTCTAAATTATTGTCATTACTAATGTGAACTCTAATAAAAATAGAACACAAATTAAGTAAACTGAAAAAAATTAAACAAGTGCTTCCATTTATATTTATACATAAAGCGCCGGAGTTCCTCAGTAAATGCAAAAAAATCGAACAAGTGCTTCAAATCTGATGCAAATCCGCAAAGGTTGGTCTTGCAGACATTTTATCAAACACCTTGTGTGCACAAGAAGAACCAATCCAATCAAAAGCTAAGTTCCTAGCATGAGCATATCCCAATTCAATATCAGTAAACCTAAACCAGAATTTCCATTTTCTCACTTAATCTTTCTACAACGGGCGATCCAGAAACCTGTTTTCCAGGAAAACAAACAGAAACATGACACAAATGTAATGGAAAACTGAAGATTGTTATTACCTTAAGTGAGAAAAGACTCTGTAGAAGGGCTCAAAGAGAGAAAACAAAAGCTGCCCAGATCTGTGTTTGTGGAAACTATCAGACTAAATAATAGAGAATGTGATTCCAAAGCTGATGAGTCAACTTTGTGCATTGATGCTTCAACTTCACCTCAAAACTCAATTGCTCATTAAATTATTAACATGTGATTTGTATTATTCTAGGATCAAAGTTTAAGGTACTAAAATGGATTCATTAATTCAATACATCCACTTATTGACCCTTTGGTTAAATTTTCCCTCTTTTTCAAGGCTATTTTCATTTAAATCATGTTCATGTAAATTTAAAATGTTATATTTATTTGGTAAGTTTGATTTATTAAAATATTAACCTCTTAGGTCTAATTCATAATCCGATTATTTACTCTCCAGTTCATCTTCCAGATTCAATCTATAGTTCCAAGTCCAATTTCTATAAATCTCAATATTGGTTCCAATTTTCAATTCCATTTCTATATTAAATTGGTCTGTTTATGTAAACAAAATTTCCAATTCTCATGTTCTAAAAGGGCTTGTAGTGAAAAAGAACACAGTAGAAGCAATCTTTATCCAGATTAGCTAAAAGGGCTTGTAGTTTGTAAAGTGTTTTGTAGTTAATCTTGAATCAAAAATCGAATCGTACTTGAAAAGTTAAGAATAGTAAATAACAGCTCGGTTTTAATCATTAAAATTTTAAGAACCATTCAAATGTAGTTTATATGTGATTCTTATGAAATCAAAACTGCAACGAACTAAAGACACTGCAACGATTTGAGTCTCACACTATGATTAGAGATGTCTGGGTTTTGAACCCGTTGTACATGGGGTGAAAAAGAGGTAAAATGAGTACTAACTTGCCAATTCTTATTTTGTAACTTAACTACATTTATTGCTTCAATATGTTAATTTTATTTCTACAACATAATTGGTTCTTCATGATTGCATGCTTTGAAAGGAAGCTAGAAACATTATTTGATGCTATGCTTAATCATATCTTTAAATGATTTATTGCGAATCTTTCAGTTCAAAAATACTTATTAGTTTTAGTACTTGATATTTAGGGATATACAGTTTACGAGTGAACAACATTAAAATCTAATCTGAGTTCATACACTAAAGCTGATATAGTTAATTATCGAGGGATTTGCTCATTATTGAAGTTAGTGATTCCTTTTTATATTCTTTCCTTTTTCATAATTATTAATTAATATTGTCATTAATTGGTTAAATACTTCAACTTGGATCGAGAGGACCTGGGTTTTCTCTTGACATTAAGTAGAGGGAGGTATGTGATCATGAACACTAACTTTTTATATCATCTGTTTCGAATTGACATTAGGTAGAGAGAGGTGTGTGATCATGAACACTAACTTTTTATATCATCTGTTTCGAATCGCTATGCGATGTTTCAAATAATGACACTAAATGACAGTGAAATGACACTTTCATGTCCTAATTATTTTCCTCTACTTTTCAGTAACTTGGCAATTTTTTTATGACAACTTAGCTCTAAAATGCCCAAAATACCTAAATTACCCATGAGTTAAAAGAATCAAAATTCAACCAGTTAAAAAAAAGAGGAAAGTAGTTCAAATATGAAAATGTCATTTCGTTATAGTTAGGCATAACAAAATGTGATCGTCTCTTTAAAAAACCAGGTAATTGAAGTAAAATCTACCTTTTCCATCCACACCCATTTTAACATTGGGAGAGAAAAAAATCAGTTTGATTCGCCAACACAAAATAATTCCAATCAAGTTTGTTTAAGGTAAATTGCTGGTGGGCTTCAGATCCTCAACGAACGTGTTATAGATACAGGCCCGGCCCGGACACGAAGTTGCGTGACAACGAGGCCCAAATCGAAGTTCTGTAATTTCCCAAATTCACTGAAGCTTCTGATCATCAACGATGTTTCAAATCTCTGGTCGATGATCTTTCCGAAGCAGCTTCCGTGCAAGCAATGGCGGAAATTCTGTACACACCTCCGCGCTTTGCTTTGGGGTCAACCCGCATGCGACTACAAGGTCGGGGCTGGCACGTCCATAAGACAAGAGAGACTTTTGCCTCAGGCCCCGACCTTAAAGGGGGCCCAAAATACCAAGCCGACCAACCTACTATCAAAAAAGGCCCAATTTTCATCTCGTCGGCGCTCGCAGCTCCATTCTCAAATTCAACAGTCGTCCAAACTGCAAGGTTAGCTTCACATAGCAAAAGAAGAGATGAAAATTGGGTCAGATTTATTTCACATTATGGGCTTCTCCAAAAACTGTAGGACAATTTAGAAATTTTAAGGAAACTGTAGGACAAACGCATAGCTCATTTTATGTTAAGAGATGAGAACTCAACCGAAAACTGCAATTTGAATTACTTAATTCATCCAAACTGATACAGGTATAACAGAACAGAAACAGCAATAAACGGGTGAAAAGGTTACCTCTTTTTTATCGACTAGTTTGCAAACATCTAACGGACTTCAAAGGATGATAACAGTAACACTCCGCTCACAGGCTAAATTGTTTTGCCAGCCATGTCTTGTGCGAGCTGCTCTGACTACTTAATCTCATGATTTTACCGTAAATGCTTCCAGCGCCCTCAGCAACTGGACAGCAGCAGCAGCAGAGTATTCCGTTCTGTTAAACAAGTCGACAAACGCATTATAAGTAACAATGTCTGGCCTGCAACCAGCCTCTACCATCTTCTTTACCAACTCAACGACAGCAGTAACGTTCTTTGTTTTACAAACCCAAGTGATCATGGTGTTATAAGCGCTTGACAATTCCTCCCTCTTGCATCTCCCTCATCAACTCAAGAGCAGCATCAATTTTACTGTCTTTGCAAAGTCCATCTATAAAGGTATTATAAGTGATAACATTAGGCTTGACAATTCCTCCCTCTTGCATCTCCCTCATCAACTCAAGAGCATCATCGACTTTTTCAGCTTTGCAAAGTCCATCAATCAAGGTATTATAAGTGATAACATTAGGCTTGACAATTCCTCCCTCTTGCATCTCCCTCATCAACCCAATAGCAGCGCCCGTCTTATCAGCTTTGCATAACCCGTCAATTAATATATTATACGTGTAAACATCAGGCCTACCCTTTTCCCCGCTTTTCATTTTCATCTCCCCCAGCAATTCAAGAGCAGCGTCAATGTCACGCAGCTTGCAATAGCAGTTAATCACAGTGTTCATAATAGAGGTATTGATCATAAAACCACTCATCTCTTTATATAAGGATACAACTAATGAGTACTGTTTCTTTCCGGCAATGAACTTCAATATATCACCAAATTCATTCAAGATCGATTTTGCTATCCATACCAACAATTTGAGATCTACCCATCTGCCTAAAATTGAATTCATTTCCTCTACCCATACCAACAAGTTGAGATCTATAACAATTTGAGATCTAAAACCACTGTGCATGTCCCTATAACCCAAATCTTATTTCTCCTAACCCTACACTTCTGCCTCAAATTGAATTCATTTCTTTTACCTCCTTGTTGTCGATGAAAGGATATTTGGGGGGAAATTCACAGGCGAAGCAGCAGAAATGGAAGGAGCTGACCTCAAACCAGAACACGATGTTGAGATCTCCATTATCGTCGTCTGGTTGATGAGATAGTGATGCGGCTCTTGAGTTGATGAAGGAGATGGAAGAGAGAGCTGATTTGACCTAAAACCAGAACACGATGTTGATTATAAGATAGTGACTTCGGAATGTAGAATTAAAAGGAAAATTTAGGGGTTTCTCAAAAAAGAATTATTTTGATTAATTAAAGTATACGTCAAAATGTGTTATTATTCAAAATATTTAAAATAATATGTCGGACAACTTAGGGATGCGTTACTTTACGAATTTACTTATTATAGCATATATATTATTTTTTGTGTTTTTATAAAACAATAATTTTTATCTAACAAATTAAATGAAGCCAATTTTAAATTAAAGTGTGAATTATTTTATTTCATAAAATTTAGTATTTTTTCTATATATTATTTATCGTTTTCGTCATTAATTGAGGTGCGTTTTAAAATTTATAAAACAACTAGTTTGGTCTAAAATTTTAATAACGATTTACATTAAATTGTAGTTTGAGTCTATGTTGTTTTATAAAATTTAACTCTTTTTATATGTTACTTTTTTTGCTTATACAATTAATTGTGGCATATTTCAATTTTTGTAAAATGACAAATTATATATAAAAATAATTGAGCTTATGTTGAATTGTAAGGCTAGTTCTCTGTTATTTTATAAAATTTAGTACTCTATAAATATAATTTTTTTTCTTTATGTCATTAATTGAGGTCCACTTTAAATTTATAAATTAACAAAAAAATTAGTTAAAACTCATTTTAAAGTTTAGAGAGGATCAATGTTATTTCACATAATTTAAAGCAAGCTTCAATTAAATTTTATATATAATTTATTATTTTATAAAATTTAGAATGGTCCGCGACCAATGATATAAGCCAAAAATAATATATAGTAAATTTTATAAAATAATATTGATCAAAAGTACAATTTAATGTGAGTCTCTATTAAATTAGACAAAATTAGCTAGTTTACAAAACTTAAAGGGGGCCCCAATTAATGACTCAAGCTTTCTAGTACTGAATTTTATAAAATAAAATAAAAAATCATACTTTAGTTTAAAGATTGCCTCATTTAATTTGTTAGATGAAATTTATTATCTTACAAAAATGTCAGAAAAAATAATATATTAATAAGAGACTGGTTTGAATCTGGTGGAGGGCATAAAATATATATTTTTTAAATCTGATATGATCAGTTTTGCTATAGTAAATAAACTCAAAAAGTAATGTCAATATCTCTTTAGTTGACACGAGGCAACTATCATGAGACCCAAACATATTATTGTAAATATTTTGAATAATAACACATTTTGATAAATGTATTAATTAATTAAACACATTTTCTTAGAAAAAAACCCGAAAGTTTAGCCATTTACCTTTTGTGACAGTTTGGAGATGTCTTTTATAAAAGAAAATTCTTGCCTTAGTGATCTCAATTTCTAAATTGTTTCAGTGAATGTTTATAAAAATGTTTGTTATTTGTATGTAAAATTAATTGAATAATGATCATATAATGCATAACGAGTTATAAGAAAAAATTAAAACAACGCCTGATTTTGAGGCGAAATCGAGACTTACAAAATCTCCATTATCGTCGTCTGGTTCAAATCTCCGATGAGAGCTTTATTGACGATGATAAGATAGTGATTTCAAAATTTGAGTTTTCGAAATTCAACACTCGTTTCGTTCGATTATTACAAATTGACACTGGACTGAGTTCTGATTCACGAATTACTAATTAAAAATCATATGTTGGACTTTCAAAATTGTAAAAGTCCTTAACTAAAGGTAACAAATAAAAAATCAGAGTCGTTCTCGTCTATTTTTTTATAGCAACCAAACAAATCAAACACCCTTCATCTTCAAGACGTGTCGTTTCAGTCCTGGAATGTGTACGCTCGTGAAGTAATGCCTCCAGTTTACGCCTCGAACGTCGAAACCAAAGTCCAGCGCCTCCTCCGTCGACATTTCTTCCATCAGTCTCTGTGTGTTCGCATTGCCAAACCTACAAACAATATTATCTGATCATTTAACAACATCATTCAATTTCTATGGATTGAAGTTGGAATGAGAAACCAAAATTTACCATCCTTTGTAGAACATGTATGGTTGGTACATCTTAGCCGTGTGGGTGATGTGCTCTGCTTTTTTGCTGCATAATTTTTGGGCTATGCGTTGAGCATTTACTAATGTTCCCTCCAACACACCACTTTGCCTCGCCATGGCATTCCTGATGTAGGCTGCGAATTCGTCCAACGAGCTGAGAAATTCCATTGGCGAGACGGCAATCTCAGTCCCGTTGGAGTCTGAGAGCGGGCGAGAAGCGAAATGGTCATGAGAGAACTTGAAGACTTCGCCAACGAGGAGGGGGTTGACGACGGACGATGCCACGTGGTAGACGCTGAGCTCGGGTTTGGCCGCGAGCCCGTGCTTGGCCATTGCGGCTATCACGGCATTGACAACCATGTCTGCGGGTACCTAAAGACAAGCAGATAAGAGAGTGACCATATATGACAGATAAGGAGTGACCATATATGTATATATATATATATATAGCATGTATTAAATACAAACCAGGGGAAAATGTTCAAACGTCCAAATTGAATAACATGCAGTACAATATTGTATAACTATGTATAACATGTAGTGTAATGTTGTATGACATGTTGGACCTATGCAAAATTGAAACAATGTATAACGTGTAGTGCAACGTTGTATAACTGCCACGTGTCGCAATTTAAGATAACGTGCGTCTCAGATCTGACGCTTATACATTAGTTTGGACGTTTGGACATTTTAGGTGAGTTTGTATTGGAGTGCATCCCTATATATATATATATATATATATATATATATATATATATATATATATATATATATGTATATATATGCATTCAAGTGAAAATCACTTCTTAACGCGTGAGAATCAACGTGGAGGCGCCACATGACAAAACATGCGTGCATGTCTCGCACTTGTTTTCGTTATTATGACATGTATTTTCATAACGCAGTCAGCTGATGTTTCTATTATTATGACATGTACTTTTATAACATGTAATTTTGGGTTAATGTTCGACCCTATTGGGAGAAAAGTGTAACGAGGTGGGGGAATCGGGTCAAAGACAGTTCGGTCTTATTGTAGTCAGCTCAGACCCTTGTTGTCCTGGTTCCAACTACTGTTATGCATTTTCGGGTTCCATACCATAGCCTAAGGACAGCCATGTTATGGGAAGGTGTAACGAGGGGGAACCGGGTCTAACGCGTTCTCGGGTTCCATGCTATAGCCTAAGGTAAACCCTCTCGGGAGAGAGGTGTAACGAAATGCTGAATCGTGTGTAACGAGGGGGGACCAGATCAACGAATGTTCGACCTGGTTTAACTGGAAATACACGTCATAATAATGCACACTAATGCACACTAATGCACACTGATTGACCGCGTTATGAAAATACACGTCATAATAATGAAAACACGTGTGAGGCATGCGCACCTATGTTTCCACGTGGCACCTCCAAACTACCATTGTGGTGCAAACTAAGAACTTTAGAAAGTTGTTCATAACTCATTGGAAACCTAGTTTACAATTTTATTGGAAAGTTTGTATATAATTTGGTTTCCAAAAATATATGAACAAGTTTCCAACACATACCATCGGAAACCAGTTCACACTCACTTCAAACCCAACTCATAATTTGTTCAAATTTTACTTTCCAGCACAGTCTTAACATCTGACCTATCCATCCAATGACTGAGACGAGTTCTTAGTTTGCACCACAATAGAATGTCTTTTAAAAACCGCATATCATATTACTTATTACCACATCAGCAATGGCTCTGGGATCCGCGAGGAAACCGGGGAGGCGGGCTTTGGCGTAAGACAAGATCAGAGGGTCGAGGACTTTGTTTCCTTGTATCCATCCCGGGAATGGCTCTCTGTATGTGCTCTCCACAATGCTCGGGCGGATTATTACTACCGGAGTCTCTCCTCTCTCGCTGTCTATTACCATTTCGCCCATCGCCTTGCTCATTAAGTACACATTTTGCCATCCATACCTTTTCGACCTTTGAGAACCCAAATCTTTCATCGTCTTTACATTTACAAAGTTGGAGGCCAATTTGATCTCTACATCCAAATCCAATTCATCGTCACAGGCATTGGTGACAATGCTCTGCCCCATCAACATAGCTTTCTCCCAAACTATTCCTTCTCTTTCTCCGTTCACATAAGTTGCTTACATATATATGTGGTTAATTTTATACGTCATTTAAATGTACTCAGGATTGTAAACGAGTTGACCCCTTAACTTACCATTCGAATTGAATTCAATTTCAAAAGTTTGAGGCTCCATTCCATACTTAGAGAAAATGACAGTTTACTACATCTGATTATAGATGATTTACAATTTGATGTTCTAACCTTTTTTTAGGGAAAATTTCACTTAGTCCCTCTTAAGTTTGACCGAGTTTCACTTAACCCCTCTTAAGTTCAAAATCCACATGTGGAGTCCTTTAAGTTTGAAAAGGTTTCACTTTACCTTTTTCTGTTAACTTTTTTTAAAATTCGGTTAACTCTTTTGCTAAATGACAAAAATACCCTTTTAATAAAAAATTATAATGAATTAATAAAAATGATTTTTGAAGTTTTTTATACAATGTTTTCATTGTATAAAATAAAGAATAAAATTCGGTTAGTAGTAAAAATAATTTTTAAAAAGTTTTTCTTATAAATATTTTTAAACATCATTTTTTATTTTTTTATTTTTTAAGAAATTTATAAAAAAAGAATTGATACTAAAATATTTTTTTATTCTTTGTTTTTGTAAAAAAAATAAGAAAAAAAAGTTCAAAATTTTTGTTTATTATTTTTAATTTTTTTTAATGAAAGGATATTTTAGTTATTTCACAAAAAGTTAACTGAAAATGGGTAAAGTGAGACTTTTGCAAACTTAGCGGATTTCACAGTGAATTTTGATCGGCCAAATTTAAGATTGGCTAAGTGGAATTTTCTCTTTTCTTTAATACCATAACTATTAGTTTAGGACAACCGTTAACATTCCGTTAAATCTTCACGGGCAAAATCCTGTTAAATTGAAACTCGATCCAGCTCTTTTAAACCGGTAAGCGTACCTGTTGATATGTGCAAGAAAACACAGAGTTTCTGGCATTTTTGGGCAAAGCTCATTAGCCGAGCAGGTGCTGTTGTATTCATATTCAGCGCAACATCGTACCTATACATCAATATCAATATTGTATTGATCATTTCATATATAGTTTCTTCAATTATCAGCAATCATTTTATAGTGTAATGAACCAACCTTTCATCTAATGTTGTGTTGGCAGCTGAGCTAACAATAACATCGATTTCCTTGGCTAAAGCAGCAATTGAATCAGCCTCCATACCAAGTTTAGGCTTGCTGATATCTCCGACGACCGGAATAAGTTTGCTCATCATCCATTCCTCGTATCGTTCGCCGTGTTTTCGTCGCAGGCATCTGAACACCTCCGACTCTATGATCTATTTATTTTAAACCAACCAAAATATCAAACTGTCAAAGTGCTGTGTATTTCGTTAATGACAAAAATGTGCTTTTCTGAAAGTCATGTGTTATGGCTGAGGCCACCTGCGCCAGGGCCAGCCTCGTAAAAATGTGTTGTGAGGATTTACTAGGCCAGAAGTTTCTCAAGCTCAAACATTTACATTTCTAGCTAGAGAACAGCGTCCAGGGGCTAACGTAGGATCCGCGCAAGGACCCACTAGTTTAGATGAGTACTTAATGTGCTCCCAAACTGGGGAAGTCATTTTTGGAGGCAAAACTATGAGCTTTTGAGATTTGTGGGCTCCCTGGTTAGACCCTCTAAGGAGTCCCAATGGGTTGGACTTGAGTAGGCTGAAAAAAGGCTTACAATCTTGACAAGAACGACGTTCGGCGAAATATATGACGTACGCTCCCCTAAGTTCTTTCAATTCTGTAAGTGGCGTAGCTACCGAGATCAATGCAATCAATTATGTCTCTTCTATAAATTGATTAGCTACCTCTCATTTTGTTCGATTTTTAAATAAAAATAATGAAATCGCTCTTATGATTAAAATATATATTTTTAGAAAATTTAAAAATAAAAACGGTGCTTTTTCGTTTTCATTCACTACGTCGAATTGTTTTTGTTGTAATTCGTTCACCTTAACATCGTTAAAATAGACAAAAAAAAAGTTTTTTTTTACTTTTAATTTTTATTAAATGTCAAAAAGACCCGTATATTTAAAAAATTAAATATATTTTTATGAAATAAATAATATAAAACTGATTTTAATATAAACTTTTCTTAAAAAAAGATTCAAAACAAAGAACGATTGTTAAAGAACTTTTTTATTTTCAATATTTATAAAATATAATACTAAAATCAATTTTTATTATTTATATCTATATAAATATTTTTATATTATTTAATTGAGTTCTATTTTGAGTGTTATGGGTACCAAAAACATTTATACACAAAATTAATACAAATAATATTCACCGTAATGAACATGAACAAAAAATATAAAATGTAGTGAATTGAAAAACTCGCATGAGCTCAATAAATTATTATATACCTCACTCTTGAGTCTCTTCATCGCAGCACCATTATCTTTGGCTTTGATTAACAGATACATCTTCCCCCCATCTGGAACAGTTCTTAGCATCTTCTCCACTAAAACTGTGGATCTAACTCATTAAATAAATATATTTTTTTTACCGACAAAACCCGTATTCGAAAAAGAAAATTCTATCTTTGAACATAAATTTTATGGTCCGAGTCCAAACATATCTTGTCTTTATCACAAATTATTTTCCTCGACTAGCAATAATTGTCATTTTTTCAACGTTCGAGGGTTTCTTCGTTTACTTTTTTCCTCAAAGAGGAAATATGGTACCTGAATTGTATAGTTTGTGCATATAAATTCACTAGAACTCCTTCTAATGGTCTATGCATGCATTCTCTTACCAATTACCATTTCTAATATATATCGAGAGGCAGTCTTTTGTGAACTCATAAGAGCGCGACATATGGTTCTGCGGACGTGACAGACGCGAAAAAAAAAAAGTTTACTTTTCTCTTCCAATTCTCTCCCGACAGCGTAACCGTAACGCTTTCCCCTCGAGGTTATAGAATGAAACTAGTCCTCCTACCATACGGCGCCCTCACGTCGATTCTCACAGCTGTCACAAACCTTTTAGTCCTCACTAAAATGCATCCCTATGCATATCATCTGCTGCAAACCTCTTTTATTTTGCGAACAGCGTAAACTCAACATACAAATTTAGGAATAACCCGTGTTACCAATAATAGAAACACAGTTGACTCTGTCATAAAAAATATGTCTTATATATAGTTATAAATTAGTTTGTACAATTCGCATTACAAGACACGCGGGTTTGCACGCGAGCACAAAAATAATTTTGAACTTTTTTCTCTAATTTTCTCGTTGTACAAAATAAAGAATAAAATTTTGTCAATAGTAAAAATAATTTTTAAAAAGTTTTTTTTATAAAAAACTTTAAAAATAAAAATTTATTTTTAAACATCGTTTTTTATTTTTATTAATTTTTATAAACAAAAAAATTAATACTAATTTTTTTTTATTCTTGTTTTTGTAAAAGAAAGTAGAAAAAAAAAGTTTAAAATCATATTTATTTATTTATTTTAATTTTTCAGACATGTGAGACACGAGTATAGTTAAGGGGAGTCACGTGAAATTCACCCTAAAAATATGTCTCATATATAGTTATAAATTAGTTTGTGCGATTCGCATAATAAGACACGCGGGTTTGCACGCGAGCACGCACACGCATAAATATACAAACTTCAAATTAAAATGTCCATATATATATATACGTACCTTTAGCCAAAAAACCAGTGGCACCCGTGACAAAATAACTCTTTTGTACGAGGAAGCTGACGATGCCAATCTGACCGGTCGGAGCGGGACTGTGAGTGGCCGTCGCTACATTAAACCCGCCGCGCGATCTGTAAACACTTGCCCTCAATCCACGGTTATGAGAAAGGGTGTTGCAGCTCGATATGGGACCACAAACAGGTCTGGTTATTGTTGCTAGCAGTGGCAATGGTGATGATGGCAGAGACATTTTCGAGGGCAAACTCAAAGATCACAAATTTGGTGTGAATGGAGGAAATAATTAATCACCGTCGATTCGAGGGAGGTTTTGGAGAGTAACTAAATATATTGTCAAAATCTATTGCTCTAGTCATAGAAGCTAAAGACCATCTTGGCTAAGGCTTGCCAAACAAATGAATCATTAGCTTGTCAAGCAAGTAAAACAAATGAATCATGAGTAACTATACCACCACTTTGACTATTTTTCTCTTTTTTTAGTATCAGTTTGGAGCAACCTATCCTTATAATACTTAAATTAACAATGGTTGAGAAAGACAAAAAACATTTAAATGTGAAAGATATGGTCGGAGGTCTGGACCAAATATGATTTTATGTTAGGTATTGGTTATTCCAAACTGATAGTTAGGCCGGGTACTAAAAAATAGAAAAAAATAGTTATGATACCAAAGTGACATAAATAGGTGTAGTAAGCTGTCATTTTCACTATTTATTATTACAACACTTCCCCCTTAATCACAACATATTTACTTTTTTCTGCATTTAACTTTATAAAGAAAAACCCAATAAAATAAAAATCAAATAAAAGAATAACTAGAATAACATCTGCCTCATAAGAGACATTTTCAGAAAAACTCATTGGGACATAAAAACCGTAGTAAGGAAAATAGCCCTTGCTACGGTTTGTGCACTATCAAAAACATTATTGTATGAATTAAAATATAATACGTGAATATTGTGCATAATTTACAAACAAAAATAATTTATAACATTATGTATCTCAAACTAAGTGGAAATTTTGTTTGTTTTTTTAGTTTAGATACCTGAAATATTATAGTAAATTTATCAATTATTATATATGTATATAAGAACGGTTGACTTGTCAAATATAAGCCGTAACCATAATTCTTACCAGTTGGTGAAGAAATCTATATTTGAAAAATGTAGAAAATTCTATCTTTTTACATTTAAAATAACGGAAAAACAAATATTTTCAAAATGTTCTAAAAAATTTGGCAAACTACAACTAAACAAAGATATAATTCTATCATTATTATCATACCAAAAACTTTTGCTGATATGGATAATTATGAATTCCTAAATGAGTTTAATCAATTCTTATGTCGGACATTTATTTGAATTGACGTAACAAACCACATTTTTTTTACCATAAGAATATCCTCTACATTTTCGTTGGTGTTGACTAAATACATTATTGTTGCAGACTTTTCTTTTACTAATCATTTATCATAGATTAGATCTGACTTTTAGCAAACTTTCGTGACGTTGCAAGTGGTAACCAATTTTTTTTATTTTACAAATCTTGTTTGATAAATATTTTATACATTTTAGAATTGTGATAGGATAAAATTATTAATTTCATTTTAGATTAAATCTCGTTTAATATTTAAAATATAAACATAATTGGGAGTAAACTTTAGAGTTTGAGTCGTATTAAAATACTAATTTTACCTAAAATTGAAATCTACACCTAAATTAAATAATTATTCTATTAAAAATTTAAAATAACATTTGTAACTTGTCTTCACGAGTTCGTATTTTTTTTTTCATGAATTTTGTCTTTTCTGATCAGACTCTCATGGACACGCATAAGAGGGTCAACTGTGTTAACCTCGCAGACAATTAATGGCATACAGCCGCCACCACGATTTAGCAGAACAAATTGTTTTCAAGTCAGCCCCTTTCAATGTCGAAGCCACCGTCAGCGTTAATCTTTAGGGCACCCTCCCTAGGCGACTACAAGGTGGTGAGGGTTGTGTATCCCGACGATTTTGGCCCGCCGCCTCCTCTTCTGGTGGGATCCGTGATCGCGGACCACCTGCCCCCTCCCTACAGCTGGACTCGGTGTTTCATTCACGGTGCTGTTCACTGGATTGGCTTGAAAACGACGCCGGGACGACAAAACCAGCATCACGAGGAGATATTGGAGTTCAAGAAGATGGCATTGCCTCGAGTTCAGATTGCTGCCAAGGCTGAGTTCTCCATTTTAGTGGTTGGGGGTTTCTGTTCTCAGGACTGATTGGACTAGTCAAACCAACAACATCAACATTTGGGTGAAGAAAGATTATTATACAGATTCATGGACTGAGGTCGCGAGTCTCGACGCGTGTTGGGAATGGTTAGATTTGAGGATTCATGTTCATGTTCTACTACTCTCTCATTGTCCTCCTCCTGCTTCGTCTCGAGCTTGTTATAATGAAATTCAAGTTTGATCTCAGTGTTGGACTCATTTATTGAATTAGCCAAACTCGAGATTGATTGATTGTTGTTGTAGCCGGAATGAACTAGACGAATTTAGGCTCAATTTGGCCCCTTCTCGCAATGCACAACAAAAAAATCAACAAGTGTTTAATTCATCAACATCTGTAAATGCAACACATTTTTTGCACTTACACTCAAGGATCTGTAATTTATCAGCAATTGGATGTCAAAAGTGTATGTTCAATATGCTTCAATCCTCAGAACCATCCATCAAGTATCATCATTGCAAGCTGATTGAACACCAATAATTAGTATTCACCAGCATCAATTGCTAAAACACTAAGTTTACATTCTTTGCAAAGTAAAAAAAATTTATCTCCATATTGCAAGTGTACATTCAACTATTCAACTCATGTGCCCTCTAAACCAATGTCTCACAAACAAAAAAAAAGGCAAAACTGCACAAAAAAGAGAAAAATGTAGCAGCACAATGATCCAGCAGATGAAGCATGCAATATTTTAACATTCCCATCGTACGGAACCACATTAGAACACAGCTTCTCTCGAACCCGTTTTGACATAGTATCATCCGTCATTGTTGCAAGCTGGTTGAATATCATATATTAGTACACTCATTTAACGATCTTATAGGCTTCAATACTAAATTCTACAGAACAGGGTCCAGGCAAGAAGTACAGTCAAACTCAATAATCCTGAAATACAATCTGCAACTTAATCGCTAGGGTCACCGTCAAACACCAACCAAATAAAACAAAAATACTGTTTCTCTAAGAATTAATTACAGCAAACAAAAATGCCATATTTTATTGGTTTCACCTAAGAATTGAAACTAGGGAAATGCAACATTACTCTTCTGCACCTCATTCAAAACTTCCGATCTATCAGCAACTGCTGTCTAAGAATGCAGAATTTTGAACACAGAGCTTTGCCTGAATCCTCTGAACAGTTATCACACGTCATCATTGCAAGCTGATTGAACACAAAATATCAGTATGCTTCCCTATTTTGATCGCAATGATACTAAGTTCCCAACATTTTCAGCACCAAGCATTAACAACTAATTTCACAGAACAAAATAACACAGATTCATCAACCAAATATAACCAGTACAAGATGATAACTTGAGGCGGCTTTTGAATAAGATTTTTTTCTTGGGAATAGAAATCGAGAATGGGAATGGGAGTGAGATTCCCATTCTCAATAATCGGATTGAAATGAACTTATTTATCTTCTCTTTTATCTTTCTATGTTTTTGAAATTTTGAAGTCATACTCATGTTCC
Source organism: Geranium rotundifolium (assembly GCA_963920655.1). NCBI lineage: Eukaryota > Viridiplantae > Streptophyta > Magnoliopsida > Geraniales > Geraniaceae > Geranium > Geranium rotundifolium. The sequence continues at coordinate 3,366,429 of OY987311.1, read as the reverse complement.
TCTCCAAATATCACACAACTGACTCAATAATCAACCAAATACAAATTCGGAGGAAAAAATTATTATAATTTTTTATTTGTGCCTAATATTATCGAAAAATGTTATGACCGGGCATGAGAATCTCATTCCCTACCGGATTTTTTTATCCAAATGCAACTACAATGAAGTACAAGAGAATTTTCTAAGAACTATCAATCGCACGTATAAATGCGACACTTCAAAGAACGCATTCCCTGCCGGATTTTTTTATCCAAATGCAACTACAATGAAGTACAAGTAAGAGAATTTTCTAAAAAATATCAATTGCACATTTATAGGTGACGCTTCAAAGAACTCTCCAACAGATCTGAAATGGTCCACTGATTAAATCGGCAAAAGCAATAGGTACAAAACATCATCCACCAAGAACTCTTCATACAACGCAATCTAAATTTCATAGAAAACCAATAATCCCGTGTTTAATGATGCTAATTTACATCACAACGTTATATTGAAATTATTCAATCTGCCTACTCCCATTATTGATGATTTTCCCTACTAATTTTGCAGCAGACAAACATAAACAAAACAAAACAAAACGATTCCATCTTTGCTTGTTCCTCTTCATCTAGTCTTCTTTAAACCTACACCACAAAAACGAAGGTTGCGCATAGATTCATCAAAACAACACAGAGATCTCAACAAACGCGATAACTTCACTCACTTTCACCAAAAAAAACACAAGGCACAATCAATCACCAATCTTATCAATGCATTGCAGAACTAACAAACAGCTAAACAAATCAAATTCAGCAGATAAACAATCAGCAATCGAACCAGTGCAAGATCAGAACTAGATCTGATTTCATACCTTCCTGGAGCCAACCGTAGCTGCGGGGAGAGGTCGAGAGCATCGAAGTCATCAACGCCGATGAAGTGGCGGTGTGGTACGGCAACATCGACTCCAAACAAGAGCTCAACTCCACCGGAGACCTTCATCACGAATCATGAACAGAGCTTTCAGTGCAGAGAGAGAGAGAGAGAGAGAGAGATCAGAATCAGTATATGTACCTCAGAGCGCGGCGAGAGAGGGGGTTTTTGGTTGCGGCACGGAACGGAGAGCAAGCTGGCTTGGCCTTGGCGGCGAAACGACCCGCCGCGGTTCGGGCGGAGGTTGATCGGAAAAAGGAGCGGAATGCGGCGGCGGAGGCCATTGAGACTCACTCAACTGCTCGGAAGCGACGAGACTTGACTGTCTGAGTTAGGAGTTTTTCCTTGCCGTGTGATAAGGAGCTGTTCAGGTTTAATTTCTGAGCGTGTTATAATTAAGCTCGAGTCGAATTTAAATTTACAATTGAGCTTATTTATTAAACAGGTCAGAACTCAAATTTGATCTTTTAAGAATTTTTTTAAATCAATGAACTAGTTTAATATTTAATTAAATATTTTGTGAACATTTATAATGAAGTTAGACTAGTCGGATCAAGGCGAGCCAGTTTTGAATTGGCTCGTTTAATGTTTAATGAGGTGTATAATATTTATTTTATTTGTTGATTAATATTTGTATTTAAAATTAAGCATGACGAATCGAGACAAGCTCGAACATATCTATTCTTTTTGAACAAGACCTGTTAAATTGAGACTCGATTTGGCTCGTTTCTACCGCTACGCACGTGCAGATGTGGGTGTATTTGGAAACAATGGATAAGAAAATTTATCCCCGGTTCTGGCAATACTCATTATTTTTTAATCAATCTATAACAGGTTTATAACAACGAAAGAGTCTCACGACTAATTACATTTTGTACATTTGATGGGACAATTCTTACCGGACTCACAAATTGGATTGAAAAGAGCAAATTTAGCAAATGCTTGGGGAGCACTGTTGCAACGCATGCCAACAAAAGAAACTTTGAACTCGGGGACTCCTAGCAAGGATCACGCGACGGTCATCAATTAGTTTCCTCAGACGACTACCATGGTCTACTTGAAGATTGAGCATGCACACATCAGTTTGAGATTCAACCTAAACTCTTTCCCACCCGTTCCTCTCGCTCCACTACGACGCCTCCGTAAGACTCACGACCTTCACCTCAAATGGTTGGATAGACCCGTGAATTTCTTGCAGAAAGCATCAACTAACCCTCTCATATATTGTCTCTTCACAGCAATCCAATACCCCATATCCCTCTCTCTGAGTCGAATGCCCCGTCAACCTTCACTTTCGCATAGCCATAGATTCCCGCTCAGACGAGCACCTGAGAGTATTGAAACCTAGGCTTGCCAAACAGACTTCAAGAAAGAAGATTGGGGAAAATATTTCATTTTTAGCAGACGTTAAGGCAGGAGTTCAGACGGGAGCATCACGCATAATTTTGGAAACAATAATTTTCAAAATCCATATTTTTCACCCCCATTTAATTATTTACTTCTATTTTGTTTTACAAGCTCGGAGAATTTTCGAAAATTACCCGCTCTTGAGCTGAAAATCAAAACATAAGCTAAAATTGGAATTGACTTTCTACTTTCTACTTGCTATAATTTATGTGTTTTGATTCAGTTTCAGATTGAGGTGATTTTTGAAAATAATGGGAGAGTGAATAACAAAAACAAAAGTACAAACATGAAAATAGAAGATCAAAATTAAGACTTTATTTATTTATAATTTTTAGCTAAAAGAGTTAACTCCTCTCAGAATAACACAATGCAAAAATGTATAATTCCATGATTACAAAGGGGAGGGAAGTAAGAACTAAGAAGACATTTAAATGCAACAATTCTATTGGAACAAGCAAACACCTCTGTTCTTAAATTGAATAATACAGGTTCCATATCCAGTCAGCAACAAATTGATTGTCTTTTAAAAAAAAACATTTGCACCTTAATTACTCTGGAGATTGGCAAAAATATTAACAACTACAGAACTCCATTAAAGACACCTTAATTACTCTGGAGATTGGCAAAATATTAACATCTAATGAACTCCATTGAAAACAGTAATATATCTCGAAAAGGTTACACACAGCAACAGGGAAAAAACAAATGACATGTATGATACTATAACTTGTCATAGCATGGAAGGGGCTTCAGATCGGAGCTTCCCAGCAAATACATTGTGTATTTTCATTATGCATCGTCATTGCAAGCTGATTGAATACGATGAATTAGTAGGGTCACTTGTCAATCTTATTGGCATTTATATACTAAATGATGTAGAAACAAGGAAAAACCAAGTACATAATGAACTCAACAATAAGATAAAAATAATGCATACTTCAATTTAACCTCACTAAATATGAGATAAGTATGTGACTCCAACATAAGAAATAGCATAAGGTCACTTATTTTACTAATAAGCTAGTGAAATGCAGCTTCTCTTCTGCGGCTCATTAAAAACTTCTGATTTAGCAGCAATTGCGGTCTAAGAATGCAGAAATTTGTACACAACTTTGCTCGAATCCTCAGAGCAATTATCATACATCATAGTTGCAAGCTGATTGAACACAAATAATCAGTATGCACTTCTATCAATTGAAACGTTCCTAATTTGCAAGCCTACCTAGAACTATTTCAAATCAAATCAGACATATGATATAATCTCACATCTCTCATAATAGGATTAGCATAAGCACATTTGGGATAAAGAACATAAACGAATTCTCCAGTTATAATAGGAAAAATGACAGTTTACTACACCTAACTATTACATGTTTCACACTATGATACCTTAACTTTTTCTCTCTTTTTTACTACACCTAAATAATATCTATGTGGGCATATTATAATATGCACACATTGAATTTCAACGAATGATGCAATTAACAATAATGCAAGAGATATGCTGTGAAGATCACTCCCCAAAACGTACACAAAGATCCATCGTCATGACTAATTTCATATAGGTCGGTCATTCATGTTGTTATCTCCATTGAAAGCACATAAAAGAACAGGTGAAACCTGTTCATATGCCGAAAAAGCACTTCGAAAATAACCTAAAAGCAAGCACTTCAAAAATTACCAATCTATCGCCTAAAGTTTTCGGTCTCATCTGTTCTAGATTTCAGTACCTACTACTACTACTACACCAGTTCCATAAATGATAGATTAAAGATTGCTCATACTCCAAATCAACTCAACACAGCTAAGAGATTGCTCCACATTCATAAATAACCAACTACATAGCACGCAAAAATCTAAAATTCACCATGATCTTCACACCAAATCCATAGATTAAACAAAAACTCAAAACAGATCGTACCTTCCAGAAGCCAACCGTAGCTCCGTGGAGACGCCGAGAGCATCGAATTCAGCAACGCCGAAGCCGTCGCCGTGTGGTGAGGCATCATCGACTCCATGCAGAAGCTCATCGCCACCGGACTCCTTCACCAGAAACCAAATCATCGTTCTCATTACGCTTCTGCTCAAATCTAAGCCTATAAATTCATCGAAAATGTAATGTATATATATACATACCTCAGAGAGCGTTGAGAGAGGGGCTTTCTGGTCGCCGCACGGAACGGCGAGCGAGGAGCGGACTTGGCGCCGGAACCGAGATTCGCCGCCGCGCTGCGAGCGGAGGCTGATCGGAGAATGGATCTGACGGCGGCGGAGGCCATTTGAGATCGAGGGTTTAGCGGAAACGGAACGAGACGGTGGTTTTTGATAGGGTTCTGAGAAGATGCTTGTGACGTCAACGGTCAATGTTAATGAACCCTGGAGAGACTGTTTGGGTGCGTGGATAGTAAATCCCTTACGAGGAATTCAAAAGGGCTATATTGTAATTAAGTGTCTAAACCTGCATCCAAACAGAGCCGTTAAATCACCCATAAATCTCTATCTCTCCATCCGGGTCGATTTGAGTTGGGTCTAAGATAGTTTCTGGGCGGTCGTGCAGACAGAGTCAGATTATCAAGGATTTTATTTTGCTTGATTTTAAGACGGCATTATCGAGTATGCCCAATATATCGCTGGCTTTTTATAGGTGTTTTGCAAATGGTGCAAGTCACTATTTAATTTGGGTTGCGTTTAGCGGTGTAGATTGAACATTGGGCATGGGGATGTCCCGCCTGAGTTTGGCCCGGTAATTTTAGCTTTGGTTTTAAGAAAAACATGACATTATTAGTCTTAGAATGATGATAATGTATAAGTTTTAAGCATTTATTCAAGTGTACTATTCGTAACACGTGTTATTCACTCAGAGATTTTATTTCATTACATATGCATGTGTAACTAGAGTACTTTGATTGTAAAGTGAAATTAATGTGTGTACTTTTTAGTTGACATACTTATGACTATTGTTTCACATCAGAAAAATGTTGATTTAGGTTTATATTATGTTCATCGATCGGATTTAAGGTTGACGACATATTTATTGTTATTTATGTTAAACAAGCACCAGTGGTCTAGTGGTAGAATAGTACCCCGATATAAATACCTCTTTATATACCTAATTATATATAGGTAGGTGTACATCACAATTGACATATGTATTGTTTATATTTAATGACAACATTGACAGCAAAACGGCGTCGTCGAAGCGGACCCATAAAAACGGACGGTGACGCGCAGTGAATGATCCAATAACAATGTGTAGGCTTAGGTCAAGACGCTACCCACCCTCATTATCGCGGGCCCACAAAGCCACCGGTGGGTCCCACTCTCCAATCCTCCCTCCACACGTGTCTACCCGATTGGCACGTGTGTCCCGCGTGCCACGTCACACTGCCTCGAGCTTTGGCGTGGCGGCCACAAAACAGCTGCGCCGACTTGACTTGACTCTGGACACGTCACGCGCATTAAAATATTAATTATCGATGCAATTAAAAAGCGTTGGAGAAAGGGATGGACACGTGTGGCGCGTGGTCCCCACCGGGAGCTGCCTCGTCAGCCTCGCGGCCTATGGGCTCCACGTCCCCCACTGGGTCCCACCGTTAATTTGGGCGGCAGGGGTACACGTGCCTTCCGCTGGTGCTTACCGTACGCAATTATTTACTCTGCCGGTCAACGCGGATCTCTACTGGGCCCCACAGTTCCACGACAGTATCTCCTGCCAACGCGGGACTTAATTGTGCACAAAATTTTAAATTATTTGTTTGAAAAATGAGCAAATTGTTAAGAGAAAAATTGACGATTTCAGGTCGGCAACTGTATACAAAATAAATAAATTTTAGATAGAATGAGACACACAATTATTTCTTTTACCAAATTGAGTGTCGCATTTCTTTACTCTATAAAGACACAAATTTTTTTACTTTGAAAATGAAAAAAAAACATACACAGTAATATTCTTTTCGTATATTCTATCTCATCAGAATCTTCAAACAAAAAAAATTAACAGTCTCAATTATTTTTAGATGTATTTTTGTAAGTAATTCGTGTTATTAGTTGATTATTTTGTTAATGTTTCATGTTAATTTCTAAAATTTGAGATGTGAATATTTGATGTTTCTTTATTATAATCTATTTTGTTAGTGTTTGGCGGAAAATAATAATAAATAGATTTAATTTGATGTTAATTTATATTAAAAAGTAGGAACTGCTCAATAACAGTTACACAACTTGCAGCATAATTCTTTTGTCACGTAAAGTTGTTCAAAGTCTAAAATTCTCTTCACCGTTGAAAAAATCTGACTGGCCTAACTAAGCATCCAACGGCGGTAGCTCGTTCAGGTCAAGATCGAGGCCTCTACGTGGCTGACAATCAACAACTGATGACGATCCGGACTCGCTCTGGGCCCCACTGCCACCGGACCGCGCGTCCACCTCAACCGCGCTCGGCCCGAGCCTCACCGGGTATGCCCGGCCCATCAAATCGGGCCCACCAACCGGGTCAAAAAACAAAACCGGCCTTCCATGGGCCACGACCGCGCCGCCTCCGAAAGCCACCACATGCGGCGGCTGGTGAAGGAACGGAAACCTACCCACACCCACGAACCCGCCCGCCCCGTCGCGGAGGCGCGTGGAATCACTCGCCATCACACGCGCGTGGGAGATCCCGTCGCGGCGGCTCGTGTTTTCATGCACACGTGGGCATAAGTCACGGTGGCGCGTGAAACCACGCGCCACCGTTTTGGGCGCGTGGGATCTCCCATCGCGGCTGGAGGACTCGACGGTGCTGCTCTGGCTGGGGCTCCGGTCTCCTCCGCCCTCCTTCCCGTCGGCGCCGCCGCGGGGGAGGGGGAAGTTGGTCTTGGCTTTGGAGCCGCGGAAGCTCCGGGCGGCGGCGTCGTAGGCCCCGGCGGCCTCCTCCGCCGTGTCGAAGGTTCCGAGCCAGACCCGGCTCTTCTTCCCCGGGTCGCGGATCTCCGCGGCGTACCGGCCCCACGGCCTCTTCCTCACGCCGCGGTAGTGAACCTCCCTGATGACGTCATTGCCGTTCCTGGGAGTGACGTCGGCGGCGGCGGTTCTCGGCGCCATTTTAAGGAAAAAAGAGAAACAGGTCGAGATTTAATAAAATTACGTGTCGTGACTGTACGTGAGAGGAATGAGAGAGGGCTTGTACTTGGCAGCGTATATAAAGGAGATCTAGAGAGAGAAAATGAGGAGGAGAGAGAAACACGCGCAGTCAACGAGATGTTTGACTGCCCTGAGCTGACAGGGATAGACATACGATGATCTTGTCCGGATCACACGTGGCAATCTCGAGACAGGCGGCAACGCGCTTTATCCTATTAATTAATCAGTTTCTTTTTGTGGGCCCTACACGGTGAGTCACACTCGTTCGAGCCGCACTGTGTTTAACCGGAGAGTGAGTGACACGCGTCGAAAACGGACAATTTCATCAGCTGTGGACCAATTCTCACAAGCAACAACAACAACGACTACGAGCAAAAACCGCCATATCGCCGTCTCAGCCTCTCTCTCTCGACTCGACTGTGTAATAATAATTATTATTAATAAATATAAATCCGGTTGAATCGTTCTTTTTAGTTTTAACCGACAGTTCAGAACTCAACTACCGTATCCACTAAGGGCACGCCACGTGGGTCCGCTGTCCGATCGACGCGTCTTCGTCCGTACAACTCGTGTTGTCTTCTTCACCGCTCACATTGCCGCCATCCCTTCCAAGCCAGCGCGTGAAGATAACGTACGGTCGAGATTCGTGACCTGTACACGTGGCGATCGATGCGAGAGTTGTGTCGATTGGACCTTGTATCAAATTTGACTAATATATTTTTTTTTTCTTGTATATGTGTCCTAGATTATGTGCATATACTTCAAATCGTCTCCATAGGGGTGGGCATGATTTTAACTGATTTGAACAGAATTTTTCGATCCTCTATATATGATAATCAAATTTTAAATTATTATGTGAGAAACGGTTTAATTTTAAAATTGATTTTAATCGGTTTACTTTCAGTCTTACTCAATTGAAACTCGGTTCTCAATTTATAATAACCAAATTCAAAATCATTATTTGAGAAACTGTTGAATTTTTGATTTGATTATGGCAAGTTTGTTTTTAATTCTACTCGGTTAAAATCAATTAGTTTTTTATTTTGAATTCATATTTAGTTTATAGACTGAATTTAAATTCGATTTATAGGCAACAGATGCCAAATGCTAAAATTTAATTATTAAAATACAATTGAAATATAAAGTGCAAACAAAATAATAGTAAAAACTAACCAATAGTCGTGAGTGGACGAGAGGCGGACACGTGAAAATTGAACCGACATTTATGAGTTCTGAGAAATAAAACCGAATCAAAATTGAATCTCTCAAATTTAGAACAAAAACCAAACTATTAATCACGATTTCAATCTTTCAGTTTCGCGATTTGGGTCCAAGTCCAGGACCGATTCCGGATCTAAAGAGTCCAACCCTATCATATTATACTTCATAACACAAAAAAATTAAGATGCAAGTAAATAACTGCAAAAAATAAATAAAAATCAGGTGCATATATATTGAAAACAACTGGAGCACGAGTTGTACATACAAGTTACGACAGTGCAGTCACTGAAACTACATAGAGACACAAACTTAAGTCTCTAGTTACACTTTTTTGCAGGTCATCGACGAAAAGCTCTGTTTCGATCCGAATAAAACGTTACCGAAACCTCACAACAATGCAGGAAATGTCGTCTCTGCTTCTCCTACCGACGGCCTCCTGTATCAAGTGCTTCGCTGCAGAATCAGCGTCCTTTATGTTCCGTATACTGTCCACTGCTTCTTGATTCGACATCACCTGCTCGATACATCTCAGGCGATGGAATGTTAGATTTACCGAAAAAGAAATATTGATGAGAAAAATGGGCGTTGGAGAAGTGAATCACCTTCCAGACCCCATCGCTTGCCAGGAGGACGAACTCTGCATCGTCGCCTATGGACTCCACCGCAATGTCTGGCTCCGAGCTGAGGTGCCTCTTCAGGCTCTTGTCGCCGAATGCTCTGGCCACGGCTAGCTGTCCGTCGACTCGCGGGACGTCTCCTGTGAGAATTGGAAACAATTGTGAATAGACTTCCAAAAGGCCCTAAATCGTCTAGCAGTCATAGGAACTCGTGTTTAAGACGAGATTTATTGTTGGTGTTATTTGTTGTTTAGTTTATTGTTGACAATGAAATGTTCGAGACCAAAGAGACATAACTTACGGGCAACCATTTATGTTTCACATAAGATGAACGAACTCAATGTTCTAAAAAACGCTAATCAGGTGGAGAGGGCATTCTGGGAACTAATTGAAGATTAGTCGGGAAAAAAAATATATTTAAGGATTAATCGAGAATTAACAGAAAATTAATCAAAAACTGGTCGGGGATCAATTGGGGACTAATTGGGGAAGTCGAGGATTTTTCGAATACTAGATGAACCAAGTTTTCCAAATAAGGACCCAATAGGAAATGGGAAATGGTAAAGCATAACTCAATAGATGGCTCAAATTGTTCGGTCAGCGTGACCATGAGTTCAGACTCGATTCAAGGCATATTCCAACAACATTTATGAATTAACTTTTTCACGTATCTTTGGATTGCAGAAAATGTTATAAACTGAAACTGAGCATACCTGGGAGATTTGAGACAAAGCCGCCGCGGCGCTCAATCATCGGCTTCTCTTTGCTCGGTTCGTGATCAACTGAGAGTTGCTTGGCTACACCGTTCTTGCATATAACAGCCCGGGAATCGCCCACATTTGCCACTACCAGTTTTTCGTTGTTGATCAGAATTGCTGTTACAGCAGTCGATCCGCCTCTTCCCAAGACGAATGACTTATCCAATATCTCAGCATCGGTTTTACGATAAGCTCTCCTTATTGCATGCTCGGTTTCAGTCCAGAACTCATGCTGTTTAGAACAAAAAATAGTTTTAAAAAAATTATTTTACTACAATCAACACAAAAACGAGTAAATTGCAAAAAGTTTCCATAAACTTTTCTATTTCCGCCGAGAAGTGGCGGTGGACTGACCATTTTTTTGCAATATACGTACATTTGTCATAAAATGAGAAAATGCCCTTGAAATCAATTTTTTTAAATTAAAAATTAACATTCATTTTCAGCTCGAGTTCGTCGGTTTTTTATTATCTCATACACCGTTGATTTCCTTCTGTGAGACTTCAGATCTAAACAAGTTCATAGTAGAGAAAATTCGACAAACTCGAGTTGAAAAACATTATTTTCTGTTTTGATTTTAAAGACATTTTCGTCATTTTCTTAAAGTTGTGCACAATTTGCAAAAGAATGGTAAGTACACATCCACTTTTTGCATAATTGAAATAGCTCGTGGCAACTTGTTTTACAACTTTTACTAAAAAAAACTGCATGCATTACCTCTTTTAAGATATTGCCAAACAGATTGTTCTGCAGGTAATTTGCAACATCATGGCCCAAATGGCCGTCGAATATGGCGAACAAACCCAAATCGTTTCCTTTTACTTGCTTGAGCTCGGAAACCAGATAATCTTCCATGGGATGATTCGACTTTCCTTTGACCAAGTGAAATCCATGAGTGAGGTGATTCGGTGCTTTGCCTTTTCCCTTTCCGTTGTCTGTGGCAGATGAGCCAAACCCGACCTTCACCTGAAAGGAATTATTGTTGGAAGATATAAATTAATTCATATTAACAATTTTATAAATGAAATTGTTTTTTCACAATTTGTTGATATCACTGTCTGATATCTAACAATTGTAACTACTCAAATCACAAAGTAAAAGCTAGTTATAACTTGCATTTGAAATCCACATTTTGCTTCTATTTCATATGCTGTCAAGTTAAGCGGGTTTGAGTTTTTCTTCTTAACGATAGTTGTTTAAACCAACTGCTAGGTTATATGAGCGCAACATTCTTGAAAACGAGCTAGTTGGAGATCCAGTTCTGACGGGACATTTTGGCAATAATTGTTTCAGGAAATTCGAATAAGGTTCATAGTAAATCTTGATGCACAGGCAAAGAATTCCTATTACATCAATACCGTTTGCAAGACTCCTAGCAGTACCAATGCCACATCGAAAGAAACTTCTTGACCATCAATGACTACGAAATCTACCATTTCCTTAAGAGTTTCCATTATTAACAAGTCGGTTACAAAACAAAATGAATCCTTGGCAAAGTTTCTAGGAATAAGAAACTCTCCCGGTCCAAACAGTATCAGAACAACCAAAGAATATACATTTTGCCCAATGTGAACACGGAATTGACAGCCTACGATCCCAAACAAACTTAATCCTCCATTCACAACAGATTTCGTTGACTATTATGTCGTTCTCTCATACAAGTTTCTTCTACACATTAAATTAATACGACAAATCGAATTTCCCAAGAGACAAAACCCATGTAAACCTTAGCACCATCTTAGACATTGGCTGAGTGGACACTCACTACTTCAAAAAGCTCAGCATTTCAAAGAAAATTGATTTCCCATTGGTAATGGCCACCATTACAGTATCTGTTTGATAAGTCAACTCAAACATATTTTCAGTTTCTTCACAGAAAAAAGAAACCCATAATTTTCACACCAACAACAACACAGAAAACCCATGATTTCCAAGATTATGTCCAACACAAACATCAAAACAAAACTAAAAACTCAGATATTTCAGAGCCCTTTATGACATGAACCACCCAGATTAGTCACTACTCTTCAAAACCTCAAATGGGTTGGTGTTCTCAAGCATACACTACAAGCTCACACATAAATCTCAAGGAAAACTGGAAAAGGCATCAAATTTCTGGGCTTTTACTAAGAACATGAGGGCAAGTTTAGTTTTAGCCCCAAAAATCAGAGAAAGCATGGGAAAAACACAATGGAGAATCAAAATGAGCCATTTGCTGACCTTGATTTTGTGTAGAATTTCTCTGCCAGTGCCAGTCATTGTGATTGCTGGAGAGGAATGGGTTTTTGAGGTATTGGGGGAGATAGAGAGAGGAGAGGAGATATGGGTACAAAATTAATTGGGGTTTTGACTTTATAGCATGTGAACATGTTGGTGACTTTTAAACAACTATCTATGGCTGCTTGCTTTGAAGAGAACGCGTCCTCCTCAATCCCCATAAGACTTTTTCTCTCTTTTTTCTTCAATTTCATCTCTCACCTTCGATCTTATCCTACCAAGGACAATGATTAAACCATCAATTATTTTTGTAAGATTATATGAAGTTATTAAATTGTTATTTGAGCTTATATGTAGATTTGTATCTTTTAAGGTTGTGGTTTTTTTAATGATGTATGGATTGGAAGATATTTTTGAATTTATAAATACTTTGAATTGAATACGAGTCTGTCGAGATTGACTAGCGCGATAGCATTGTTAAGTATTGACGGCGAGTCGTGTTTATGAGCAAAGTGTAAGATTTAAGGATTTGAGAGCGCAGAGAGACTCTAGACCCAAATATGTGATATATTGGGGTTTGGATGGTCTGATTTAGATATAAACTTGAGCTAGTATCATGTTAAGTTTTTTTGTTTTATTTATTTACTAGGATTTCAGTGTAGTATTACAAGTATATATGTTATTTTAACATAGTTGAATATCATGTGATTGTACACCTTTACCTCTAATAAAACTTTGCTTCTATGTATGCACGTAGACGTAGTTGATATATTGTTAACGAACGCGTCTTCTTAATTGATGAATATGTCTTCACTCGAACATATACTAAATGAGATCGACCACTACGGCATCATGAATGACAGTCGGCGTGACGGGTCCAATAGTGAAGCGTACGATCCAGGAGTTCAAGAGCACAAAAAGACTCTAGGCCCATCGATACGATATGTTTGGTCTTTTTTAATATGATTTGGGTTTTAACTTGAGCTTCGTGTCAGATTAAGTTTCTCATTTTCTATTACAATTAGAGTTTCAATGTGATATCATAAATATCAGATTATTTTAATAATTGCATATCTTCATCTCTTGTAAACTTTACTTCTATATACACGGACACAATCGATATATTGGTAACGAATTATATAAATTATTGGTTTCGGTTCAATTAACCAAAACTGATAAAAAACCGAACCGATCGACTCCAGTTCAAATTAGCATGAATCCTCCAGTTTATACTTCAATTTATGGTGTTTTTTTATTGAATTTTTCTTTCTTACCGTTATTAACGTATTATTTTAATTAGTGTAAAATTATTATACATAATTCATCTGAGAACCGACCGAAATTTAATCATTTTTTGCTTGATTTATAAAACTTTTTGGTTTTGTAGCTGATTTTTTTTCAATTCGGTTCAAACTAAAAACCGACCGAATCAATCGGTTCGATTTAACAAACCGACCAAATTTTTCAGTTCGATTTTGGTTTGATTTCTTTAAGAACCGAACCGTTCAATTCGATTTTGTTCAGTTCAAAAACTGAACAGTGAACGCCCCTGAACCAAACAATATAGTTTTTATGATATTAAATCATACAATTATTGATCCCATAACGTGGACAATCAACCACTAATACTTAAATTGAATCAAGAATCGAAAAATGAAAACTAAAAGTTAGAGGAAACGTGTGCAGCCACCTAATGTTGACTCTAAATAATCGATCGATAAGATTAATGATCCTTCAATGATTGGTATTGGTTCCTTTTAAGGTGGAGCCACCTAGAAAATGTAATTAATTATAGGGTTCATTGCATTGCATTAATGCATGGGTGGAGGAGTCAAGATAGTGTAGCCACTATTATTATAAGTCACAATTAGTAACGTTGTGTAAAAACAAACTCGTGGACATGTTGTGTCGGGACCGATTTGACTGCCATTTATATTTGTCTCATTCAATGATGTTTGATTTGGTTCCTTAATTTCGGAAATAAAGCAAACACTTTAAGCTTTCAAGTTTCAACACTCAGAATTGGATTATCCAATCATCATGCAAAAGTAGATATAATTATGTGCTTTATTTGTTTTATTGGGTATTCGTACTTTTATATATTATTTATTGTATTGCTATATATGGTAATTTAGTCTAGGTTGATGAAATATCATCTTTGTGAGTTACATCAAGCTTAATTAAAAAGTACATTTTTATAGATATATATGTACAGAGAAAGACAAACTAAATGTAAATCATGATAGAAATACAAACCCTTCAACCTTGATTGTGAATAATAGAAGCACAATATTCATATATATATAACATGGTATGGAACCCGATCCATTTGTTACACTTTATCTTAAAAGAATTCACTTATACAGTATAGTATGTATGAAACTAAACCTTCTCGTTACACCTCTCCCTCAACATGGTTCACCTATAGGGTATAGTAAAAAACATGACCCCCTCGTTACAGTTGGAGACCTCGTAATAGTAGTAGGTACCTTGCTGACCCGGTTCCCCCTCGTTACAGTCGATGACTCTCGCAACTAGGGGTGTTAAAAAAACAGAAACCGACCGAACCGAACCGAAAAATGGTCGATTTTGGTCATGGTCGGTTCGGTTTCGGTTCAATTAACCAAAACCGATCAAAAACCGAACCGACCGATTATGGTTCAAATTATGATGAATCATCTGGTTTATACTTCAATTTAGGGTGTTTTTCAATTGAATTTTCTTTTTGGGCTTTAATAACGTTTTATTTTAATTAATGTAAAATTATTATACATAATTCCTCTAAAAACAAACCGAAATCTAATCATTTTTTGCTTGATTTGTGAAACTTTTTGGTTTTGTGGCTGATTTTCGGTTCAAACTGATCGAATTTTTTCGGTTTGATTTTTTCAAGAACCGAACCGTGAACACCCCTACTCGCAACAGTTAGGGACCTCGTTATATATTTCTCCCAAACTCGGTGCACACACGAGTACAGTCTGTAGTAAACCCGGTAGAAACACGAACTGAACGCGGTAGAAAGTCGATGTTACGTGTCGCGCACTAGTATAATCTCGCAAGATAAGCGGCTCTCAACAAATTCAAACGATTCATATTTCTACTCCGGTTTATACTATAATACATCTTGATATCCATATTGTGTAAAAACTGGAAATGATAAAATTAAAATTTTAAAATGAATCATATGCTTTGTCAAATTAATGCAATGTTGTAAAAAAACTAATTATTTTGATTAATTCACTATCCTTAAAAGACCCTCTCTCGTACTGATTAGCTTGGTTAGTTATATGAACAATATTGTTTATTAACAGGTGAATAATTGCACAATATTAGTAATAATATGTTTATTTGGTTTCTATGTATATATAAATACAATTTGGAATATATAAGACTCTGACAAAAACCTTAAAATACACAAAACCAACCATAGTTGACTAGTTCTTGTGCAAGTCAAGGTCAAGCGGCTCAAGCCAACGTTAGTTATTTAATTAAGATAAACAGTTGCTGGAAGAAATTAAAAATAACCACTTATATATGATACATGCATGAGCCTCATTGTTGTTTACAAAAAAAAAAAAATTTTATACCAATTTTTGATACTTATAACAATATCATAATTTTATGAAGATTCCTTCGTACCGACACCAAATTGGGTCCTCCAATATAAAATTTAAACGCTAAAGTTATTAACTCAATATGCATTTGTACTTTTTTTTATCAACAAATAACATTTTATACTAAAAAAAGAGAAATCGCAATGAGTTTTCAGTCATGAAATAACATTACATGTAAATGAAATAGAGAACACTGATAAATAATCTAAACTAAAAGAATAAATAGAGCTTAAGACATAATTGATTATTCAACCTGAATTTTTGATTGATCGTGAGAGCAATTTTAGACTCGGGCTTCACAATTATGAATTTGGGCTTGATAATTAATCAGTGATCCAATTTAAATTTATGGTTTGGGCCGGACATGGTGCTTGAGGGAATTGGACCCATCCTTTAATTAATTTGAGCCCAAAATACATAGGGAATTGGACCCAAGAATGTAGTTTTGCCTGTAAATCGAGTCAAAATTACGACCGAGTTAAAGATTGAGAATTAACCGATTTCAACGTGATAGAATCAAGAAACTAAAATAGAGAATCGAGTTGAAAATTGAACCGAATCTTTACATTATGGTTTAAAATCCGGTTCTTATAAACTAGAAACCAAAGGGTTCTGTTCAGTTCCTGGCCAATCCGGTTTCAAAATTGTGCCCATCTTTAAGATCTAATTGAGTCAAATCGAGCCTTAATTCAGCAGGGATTGAGTCAGCTTGTGAAAAAATGTTTGACTCACATTCAAATGAGCTTACGTAAGTAAGTTCGAGTTCTGCTCGAGTTCGATTTAATTCTCTTAATTTTCAACTTAAATATTCATTTAAAATAAAATAAACATTCAATACTTAACGATCCAGTTCGAGATCGACTTGTCTAATTTCAGTATAAACATTTACTAACCACAAAATATATAATGATTATATATTAAACAAGTCGACTCGCGAGAGCCTATCAAGTCTTAAAAGGCCATAACCAAGCTCGGCTCATTTTTATAATCGGCCCAAACTTGAGTTCGACTTCGGATCTAACTCGACTATGACGAGTCAGAACTCAACAGTTTGTCAAAAGATCGAGTCGTTTACTAAAATGAAATTACCCTTATGCCCCTATACAATTATTCTTCTTCTTCCTCCCCACTCTCTCCCTGGGCACAGTCACTCCCTTAACCTTCAAAAGCTTCACTATCTCTCCGACGCTCTCTGTTCCTTTCTAGAATTTTCCAGGCGATCATGGACGCGGCCACGATCCAGGCGATGAAGGGCTCGGCGACGCCCATGGCCTCCATGTTCGCGGCGGAGGAGGCTCAGAAAGCGGCGGTTCGCGTCCACGACAAAATCGCCGAGTACCAGCTCGAGCTCCAGAAGCTTCGCGGCTTCGCCTCCGAAAACACCTCCCTCGTCAACTCCGTCGAGCGCCTCCCCAACGAGCTCCACCACGACATCATGGTAGCTTGATTTTCTCCAGATTTTACTGATTGTGATTGTGATTGTTCATGCTCGATTCTCTAGTTTTAGGTCATAATTGATTGTTTGTAGGTTCCGTTTGGGAAAGCTGCTTTCTTCCCTGGTCGATTGATACACACCAATGAGTTTCTGGTAAGACATTGCTCGATTTTCTTAATGCTCAAAACTTTTTCTATATGTCAAATGTGCAAATAAGTTGTTATAACTCACCTATGGAGAGATATTGTCGGTAGATCATGGCCGGTTAACTAAAGACAATCAAAACGGACACTTATTATGTGACATTTTGTTTTAGGAAAGTGGCACACTATGTACTTGTTGCTATGCTTGAGTTAGATTAAGAGTGACTACAAGTGTTGTTGTAGTTTAGAGTGGCTGTGTGGAATTTGATCATCACTGTTATTGTATATATGCTTTGAATACCTTTAGGTTCTTCTAGGCGAAGGTTACTATGCGGAAAGAACATCCAGACAAACCATGGAAATTTTGAAAAGGAGAGGGAAGGTTTTGGATGAGCAAGTGAATTCTATAAAGGCTTCAATGCGGGATCTTGAAGCTGAGGCTTCATTTTTTAATTCCACTGCCACTGAAGCAGAGGTAGGCATCTCGACTCTAATATTTACCGGATGAATACTTCAATGCCATCATTCTTAAATATAAAAGTTGATTTACAATCGAAAACTAGCAGTCATTTTCACTGTGAATTCAAACAATTTTCTGGAGGTACAATTTGAATTCATTCTCATATGTACAATATAGTTATAATTAAGAAATCACCCTTTATTTTGGTGAGAAAATTAAGACTTGTGATGCATCTTCGGGATTTAAGCACGTGGATTTATGATGTGAAAAGGTTGGTGTGTGCAATTACATATCACTGATTTACTTATAGATGCTCATTAATTTGCTTAGGTTTTGTTATGTTATACATGATTTACTTTGAAAATCATTTTGTTGCCTTATATCTTATTAGCAAAGTATTCTGGATATACTTTAGGTCAATCTGGCAAATATTCAGATATTTATTGTCAGTTGGCTGACAAAATCATCTATAGCCTTATGGATTATAACTAGGTTTAAAGAAGATTAAAAGCTCATTGGTGTATGTGAACTCGGCATTAACAATTGAGATATCATGAATTAATTTTCCAGTAATACAGTATATTTGAACCATATCAATACAGAAATAGGTTGTTCATTGCAAACTATTATGGAAATGGGAGGAACACAAGTCGAGATTTTTTTTACCAGTCTAAATCCATACAAGAAATGCAACACAAATATTTGAACCAAGTACTTTTCAAAAGCTACTACTTAAAGCACTCACTTTTGAGGGATCATGTTAAGTTTCGCATTCTCATTTGGATATGTAAATATTATTTTTTTGCACATGTGGCCCTAATTCAACCAGCCTACAGTTCCATTTACATAATAATTTTTTTGGTCGGTAAGGTAAAACTTTAAATTAGTTTTTTAGAAGTTCTAAGGCACAACTGCATTACATAATGGTTAATTTTGAGAAGTATATATTTTGTCATCTTGACATAATGAACCGTTGCATTTCCTGCATTTTCACTATGGATGATGTGATTGTCACGTCCAAATTCTAAAATGTTATTTTATTTCTAGTAAGGTTTTATTAAATTTAATAAAATATAAAAACAAATTAATGCCTTGATTCTAGCTATATACTTGGCTGTTACAAGTTGACTTTTAAAATATGTGCAACAGGAGGGCATTACAGATATCATAGAAGATTACGTTTCGGAGACTGAATCTGAATCAGGTTGGTCATCGACTCGTGTTCACTTTGTATCCCCAACCATACTTGTGCATCATGCATAAATTCTGGAATAGCCTATTCGAGTCTGATTTTTTGCCTGCTTGGATTAGGCTGATCTGTTTCACCTCTGTTTACAGTTCCAACTTTCTTTTATAACTTATAATCTTTTTGCATGGAAAAAGGAAGAATTTCTAAATTTCTGGAGAAAATATAGGTCTTAACAGGGTTGATTGTCTTTTTTTGGCGCATGTTAAATATAGTTCTTAAAATTGGGTACGTGTGCTTAATTAAGGAAAACTTAAGCATGCAAAATTCATATACTCAAGGTTATATCATCATAATGTGTTCTAATACAATGTCTTGACTTATGATTGCTTCCACTTTTGGTTGATATGCAAAAGTTCTTTTCCCGCCATCCTGTCTGTGAAGTTAAGTCTGGGATGGCTATATGTATTTAATCTGCACCTTGTTTCATATTTCTATGTCATTTATGTGTGAAACTTATGAGGTTACTGGCAACGGTTCAGATTCAGAATGTTTGCGTGTTTCTTATTCTCAAACTAAAATAATATCTTGATATTGTTGAAGTGTCCCACACTGAAGAATATGGGTATAGTGGAATTTTGATATACTGGCTGGGCCCTTCACCTATTAGCTTAAGCTTTTGGATTGAATTAAGTTGAACATACATAGACACTTTTCAGGTCCTGACACAGATAGCAAGAAAGTTGCAGTTGATGATGGTGAAGAATTTGAACGTATTATGGCCAAGTTTGAGGAACTGGAAAGAGAAGAACTTGCAGCAGGAAGTCAAAGTGAGAGTGATGAAGATGCTGAAACTGATGCAAATCAGTTTCCAGATGAAAGCTTGACGGACAGTATCAGCAGTTATATAAAGGTATTATACGAGCATTGGTTTTCTAAAGAATCACTCCAAATGCAATCCATTTGAAATTATTTGATTCTAACGAGCAATGATTTATCATCTAGGGGGTTCAGTTAGGTAAACCTGCAGAGGAGTCACAGGCTGAGCATACTACTATCATGGAGCCTATGAACATGGATGACACTCGGCAACTTCCAGCTGATCAGTTAAATGTAAGAGAAATCATCATTGTTATTTCTTCCGTCCTGATTTTTTTTCTACTTTTACTTGCCTGAGTAATTGAATTTTTGGAACTTGAAATGCAGTTTGAAGGTTTGACAGTTCGATCTTTACCTAGAGGTTAGTGCTCAGCAATCATATATTTTTACTCTTCTTATACATATGTTACTCCTGCATAACATTTTGATCATGATGAAACTCATTCTCTCCGGTGGTAAAAGAAGTATCGGGGAGAGTGATGTAATAGTCTTCAAGTCCCTTTACTAGTTGTTTCACTTCCTTGACTTCTACTGTTAATCTTGACGTGCTCAATGTTTTTCTTATGACGTGTTTACCCCTTTTGGTACTTCACCAGGTTTAGGTTTCTCAATAGATACTGAGACTTTTCAGCTTTCTTACACTGTTTTCTTGGGTGTCGACTGCATTGCTAAATTTGTTAATTATCTGTATCAATCTCCAGATGCAGATTTGCATGAAAAAAGTTCGTCTCACAATTTGAAGAAGCCCAGACCCGAGAAGGTTGTGATTTCTCCCGTAACGGAGGAACAGAATGCTCCTGTGGAGCCTTCAACAAAAAATGAGGTAATTGCAGCCTACATCAAATTGCAAATTTCGATATGTGAAGATATTCTGCGTACATCATCTTTCTACCCACGTTAAATATACATGCTAATGGAGGAAGTGAAGATCTGAAAATGCATGAAGTTGCACATTATATACCTAATCATGCATGCTAATGATTGCCTCATATATTTTTTTTATTACATCCTCATAACCCTTTGCCAATAGGATCGTTTTCACGGCGAAACCTCACATTAATTATACATTGTGTTCTTGAGGATACTGTAATGAGCGTGTAGCTCGTCCAGAGCGCCTAATGTTTGTTAATTTTCCACTTGACAGGTTCCCAGGCAAACTTCAAGACCACCATCAGATAATTCAAAAGTCTGCTTTCAAAATTGTTTCCAAGCATTTTAGTACCAAATTTCCGAACAATTTTTTTACCCAATCTATTTTGTGCAGGCATTTACTGGCTCTATTGTAGAACGATCCCACAATTTACAAACGAATCCAAGACAACAATCTACTGCATCATCGCAGGTATATATAAAATTATGAAGTATTGGATTGTAATAAGGATGTTTGACCCTAACATTGGCTTTTATCTTTTAGCAGTCTGAGTCTCAAGCTTCAAAACCAGTTTCCAGATTCAAGATGCAGAGAAGATAGCTGCGAACACAGTTCTTCGTGAATTTTGTCTGATGTCGATAGCTTGTCCTTTACTTGACACTATATAGGACTTTAGGGCTGGTTGGTTACTTGTTGGAAGACTAGTTCTCAAGACACACTGATCCAAAACCAAGTCTTTTGGGGTCATATTTGAGTGTAATTCAGCGAATCGATTACAAAATTATTTGGATTCAACTCGATTTTCTTGGGTTTGAAGAATGTAAAAGGCTATGCGCGTTTGACTAAATTTTTTAATTAAAGTTTGACTTGAAATGATTTAAGTCGTTTACAGATTTGATAATTTTTAAACAGAATCATAATTTACATTTTACACAAATAATACTATCGGTTTCCACTTGTTAGAAAAATATATATTTGTAAATACTAGACATCAAGACTGACATAATAAAAAAATAAAGATGTGGACAAATTTCAAAAATAGTTTGAATTTGATTTGGCATCAAACATCTTCTTAACTTTAAGACCCATCTCTAACAGTTGGAGGATGTGGATTTTATGGAACGGGCCGCTTTGCCCACAAGGAGATGGAGTGGTGGACGGAATAAAAGCGTGGGGGGGCAATGTTAGGGAAAGAAAGGTTTGGGGAGGTGGGATTCCTAGCCTGGGTGATCTGGAAGGCTCGGAATGGAGCCATCGGGAGAAATGGGTTGTGTCGCCTTATGCTATGAAGGTGGAGGGGGAAAGTCGATGGAAGGAGTGAGAGGAGAGTCAACAAAGACTCCAGAGGGCTCCTAGGAGCGACCCAGTCCAGACATGTAGAGCTCTGCTGGGGACGGGGCTTACGCTGAATGTGGACGGTGTTGTGGACCAGGTTAGAGGCATCTTTGGGGTGGAGATGGTATCAGCAAGAAAACTCTAAGAACATTACAAAAAAAAAGTGAACGAAAGAAAAGGACTCAAACAAAAAGACTAACAAATGTCTTGAAGAGAGACTTGCATTATCCTCATGGATCTGCATAATAGATTGAATCATGTCATCGTTTGTGCCTTGAGATGTAAATCCTCATGTTTTGGCGCTTGCAACGGGGTCAAGGAGGACTGGGCGGTTGCAGGAGTCTTCTTTTACAGAAGGAAGATCCGGAAGCCCAGGCGGGGATCCTGAACGATGAGAGGGCTTAGAATGTTTCTTCCGAAGCAAATGTCGGGAAGAAAGACGGCGACGATAAACCAAGGGAGGAATGGAGAACAGGGGCATTCCAACACTAGCGCCTTTTAGTTTCAACTCTGGGTTTGCTGATTGATAACATCTGCATAACACATCCATCAGTTCATCTAAATGTAGTCCAAATGTTGAAATCTAGTAATAACTGTTTTCAATCAGCATGTGATGATGGGAGATAAACAGTGAAACGCTTACTTATTTTGTCAGCTTATTTTGATGCAGAGTCTGAGAGTAACCATCATCATCGGCTATATGGGAAAGCTGAGAGTTGCAGTTGGAGGTGAGAAAGGGTTCATAGATCCTGTCATGCACAAGAAAAGCCTGGAATGTGCCTTTGAGACGATACTCAAAGCTGCAAAGGAAACAAGCTCACAAGAAATCTAAAAATATATTCATATCATATTGTTGCTTAATAAACTTAAATATTAATTTATACCTCTGCTCCTTGTTCAAATATCAAACATCATTCACATATACTTAAGAGTTTACAAACCTATAGTTCAGAAACAGAGGCATATCATACATTAAGCTCTATAAACACATCAGCACAAACTCTAAAAGCTTTGTTTTAAACTAAAATCCATGGTTCTGCAACAGGATAACTGAGACACAGAAATAACGAATAAGGTTTTTAAGGACAGAGAAAACAAACAACAAGCAAGAATAGGCCATCCCACCTCACCAGTAACAGCGCTATGATTACGGTTTGGGAGGAGAATTTGTGGCGCCAGTGCCAGCTCCAACACCTGATCACAGTGGTAGGAGAATCTTCACAGTAATCTTTCTTCACCCATATGTTAAAGTGGGACTCGTTTCGGATCACATGAAGAACACATACATACAACAATCCCCCAACCACTAAGATGGAGAACTCTAAGGGATACTTGACCGCGACATTCTCAAGTTACGGCTCCGATCCCAGAGTGAGTACATCTCCGCCAGTGGAGGCGTCCACATCTCGAAGCAATCTTCCCCGTGGAGACAAACGAGCCTCACCACTTTATCAATATAACTCATTCGTGGGATTTGGTGGTTGGGGGTGCGAGGATGAGAGGGTTTTGGCGGGAGAGATGGAGATGAGCTAAGATGAAGGCGGAGCTGGTGATGATGGATGGCTATTGTTTGCATACGGCGGTGCACTGTATAACAGATCTGATCAGAAGCTTCAGCAAGATTTTCGGCCATAGGTTCAGTAGAAGGTAATCTGCACTGACAATTTGGGGATTTCTTTTTGATGCGTTGAAACAGCCCTAACTATGAGCGTCAAGCACCTGCATATCACTGTCACTATCTAAACATATGGCCCCGATGATATCTAAAAGAGGCAAGCCATCAAAATAGAAACCAATACAACAATACATATGAAAGATCTAATCCCTGATCTAACTCGAGGTACCATGTTGCCAATCCAATCTGAACAAATTGAGCTAATTAGTGTTCCTACTCGAGTCTTCTCCAATGCTTCACATGCCTACACCAAGAATTGTACTGTCAAGTAATAGCAACTGAAACAGCTCTATGATATCAATAGCATAAAGGGAAATCAATGGGCGGAAGAGAATGTATAACATGCAAATCAGTTCTAAACCGGGTAAGAAATTAAAAGTATATTGGCGACTAATCTATGTTTATCTAACTAACAATATCTCTTGCAGCAAAAGATTACCTTTTAAAAACATTTTCCCCTAAATATCACTTGCTCAAACCAACAAGTAGTATTGAACAGAAAGAGTCCTAATAAATCATGCCAAGTCATAATCATCAATCACAAACCATGTTCAAGAAATTAACAAAGCATATTGAAACACTTAAGCAACCGATAATATTCAAATTGAGAATCGACAAGTTAACTCATCTTGCCTCGTGATCAGCGTTGTCCCCGTCAAGCAACGCCAGGCTCTCGCTGTAACTGAACACAAAGTCGTCAAGAAACTCCTCCCCGGAAATATCCCTGTGGGACACTTGAATGTCCCCGCATCCCCCACAAACCCTCCTCAAATCCAACCATTCCCCGACCCGCATCCAATTGTCGTCAATGACGGCAATCCTAGTCCACGAATCAGCGTAGTAATCGTTCTTCACCCAAATGTTGGTGCAGGATCCGTGGGACACGCAAACAGACAGCAACCCCCCGATCACTGAAATGAAGTAGTCCCATATGGACTCGGCCGTGGCGCTCTCCGGCAGCGCCATCTTCCCGAACTCTTCCCTCTCCATATCGAACAACAACACCGCGTTCTCCTGATCGTTGTTACTGGCGATCCAATGCGCGGCGCCGTGGACGAAGCACTGAGTCCAGCACCTCTCGTCGGGCCAGCAGTCTAAATCAGCGGGCGTGGCGACGGTCCTCCAGCTCCGATCGCCGAGCGAGTACACCTCCACCATTGTGTCCGTTCGGCGGCCGTGTCCGTCCTGGAGGTAGACGAGCCTCACCACCTTGTGTCCGCCGGCGGCGGGGTCGAGCCCGAGCCCGAGCATGGAGTCGCCGCCGCGGAAGGTGAAGCGCGGCCTGGGGAGGGTCAGGAACCTGCGGATCGAGGGGTTCCAGAGGATGTTGACGTCGGTGTAGCCGCGGAGGTCGTCGGTGAGCAGGACGAGGCCGTGGACGGAGCCGACGACGCGGAACGGGCCGTTCAGGAGGCTGGGGATGGGGAAGGTGAGGGTTTGGGAGGGGCGGAGGGTTCGGTCTCCGTCGACGTCGTCGGCACGGAGAGAGAAGGTGTTGTGGGATCTGGCGGCGGATGGGGGCGTGAGGAGGAGAGGGTTGTGGCGGTGGCGGTGGAGGGAGAGGCGGAGGTGGCCGGAGATGAAGGCGGAGCTGGTGATGATGGAGCGCCAGTGCTTGCACACGGCGGTGCAGAGAATCACGGATCTGACCGGAAGCTTCAGCAGGATCTCCGGCCAGAGCTCCGGTGGAATGTAGTGGGACATTGTTGTGGTGCTGTAAATTTTGGATCTGTTCTTGGTGTGACCTGTGAGCCAAATGATTCTGAGCACAGATATTTGTATATGAATTAGAATTACTCTTTTGCCCCGGTAAGTTTTCTATTTTTATTATTATTTACCCGAGCCATATTTCTAAAGTAAGCAAATTAATACCAAGTATAAATTTATGCGTTAATACACTTTGTTACACTAACTATAGCGAAATGACATTTTCATACCTTAACTATTTTTTTTTTTTGGTACCCTAACATATCTTTTGTGACAACCTACGCTAAAATGACTAAAATACTCATGGTTTAAGAAATTAGAATAAAATCAGTCTAATTTGATTTATCGAACGGATTTGAAATTGTTCAAATTTAGTTTTAAATTTGAGAGCATAATTTTAATTGCATCTTAAATATAAAACAAATTGAACAAGAGATAAACAAAATTGAATTAATTCAATTTTTTATTCCTTGAACCAATGATAGTTTAAGAATTTTAAGCATTTTAGAAATAGGTTGTCATAATAAAATTGTCAGGGTACTAAAAAGAGACTAAAATAGTTAAGGTATGAAAGTGTCATTTCGTTATAGTTAGGTGTTATTATCCTAAAATCCATTGGTCTCCTATGTGTAGCTGTACAGGTAGAGTTGTAAACTAGCCGAGCTTTTAACGAGTTGCTCGAGCTCGGCTCGTTATTATCGAGTTCGAGTTGAATTTGAGATCGAGATCGGAAGTCGAGCTCGAGCTTGAACTTTTAAGCTTCAACATGCTCGCAAGTCGGCTCGTTTAATATTTAACTGATTACGTATTTTAATAATATATTTTTGAACTTTTTTGAGAATATTTGTGATGTAATTAGATTTAATCGAGCCAATTTCGAGCTGGCTCGTTTGGTATTTAATGAATTGTATGTTATATTTTTATTTTTAATGAATATTTGTATTGGAAATTGAGTGAATCGAGTTGAGCCGAGCTCGAGTTTATTTTATCGAGCCAGACTCGAGCTCAGTTTCACAAGCTCGTTCGAGCCCGAGCTGAACATTTTTTTCACGAGTCGAGTCGAGCCCTGCCAAATCGAGATTCGATTCGGCTCTTTTACACCCTATGCAAGAGTGTTTACGGTTTGGCTTTGGGCCAACTCGGTTTAAAACTGAATCAAACTGATTGTTGATTTAAAGAAAAATAGAAACTAAAACTGAATCGATAAATTTTTTGTTCTATTCTATTCGACTTATTATTAGGTTTACTGATTTTTGTTCAATTTTCTTTGAAACCAATTTTGTTGAAATCCTCACATTTTGGACCAATCGCGACTTATTTTCCGTTGGCCCAATCAATAAAAATCGATGATACAAATTAGGCCACGTGCTCAGATTGATCCTCCTCTCATAGGCTCAGTTTTTTACCAGTTCTTGTTTTATAAACCGAACCGAATCAATGTAATTTTAAAACGGTTCGATTTTAAACTGAATTGATTCAATTTTTTTCAGTTTAATTATTTTTCAAGTCAGTTTGATTTGGTCGGGTCGGTCACTTTTGGGTGGCCTATTTTCCTACCCCCAATAATTGGAGGCAAGTAATCTTTTGCTTCCCAATGTTTGGAATGAATATTTACTTCATTTCAATTTCCAATATTCTTGGTCCACTGATATACTGTCAGGCCCACTTGAATTCGTCTGGAAATCACGAGAACTTCCGAGTGGCCCACTCCGTATGGGCCTGACCTGTATCTCTCTCGCCCATGATTGGATAAAGGAATTATTTATTCGCCCATTACCAAACACACCGCCCATTTGAAAGTGAACAGTTCACTGATTTTCTTTTAAAACAAGCTGCAACAGAAATAGAGCAATTTCACCTTAAGTCACCATAAAAATTTGTAGTCTCTCTTAAATCACCAAAATTTAATTTATTTTGTGAGGTTACTAAAAATATATTTGGTCTTACTGTGATAATTTCCATTTCTTTTTTTTCGTTATCTCGCCTATTTGCGCGGCAGGTAACTATAATTTTTTTAATAATGGCCAAACTACCCCTAATTAGGTCTCACGACCTCTCAAATGAAACTTTTGATATTAAGTGCAGCACACAATACAGTGTCCCTAAGGAGGGGAAGCCGATGGGGGCTTGTTTCATTACTCAAAATGAACCTCCATCTCAAAATTCAAATTATTGGATTCAAAACAGCAAATCCGAATCTAGTTTAGAAAAATTAGGGATGGAGTACAACAATGAACAATCCAGCATATTTTGTGGCCACGTGTTGCACACATAGGCAAGATAACGGAAAAAAGTAACGGAAGTCATAACAGCGAGACTAAATATGTTTTTGGTGGCCTTGCAAAATAAATTAGTTTTTTAGTGACTTAAGTGAGACTACAAATTTTTGCGGTGATATAAATAAAATTACCCCATAGAAATAAGTTGACACAAAAATCTAAAAAATATTTCTATCATTACCCCAAAAGCACAAAGGGCAATGGTTACTAAACGCATATCGCTGCGATGCATTATGAATTAGAGTTAAACAACTCATCAACAACTCTAAAGTCACTCTCTTCGTTATTTGAAAGCTACAATTCTTCGGGGAAAGAGAGTTGTATAAGAGTCGAGCTTTTAACAAGTCGCTCAAATTCAACTCGTTAAATTTTAGTTCATGCACGTTGTAATCGAGCTTGAGCCGAATTGAAACTCAAAATTAGTCCCGTTTAATAAACGAACTGAACTCAAACCTAACTCAAGCTTAATTTTGGAGTCTCTTCAGGGTCGAGACCCGAGACAAAGTCCTTATTGCCTTATGGGCGGATCGACCCTGACAACAAGAATCGCACCGTCAAATAATAGCAACTGAAACAACTTGACGATAGAAATACAAGGATGGGAAATCAATTGAAGACCAAGCCAGACGACAATTCTAAAAGATTACAATCTAAAAGACGACAATATTTAAAAGATTTCCTTTAAAAACATTTTCCATATGCATATAATTTCCCTAAATATCAAATGCTCAAACCAATTAGTAGTATTGAATTTTCCACATGCAAAATTGAGTCTCATGTTTTTCGTTTCACATTCACTTGTTCGGTGATCTTTTCGACACAATCCAGAGTTCACTAACGATTTGATTATATTTATATGCAATTATTCTTGTATACATAATATTCAAATTTTAAATACATATTTTGTACATCACATAAATAATACTTGTGGTTGACATTGTTTTTTTTATAACTTATTAATTTGGTTTTGGACAATATTTAGATTAAAACTAATGGTTAATTACACTTTTGGATGGAAATTTTTTTATTTTGTGTGAAAAGTCAAAATAATTAATCTGGCCTGACCTTATTCGAATGGAGGTTGGTTTTAGTTGGGAAAGAAGACCCTAAGGATATTTCAGTCTTTTTTTAAAAAATTAATTAATCATTAAATTGGTATGACAGTATTTGAATGGAGATTGATTTTAGTTTGGGAAGAAGACCCTAAAGGTATTTTTTTTTTAAAATAAAAATTTATTAATAATTAAACCGGTCTGACTGGATTCGAATAGAGGTTGGTTTTAGTCGGAGAAGAAGACCCTAGTGGTGTTTTGGTCTTTTTAAGAAAATGAAAAAAAATTCATCCTAAATCTAACATCATTAGAGCAAAGTGTAAAAAAATGCAATTAAATAACCTTAATATAACCATTTGTATGTAACTCCAGTAAAGGGTCATTAGGTAATCAACACAAAACTAAATCATGAACACAAATGATTTTTTTATTCCTTTAATCATGAGATAATTACACTTTGTTACACCTAAATATAACAAAATGACAGTTTTACACTTTAACTAATGAACTATATTTTTTAGTACTCTGACAATTTTTGTGTGCCAACCTACGCTAAATTTGAGAGGTATAATTATAATTGCATCTTAAATATAAACTAAATTGAATCAAAAATAAATCAAATTAAATCGGTTCAGTAATGGTTTATTGAATCAGAACTCAGTTGAGTGTCAATTTTGTAATAACGAAACAAAACGAGTGTACCTCCTTGTAAATTCTGAATACTGGAATTGGAAGGCTCAAATTCTTCAGAAATCAGTCTTATCATCATCAGCATTCAGAAGAGCTCTCATCGGAGATTTGAACCAGACGAAAATGGAGATTTCAACATCGTGTTCTGGTTTAAGGTCAGCTCCATCTCCATCTCCTACTCCTTCCATTTCTGCTACTTCGCCTATGAATTTCCCCCCAAATGTTGTTTCATCGACAACAAGGAGGTTTCGTTACAGATCTCAAATTGTGATGGCTATGCCTATGGGTAGAAGAAATAGAACCAACTACATAGGCATGGATAGAGGTCGTAGAAGAGAAGTGTATTATAGGGAGATGCAGATGAGTTTTGGAAGAAAAGAGAAGAGTATTAACAAGGCTGTAGATTTATTTCACAAGAAACTGGAAGAAAGTAAGAGAATTAACAAGGCCCAACAAGACCACAAGTTTGGTGACATATTGAAGTTCATTGCCGGTGAGAAACACTACTCATTAGCTATATCCTTATATAAAGAGATGAGTGGTTTTATGATCAATACCTCTATTATGAACACTGTGATTAACTGCTATTGCAAGCTGCGTGACGTTGACGCTGCTCTTGAATTGCTGGGGGAGATGAAAATGAAAAGCGGGGGAAAGGTCAGGCCTGATGTTTACACGTATAATATATTAATTGACGGGTTATGCAAAGCTGATAAGACGGGCGCTGCTATTGGGTTGATGAGGGGGATGCAAGAGGGAGGAATTGTCAACCCTGATGTTATTACTTACAGTACTTTGATTGCTGGACTTTGCAAAGCCGGTAAAATTGATGACGCTCTTGAGTTGATGAGGGAGATGCAAGAGGGAGGAATTGTTAAGCCTAATGTTATTACTTACAGTACTTTGATTGATGGACTTTGCAAAGCCGGTAAAATTGATGCTGCTCTTGAGTTGACGAGGGAGATGCAAGAGGGAGGAATTGTCAAGCCTAATGTTATTACTTTCAGTACTTTGATTGCTGGACTTTGCAAAGCCGGTAAACTTGATGACGCTCTTGAGTTGATGAGGGAGATGCAAGAGGAAGGAATTGTCAAGCCTAATGTTATTACTTACAGTACTTTGATTGATGGACTTTGCAAAGCCGGTAAAATTGATGCTGCTCTTGAATTGATGAGGGAGATGCAAGAGGGAGGAATTGTCAAGCCTGATGTTATCACTTACAGAACTTTGATTGCTGGACTTTTCAAAGCTGAAAAAATCGATGATGCTCTTCAGTTGATGAGGGAGATGCAAGAGGGAGGAATTGTCAATCCTAATGTTATCACTTATAATACCTTTATAGATGGACTTTGCAAGGCCGGTAAAATTGATGCTGCTTTTGAGTTGATGAGGGAGATGCAAGAGGGAGGAATTGTCAATCCTAATGTTATCACTTATAATACCTTGATTGATGGACTTTGCAAAGCTGAAAAAATTGATGATGCTCTTCAGTTGATGAGGGAGATGCAAGAGGGAGGAATTGTCAATCCTGATGTTATTACTTACAATACTTTGATTGCTGGAATTTGCAAAGTTGGAAAAGTCGATAATGCTCTTCAGTTAATGAGGGAGATGCAAGAGGGGGGAATTGTCAATCCTAATGTTATCACTTATAATACCTTTATAGATGGACTTTGCAAAGCCGGTAAAATTGATGCTGCTCTTGAGTTGATGAGGGAGATGCAAGAGGGAGGAATTGTCAAGCCTGATGTTATTACTTACAGTACTTTGATTGCTGGACTTTGCAAAGCCGGTAAAGTTGATGACGCTCTTGAGTTCATGAGGGAGATGCAAGAGGGAGGAGTTGTCAAGCCTGATGTTATTACTTACAGTACCTTGATTGATGGACTTTGCAAAGCCGGTAAAATTGATGACGCTCTGGAGTTGATGAGGGAGATGCAAGCGGGAGGAATTGTCAAGCCTAATGTTATTACTTACAGTACTTTGATTGATGGACTTTGCAAAGCCGGTAAAATTGATGACGCTCTTGAGTTGATGAGGGAGATGCAAGAGGGAGGAATTGTCAAGCCTAATGTTATTACTTACAATACTTTGATTGCTGGACTTTGCAAAGCCGGTAAAATCGATGACGCTCTTGAGTTGATGAGGGAGATGCAAGAGGGAGGAATTGCCAAGCCTAATGTTATTACTTATAATACCTTGATTGATGGACTTTTCAAAGCTGAAAAAATCGATGATGCTCTTGAGTTGATGAGGGAGATGCAAGAGGGAGGAATTGTCAAGCCTAATGTTATTACTTTCAGTACTTTGATTGCTGGACTTTGCAAAGCCGATAAAATTGATGACGCTCTTGAGTTGATGAGGGAGATGCAAGAGGGAGGAATTGTCAAGCCTAATGTTATCACTTATAATACCTTTATAGATGGACTTTGCAAAGCCGGTAAAATTGATGATGCTTTTGAGTTGTTGAGGGAGATGCAAGAGGGAGGAATTGTCAAGCCTGATGTTATTACTTACAGTACTTTAATTGCTGGACTTTGCAAAGCCGGTAAAATTGATGACGCTTTTGAGTTGATGAGGGAGATGCAAGAGGGAGGAATTGTCAAGCCTGATGTTATTACTTACAGTACTTTGATTGTTGGACTTTTCAAAGCCGGTAAAATTGATGACGCTCTTGAGTTGATGAGGGAGATGCAAGAGGGAGGAATTGTCAAGCCTGATGTTATTTCTTACAGTACTTTGATTGCTGGACTTTGCAAAGCCGGTAAAATTGATGCTGCTCTTGAGTTGACGAGGGAGATGCAAGAGGGAGGAATTGTCAAGCCTGATGTTATTACTTACAGAACTTTGATTGCTGGACTTTTCAAAGCTGAAAAAACCGATGATGCTCTTCAGTTGATGAGGGAGATGCAAGAGGGAGGAATTGTCAATCCTAATGTTATCACTTATAATACCTTTATAGATGGACTTTGCAAAGCCGGTAAAATTGATGCTGCTTTTGAGTTGATGAGGGAGATACAAGAGGAAGGTATTGTCAAGCCTAATGTTATTACTTTCAGTACTTTGATTGCTGGACTTTGCAAAGCCGGTAAAATTGATGACGCTCTTGAGTTGATGAGGGAGATGCAAGAGGGAGGAATTGTCAAGCCTAATGTTGTCACTTATAATACCTTGATTGATGGACTTTTCAAAGCTGAAAAAATCGATGATGCTCTTGAGTTGATGAGGGAGATGCAAGAGGGAGGAATTGTCAAGCCTGATGTTATTACTTACAGTACTTTGATTGCTGGACTTTGCAAAGCCGGTAAAATTGATGACGCTCTTGAGTTGATGAGGGAGATGCAAGAGGGAGGAATTGTTAAGCCTGATGTTATTACTTACAGTACTTTGATTGGTGGACTTTGCAAAGCCGGTAAAATTGATGACGTTCTTGAGTTGATGAGGGAGATGCAAGAGGGAGGAATTGTCAAGCCTAATGTTATTACTTACAGTACTTTGATTGATGGAGTTTGCAAAGCCGGTAAAATTGATGACGCTCTTGAGTTGATGAGGGAGATGCAAGAGGGAGGAATTGTCAAGCCTAATGTTATTACTTACAATACTTTGATTGATGGACTTTGCAAAGCCGGTAAAACCGATGACGCTCTTGAGTTGATGAGGGAGATGCAAGAGGGAGGAATTGCCAAGCCTAATGTTATTACTTACAATACTTTGATTGCTGGACTTTGCAAAGCCGGTAAAATTGATGACGCTCTTGAGTTGACGAGGGAGATGCAAGAGGGAGGAATTGTCAAGCCTAATGTTATCACTTATAATACCTTTATAGGTGGACTTTGCAAAGCCGGTAAAATCGATGATGCTCTTGAGTTGACGAGGGAAATGCAAGAGGGGGAAAGTGTCAAGCCTGATGTTATCACTTACACTACCTTGATTGATGGACTTTGCAAAGCTGGAAAAATCGATGCTGCTCTTGAGTTGATGAGAGAGATGCAGGAGGGAGAGAGTGTCAAACCTGACGTGATTGCTTATAACACCATGATCACTTGGCTTTGTAAAACAAAGAACATTACTGCTGTTGTTGAGTTGGTAAAGAAGATGGTAGAGGCTGGTTGCAGACCAGACATTGTTACTTATAATGCATTTGTCGACTTGTGTAACAAAACGGGATACTCTGCTGCTGCTGTCCAGTTGCTGAGGGCGCTGGAAGCATTTACGAGAAAATCATGAGATTGAGTAGTCAGAGCAGCTCGCTTAGTGCTGTTTCTGTTCTGTTATGCTTGTATCAGTTTGGATGAAATAAAATTCAAATTCCGGTTTTCGGTTCAGTTCTCATCTTTTAATATAAAATGAGTCCCATAGGCAAAAATTGAAATGTCATTCTTGTTATAGTATCTGGTGTTTGGTGTTTCCTAAATTCTCAATGCAGTTTGTACCTTATCAGTGTTCATTGTGCTCATAGTTTATAAAACTATTAAGGCTCGCCTCAAGGTGAGGCTGCCGAAAACAGCTTTGGAGGCTACGCCTCTCCCCTATGTACCGACCTTCTTTCTCGAAGCAGCCTATCCTATTCTATCAAAGGCAAAGTGCATAGGAGTGGAATTCCCTAATGATACACTTTCCTAAAGCAAGAAGCTCAAAAGAAAGATAGGGCCAAGGTTTATCAACTTGCTGACGTCTTGACCAAGGAAAGAGGCCCTAGGGCATTTTTACCGAGGCGTTAAGGCTTCCGCCCTCGCACCTTAGGTATTGAGGCGGTTGAGGCTTACGCCTCAAATTGTAGGCTAAAATTTAATGAACAAATTAACTTTACGTGCATAACTGCTGATTTTTTTTGATGATGATTGGTTTTGTTATAAAAATATTATTGAAATTTGCAAATCCTTATCCATAAAGAGAATAATTCTGGGAAAGTAATTGAGCATTGTCTATCAGAGTATGATTTATATCAGAATAATTGATGATGATTGCTGCATATGATTTTGATGATGATTGAGCATTGTCTATCAGAGTATCCGATCCATAGCATATATGAAGCTGATAGAAAACCCATATGACATGTTAACACTTTCCCTTCTATGTTATAGAACAGAACCCGTGCCCCTATCACATGACGCACCAAGTTGGCTCTCACAATTTTTACACATATTTCAGTTCTCACTAAAATGCATCACTTCATTTGGGTAGGAAAGAGAAGGTGTTGGGATCGTAGGCTCTGGTGAGGAGGAGATGAAGGCGGAGCTGGTGATGATGGATCGCCATTGCTTGCACATGGAGGTGCACTGTATCAAAGATCTGATCGGAAGCTTCACTAAGATATTCGACCAGAGCTCAGGGAGGAGGTAATCGGACATTTTTGCACTCTCAATGAAATTTCTTTATTTCTTCTCACTGATGCGTGGAAGGCGTGAGTGTGACTTGAAATGAGTCCACCACAATCAATATTACCCGTAGGTGATCCTCGAATCTAAATGAAAACAATGAGAACGGGGCAGAAACGGGGTGAGGTTTACAGCCCCGCCCCGCCCCATATATTAAAAAATATATTTTCAAAAACATATTTAATGAAAAATAATATATTTTTATTAAGGTAATATTTTATAATACATGTTTGATGAAAAAAATAATATTGTAAATATATATTTTTATTAAAAGTAAATATTTTTTAACATTTTTTGAGTTGGAAACGGAAAACAAGAAATCTCTGAACCCAGCGGGAAATCTTAGTCCCCATTAGAATATAGAAATCTCCGATTTGATTCTAACAGGGATGAAGACATGAATGGTTAAATCCGTTCCAAACCCGACCCGTTGTCATCCCTAATTACACTTAATATTTAGATATTTACTTCTTATTTGGGCCGTATATTACTTTGTATTGGGCCCAAACGCATGAACACTATTGATCCATAAAAGACAGCCCACAAA
Organism: Geranium rotundifolium; assembly: GCA_963920655.1. Lineage (NCBI taxonomy): Eukaryota > Viridiplantae > Streptophyta > Magnoliopsida > Geraniales > Geraniaceae > Geranium > Geranium rotundifolium. The sequence continues at coordinate 3,330,931 of OY987311.1, read as the reverse complement.
CAAAGCCTAAGCGTCATTTTTAGCTAAGGGAAATTTTCAACAACACCCCGTTTAATATTTCTTTTCATTGGCGTTCCCTTATTTTTTATTTCACCTCATCTGTGTTAAATTTCTTTTAACTCTGTTAAAATTTGAGGTTAAAAAGACTAAAAAGTCATTACTTTTATTTTAAACTCTCTCTCTCTAGGACCAGAAAAATCATCTCCAATCTGTGGCTATCACTCATTTGTCTCTTAATCACTCAAAAATCAAAAGTTCCGACGTAACAGTCGCTGCTGGAATCGAAATAAAAACTGAGAGGGTCAGTGGTGGCAGAGCAGAAGGAAGATAAAATAGCCCTTGGTTTCTTTCTGGCCTCCCTTCCTTCCCCTTCTCACAGGGGAGGCTTGTCACCGATTAATCCGGACATAGGGGTGTTAAAAAAAAACCGAACCGAACCGAAACGAAAAATGGTCGGTTTTGGTCGGTTCGGTTCTGGTCGGTTTTGCTCTTCGTCGGTTCAGTTTCGGTTTAATCAATCAAAACCGATCAAAAATCGAACCGATCAACTCCGGTTCAAATTATAATGAATTCTCCGATTTATGCTTCAATTTAGGGTGTTTTTAATTGCATTTTTCATTTTGGGCTTTGTTAACGTTTTATTTTAGTTCATGTAAAATTATTATACATAATTCCTCTAAAAACCGATCGAAATCTAATTTTTTTTGCTTGATTTATGAATTTTTTTGATTTTGTGGCTGATTTTCGGTTCAAACTGAAAACCGACCGAATTTTTTCGGTTCGGTTTCGGTTTGATTTCTTCAAAAACCGAACCGGACGGTTAGGTTCGGTCTTGATCGGTTCGGTTCAGAAACCGAACCGTGAACACCCCTATAGGGATCGATTTGTCTCCGACTTGGCTTTCCCTTCTGCAGCACAATAGTTTAAAATGGAAAGCTTGTCTGCAATAGAAAGAGAGAGGAAAGTGTTGGACGTGATCAAGAGCAGTCAATGTATATACCCAAAGAATACATAAGTTTTGTGTAGAAATGCTCTGACGCCAGCAAGGACCTCAAAGATTTCCTTTAACAACATTTTCCATAAGCATATAATTTCCCTATATATCAGTTGCTCAAACCAATCAGTAGTATTGAATTTAGTCTCATGTTTTTCGTTCTTACGTTCGCTTGTTCGCTAAAGAAAAAAGTTTACATCAAGGTCAATTAATTACGATTTTTTAATCTTTTCACTAATAGTGTTAAATTTTGGATGAATTTTTTTTATTTTGTGAGAAAAGTAAAAAAAATTAATCCAACCGGAGCGGGTTCGAATGGAGTTTGGTTTTAGTTGGGGAAGAAGACCCTATGAGTATTTCAGCCTTTTATAAAAAAATTAAAAATTTATCATTAATTAAACCGATCTGACTGGATTTGAATGAAGATTGGTTTTAGTTGGGGAAGAAAACCCTATGAGTATTTCTTTTATTAAAAAAATAAAAAAAAATTTAATAATTAAACCGGTCTGACTGAATTCAAATAGAGGTTGATTTTAGTTAAGGAAGAAGATCCTAAGAGCGTTTTGGTTTTTGTAAGAAAATAAAAAAAAATTCGTCCTAAATCTAAAACCATTAAAACAAGTTATAAATAAAATGCAATTAACTGAACTTAATAGAAACATTTGTACGTAACTCCAGTAAAGTGTAAAACGTATCATTAGTTAACAGAGAACTGAGTTGAGTGTCAATTTTGTAATAACCGAACAAAACGAGTGTATTTCCTTGTAAATTCTGAATACTGGAATTGGAAGGCTCAAATTCTTCAGAAATCACAATCTTATCATCATCAGTATTCAGAAGAGCGCTCATCGGAGATTTGAACCAGACGAGAATGGAGATTTCAACATCGTGTTCTGGTTTAAGGTCAGCTCCATCTCCATTTCCTACCCCTTCCATTTCTGCTACTTCGCCTATGAATTTCCCCCCAAATGTTGTTTCATCGACAACAAGGAGGTTTCGTTATAGATCTCAAATTGTGGTGGCTATGCCTATGGATAGAGGTCGTAGAAGAGAAGTGTGTTATAGGGAGATGCAGATGAGTTTTGGAAGAAAAGAGAAGAGTATTAACAAGGCTGTAGATTTATTTCACAAGAAACTGGAAGAAAGTAAGAGAATTAACAAGGCCCAACAAGACCACAAGTTTGGTGACATATTGAAGTTCATTGCCGGTGAGAAACACTACTCATTAGCTATATCCTTATATAAGGAGATGAGTGGTTTTATGATCAATACCTCTATTATGAACACTGTGATTAACTGCTATTGCAAGCTGCGTGACGTTGACGCTGCTCTTGAATTGCTGGGGGAGATGAAAATGAAAAGCAGGGGAAAGGGTAGGCCTGATGTTTACACGTATAGTATATTAATTGACGGGTTATGCAAAGCTGATAAGACGGGCGCTGCTATTGGGTTGATGAGGGGGATGCAAGAGGGAGGAATTGTCAACCCTAATGTTATTACTTACAGTACTTTGATTGCTGGACTTTGCAAAGCCGGTAAAATTGATGCTGCTCTTGAGTTGATGAGGGAGATGCAAGAGGGAGGAATTGTCAAGCCTAATGTTATTACTTTCAGTACTTTGATTGCTGGACTTTGCAAAGCCGGTAAAATTGATGACGCTCTTGAGTTGATGAGGGAGATGCAAGAGGGAGGAATTGTCAAGCCTAATGTTATTACTTACAGTACCTTGATTGATGGACTTTGCAAAGCCGGTAAAATTGATGACGCTCTTGAGTTGATGAGGGAGATGCAAGAGGGAGGAATTGTCAAGCCTGATGTTATTACTTACAGTACTTTGATTGATGGACTTTGCAAAGCCGGTAAAATTGATGCTGCTCTTGAGTTGATGAGGGAGATGCAAGAGGGAGGAATTGTCAAACCTAATGTTATTACTTACAGTACTTTGATTGATGGACTTTGCAAAGCCAGTAAAATCGATGATGCTCTTGAGTTGATGAGGGAGATGCAAGAGGGAGGAATTGTCAAGCCTAATGTTATTACTTTTAGTACTTTGATTGCTGGACTTTGCAAAGCCGGTAAAATTGATGACGCTCTTGAGTTGATGAGGGAGATGCAAGAGGGAGGACTTATCAAGTCTGATGTTATTACTTATAGTACTTTGATTGATGGACTTTGCAAAGCCGGTAAAATTGATGCTGCTCTTGAGTTGATGAGGGAGATGCAAGAGGGAGGAATTGTCAAGCCTGATGTTATTACTTACAGTACTTTGATTGATGGACTTTGCAAAGCCAGTAAAATCGATGATGCTCTTGTGTTGATGAGGGGGATGCAAGAGGGAGGAATTGTCAACCCTGATGTTATTACTTTCAGTACTTTGATTGATGGACTTTGCAAAGCTGGAAAAATCGATGACGCTCTTCAGTTGATGAGGGAGATGGAAGAGGGAGGAATTGTCAAGCCTAATGTTATTACTTATAATACCTTGATTGATGGACTTTGCAAAGCCGGTAAAATTGATGCTGCTCTTGAGTTGATGAGGGAGATGCAAGAGGGAGGAATTGTCAAGCCTAATGTTATCACTTATAATACCTTTATAGATGGACTTTGCAAAGCCGGTAAAATTGATGACGCTCTTGAGTTGACGAGGGAAATGCAAGAGGGAGGAATTGTCAAGCCTAATGTTATCACTTATAATACCTTTATAGATGGACTTTGCAAAGCCGGTAAAATTGATGACGCTCTTGAGTTGACGAGGGAAATGCAAGAGGGAGGAATTGTCAAGCCTAATGTTATTACTTACAGTACCTTGATTGATGGACTTTGCAAAGCCGGTAAAATTGATGACGCTCTTGAGTTGATGAGGGAGATGCAAGAGGGAGGAATTGTCAAGCCTAATGTTATTACTTACAGTACCTTGATTGATGGACTTTGCAAAGCCGGTAAAACCGATGACGCTCTTGAGTTGATGAGGGAGATGCAAGAGGGAGGAATTGTCAAGCCTAATGTTATTACTTACAGTACCTTGATTGATGGACTTTGCAAAGCCGGTAAAATTGATGCTGCTCTTGAGTTGATGAGGGAGATGCAAGAGGGAGGAATTGTCAAGCCTAATGTTATCACTTATAATACCTTTATAGGTGGACTTTGCAAAGCCGGTAAAATCGATGATGCTCTTGAGTTGACGAGGGAAATGCAAGAGGGGGAAAGTGTCAAGCCTGATGTTATCACTTACACTACCTTGATTGATGGACTTTGCAAAGCTGGAAAAATCGATGCTGCTCTTGAGTTGATGAGAGAGATGCAGGAGGGAGAGAGTGTCAAACCTGACGTGATTGCTTATAACACCATGATCACTTGGCTTTGTAAAACAAAGAACATTACTGCTGTCGTTGAGTTGGTAAAGAAGATGGTAGAGGCTGGTTGCAGACCAGACATTGTTACTTATAATGCATTTGTCGACTTGTGTAACAAAACGGGATACTCTGCTGCTGCTGTCCAGTTGCTGAGGGCGCTGGAAGCATTTACGAGAAAATCATGAGATTAAGTAGTCAGAGCAGCTCGCTTAGTGCTGTTTCTGTTCTGTTATGCTTGTATCAGTTTGGATGAAATAAAATTCAAATTCCGGTTTTCGGTTCAGTTCTCATCTTTTAATATAAAATGAGTCCCATAGGCAAAAATTGAAATGTCATTCTTGTTATAGTATCTGGTGTTTGGTGTTTCCTAAATTCTCAATGCAGTTTGTACCTTATCATTGTTCATTGTGCTCATAGTTTATAAAACTATTGAGGCTCGCCTCAGGGTGAGGCTGCCGAAAACAGCCGTGGAGGCTATTTTGTGGTGGTGCAATTCACAATCTCTAATGTTTTATCTGAAGATAATCTTCCACCCTGTTGCTTGCAATGCAATTAAAGACAAGCTAGCACAAATTGAAACAAGATCTTAATAGAGCTAAGCATCAGGTAAACATTTTTTTCCTTTTATCAAAATGCTTTTCCATACTTGCCCATTATCAGAATGTAGTATATATATATATATAAGCATCCAATGGTAGAGAATGTATAATTTGCCTCACTCTTCATTAATTCTTCAATGATTATTCATATCAAGTTCCCACCAAACTAAAGTATGTTTCCTCTTTCTTGTTTCTGATGCTGGTTAAATGCGAATTTATAGTAACATAATTGGTCTTAGGGATAATGGCAATTTGGTATACTTAATTGGACCCCTTTTACAATTTACAACACGTATTTTGAAAATGTAACAGTCGAGTCACTTATTTGGTCAAAAATTTACAATTTGCTTTTAACAATGTTAAATTTTGAATGGAAAAGTGTGAAATGTGTTAAATGCCCCTCACTATTCATCAACGACTGATGTGTCCTCGCCTCGTCTGAATCGGCGGTGGCCATAGGCTTTACCTGGCTCCGACCACCTCTGTCCTTCAAACCTCAGACATCGTTAAAAATTCCCATAAACAAAAAAAAGGAAAATCGGACTGAGAGGGGTATTTATGCGACGCAAACCGAGCTCGGCCGATTCAACTAAAACTCGCAGCTCACTGCCGCCGTGATTTAGGAGCTGGAGCTTCCATGGCAACCAAGAACATACATGAACGGAAAGTTTGAGCATTGAGATTTTATTTTTAATTAAAAACAAATAAGGGTAGTTTAGGTATTTAAAATAATTTAACAGTAGACCATGTTCAATTGGATGGAAAATCAGTAAGTTGTAACAATTTTGTCAATAAGTGTCTCGACTGTTATATTTTTAAAATAGGTATTGTAAATTGTAAAATGGGTCTAATTAAGTACATCGAATTGTCATTATCCCTTGGTTTTAATCAGTTACAATACTTAGTTCATGTTCATGTGCAAACCAAACAAGGTTGTGCGAACCTTTGTTTTCATTATTATGTCATGTATTTTCATAATATTATTATGACAGACTAAAAAAATAAAATAAATTTTTTTTTTAATCCATCGTAATATCCTTCCACTCGACGGATAACACTTTCCCTTTTAAGATATAGAAAAATACACGTCCCCTCGATACATTTAAGTAGTTCTCACGTGGCTCTTAATCCTCAATTGCGGTAACACATAAAGATGCCATGTGCTTATAAGATTAGTGGACACACTTGTATTCAAAGGTTAGCCATGCATCGGAGAAGGAGGCAATCAATAAGTAAATTAATAAGTAAACTGGTTTAATAGAAGATATTTTAAAGGTGGCGTAAGGTTCTAGAGTTCTCTCGTTAATCAAGCTCCTAATTGAGATCCAAGAACTCTCGTTAATCGAGCTCTCAATCTATCTCACTGTCACTTCCTTGATTGGAACAAGACTAACACTACTGGTAAACAATGTGTTAGTCATCAAAATAGAAACCAATGCAACAAAACAATTGAAAGATCTAACAACTGATCTGATTCACATCTGAATCCATCCATCCAGCTAATTAGTATGTGTTCCTTGTCGAGTCCCCGAACCCGGACAAAAAGGGGGACAGGGTGAGGTATCCCCAGCCCGTTCCGCCTCGATATATTAAAAAATATTTTTTTTAATAACAAAATATATTTTATAATACTTATTTAATGAAAAATAATATCTTGAAATATATCTAGTTAAAATAACATTTTATAATTCATATTTAATGATATAGTAATTTGTTTAAGTATATTTTTGATTAAAATAATACTTTTAATACAAGTTTTATCAAATGAATAAATATGTTTTAGCATTATTTTAGGATGGAAGCGAGAAATGAGAAATTCCTTAAACATGACGGGAAAACTTCGCCCCGTTAAAATCAGAGAGTCCTCGCCCCATTTGTAATGGGGACGGGGATGAGATTGTCAAATCCGCCCTGATCCCGTCCCATGTCATCCCTAACCAACACGCTCCTCCAAAAGTATTAGACATACATCGGAACTTGTTATTTGGGCCCGGCTCCGTACATACTCGTAATAAAAAGCTATGCAGTTACAATTTTAGACCCTAATGTCAAGAGGACACCAAATTACTACTCATTCAGTCCTGTGTAATTTCTTAGTTTGAATGCTGTTAGGTAGTTGAGAGCCGGTTAGAACTTATAAGAAATTCCCATTAATGATCATCCACAATCTTTTACCATGGGAACCCCACCTGAAAAATCAAGCATCGGCCGCATAATATTTACAAAGAAACGGTAAAATGACAGGCTTAAGACATCAATGGCGGTAAAATGACAGCAAACCATGTCGGAAACAAATCGATCATCAAAACACTATCATCACTAAATAAACATAAACAAAAAAACAATAACAGTACTGATAACGAATAAAACCCTCCGAACACCAGAACAGGACTCAAAACCTGTCTAGAGGTTAGGGAGTGATTAAGAACAAGCACCACGACTTGCGCAGAGCACCAGCTCCAAGAAGGCAACCGCCGACCAGCAGCGACTCCGCCCCAAACCGAGCCTCCGGATCACCATGACCACCCGGGGGAAGGGGGTGTGAGATCCCTTCATGTAGCCCCGAAACCGCAACAGGGGCTATACTCCAAGGCAGGCCACCGGTGCGGAGAGTAGATTAGATTGCAACAGTGTGAGATAGAATCCATTAGTTCATCAACCTCTACCTCACTGTCAATGAACCAAAATAAAGATGCCCAGCCACACTCTACCCTAAATATTAGCTCAGATAACTGGGAAAAGGCTGTGGCAAGTCATTTCAACATAGAAATCAATACATCAAAAACAAATGAAAGATCGATCTAACCACCGATCTAATTCGAGGTACCCTGTTGTGATTCCGGTTCGATTCCATCCAGCTGATTAGTATTTGTTCCTAGTTGAGTTTTCTCCAATATTTCACATATCTACACCAAGAATTGCATTGTCAGGTAATAACAACTGAAACAAACTTGATTACTATTTGTGATCACTTATCTGTCTAGCAAAATTTCATCTATTCTTCAGGCCTATGTCAGCAATTGGAGACGAGCCGCTTGAAGCTAGCACAAATGGAACATGATTAATCATCAAAATGCATTTCCATATATATGTGTAACTAATGGTCGATGCAGGGACTTTTACTCAGGAAGCGCATTGGAGACGGGTCATGCAGGAATGTTCGGAACCCTAAATCCAGTTTTGTGGACTAAGCGCCGGCAGTAACTGTCACACGTGTCATTTGCCTCACTCTATACATTCTTAATTTTTCAAGTAACAATGTTGGTTTTGATTAGTTTCAGTGGGTCTGTAACATCAAATACACAAAGCAACATGTAATTTTCAGCTGAAAGAGTCCTAACAAACCAGTGAGAACAGTTGATCTTAGTGAAGACAACAAATAGTGTTTTGAGAACAGTTAATCTCAGTGAGGGCATCAAATAGTGTTTCTAGCTTCCCCTTCAAATCATGCAATAGTAACTCTGTTGGAGAAATTAAAAAGTGCATACCAACCAAAGCAATACAGGGCAATCCACAATAAATTAGTTTAAGGCAATAATCAATTGAATAGAAATAGACTAGTAATATTTCTTTTTACTGGCACTCAAATTCATCTTCAATGAACTCTGGGTGGCTGTTGGGAGAGGAGGACACTGAGGATCCCAGATTCCATAATGTAGACTGTGAGTGAACCTTGTTGAGGAGAGGTGCAACCAAAGTCTCGAGTTAAAAGACTGAAATCAAATTTTCATCTAAATATCCTATCGTGTGGTTCAAAATTGATTTGTAAGTTTGTATTCGAAGCATATGGTTTTAGTATAGTTTGATTGGAGATTAAATGTCATTAACAATAATAAGCCCATACTATTATTGGGGCAATCAACAATAAGCCCATGCCAACTCCAAAACCCAGCCCACAAAAGAAGAGAAAACAAAAACAAAATTTCAAAGAATAATTAAAAGCCAAAACCCCCAAAATCACCAGAAAAAGCCCTAACGCATTTGGTTCTCTATCGTCTCTGTTTCAAGCAAATCTAGGGCTTCTGAATTCACCATGGCCACAGCTCAGCCCGCGACGGCGACGGCGACGGCGGCGAAGAGAAAGCCTGTTTTCACGACGGTGGAGAAGCTGAAGCCGGGGACGAACGGCCACACCCTGACGGTCAAGGTCGTGAGCTCGAAGCCGGTCGTCGTCAACAGCAAGCCACGGTCGGTGCTCATTTCCCAGAACTCTCGACCCGCTCGCATCACCGAGTGCCTCATCGGCGACGACACTGGATCTATCGTCTTCACAGCTCGTAACGAGCAAGGTACTGCTCGGCCTCTCGCTTTCATTTCGGATCCGTGTATTTTACGTTTAGTTTTATTTAGATGTGTTTGGTTGGCTAGAAAGTTGAATGTTTGGAAAATGGATAGAGATTTCTGGGCAATGTGTGGCGTTTCATGTGCTGGTGTGATAATGGGATGGTGGGAGAAAGCTGAATCATTTAGAGGAAATGTTGTTGTATATGTTCTGTTTCAACCCTGCAGATTCACTGCACAACCGACCTTTTAACAAGCGCCATATGACAGAGTGAATGTGAATTTGTATTAGTTCTGAATTGTACTCGAATGGTGCGCCCCTTTCATGGTTAAGTTGTGTATTCCCTCGTAATGGTAATGAAGATCCGATATTGTATCTTTGAGTAGTTAAAGGACTAACTCATTCTGGATTTATGGAGTTAATGTTAAGATTTCCGTACACGTTCTACTACGCCGTTATAACTATCTCACTTACGGATGATAATCACATTTCATGCATAGTTAACTTCCTAAAAAGAAATGTGGGCACTGATTTGGGATTGATGTTATATTTTCTGATGTCTGACTTTAGACTCGATATACTAATTTAGCAAGCAGTCTCATTTGATTTGCAAATGTAAGTGTTTTTTGTTCTCAATTCATAGAGTAGTAATGATAGGTATTTAAATAATTTATATATGTTATCAAAAAATGTAAACAGGGAGCAGGAGAACATTTACGAGGCTAAATATCTTCCAAGAATGGACAACACATATATGCTGAACTTTTTTTTGTCCATGGTTGTTTGTGTTTGTAGCATTTTCAATTTGGTTATAGCCTTATAGAGTTATAGGTAGGTATAATGACATTGTTACACCTAACTATAGCGAAACGACACTTTCATACCTTAACTATTTTTCTCTCTTTTCTAGTACCTTAACAATTTTTTTGTGACAACCTATGTTAAAATGACTAAAATACCTTTGGTTTAAGAAATCAGAATAAAATTGATCCAATTTTATTTATCAAACCATATTTGAAATGGTTCAAATTTTATTTTAGATTTGGGGGCATAATTGTAATTGCATCTTAAATATAAACAAAACTGAACCAGAGATAAACAAAATTGAACCAATTCAATTTATAATTTCTAAACCAAGGGTAGTTTAGGTATTTTAGACATTTTAGAGCTAGGTTATCACAAAAAAATTGTCAGGGTACTAAAAAAGAGAGAAAAATAGTTAGGGTATGAAAGTGTCATTTTGTTATAGTTAGGTGTAACAAAATGTCATTATCCCTTATAGGTATTAAGGTAGAAGAGAAAAATATGCCCTGTGAATCTGTTTGGCCATACCTTAGCATATGCCTTGAGATTGACATTAAATGCCGTGTACTTGTGTCGTGATGTAGTTGGATCCTTTGGATTGTTGTGACCTCTAGCAAATGGTTTGAAATTGATTCTAAATGAACCTACTTCACCAAGTAGTGCATTTTATCTTAACAATATGGCTATGTTTTGAGCATTGCCGTGTTACTGACGATTTTCTATATTTGCAGTTGACCTTATGCAGGCAGGTGCCACTGTGATTCTTCGCAACGCCAAGATTGACATGTTCAAGGGGACCATGAGGCTAGCAGTCGACAAGTGGGGGCGCGTTGAAGTCACCGATCCCGCGAAATTCACTGTGAAAGAAGATAATAATCTCTCTCTGATCGAGTATGAACTAGTTAATGTTGTTCAAGAGTGATTAATATCTTTTCGAAGTGAATATTTTAGATTCGGCAAGGGGTTTATTTTTTGTTGTTGCCTATCTATGAACTGGTGATCTGAATGCAACTTCATGCACAAATCTGCCGGATTTGGTTTCATAACTAATATATAGTCTAAGATTGTGAATGTGATTGTATTTGATAAGATCTATGTCCCCACTTCATTCTCTTACATGCTTGAACCTGGAAAGGTGAATTGATACATAATGTCAATAACAAAAATGGATATCTGATTTATATTGTGTCATTTACTTTTGACCTCACCGTAAACAATGTGATGCTAAAAAATTGTAGGTTTTAATTGCAGAAAGTGTTATTGCACTATCCCATTTTTCAATTAGTAGCTGTACTTTTTACTGCAAAAATAGTTGTTCACTGTACTTTATTTGCAAAATTGTCAAAAATGACAATTACCTGTAGAATTAAAAACTTTAAAATAATTTTTTTTCCAAAGCCAAGCTTGTGGGTTTTCTTCGCTTTTTAAGCCGCTGTGCTATCGAGCTGCAAGTCGGAAATTTCTGCTAAAAAAACAAAAAACTGGAGATCTCGAGTTGAAAAGGGTCGTCATGTTTTTAAAGAAGTTTCCATTTACACAACTATTTTTCTGCAATTACCACTAAATTGCAATTTATTCAAAAACAAGCTAAACATAATACAGAAATGTTGGGTTGCTCTATGTACTCTACCCTTTATTAACTGAAATATACCAGCAATGGTTCAAACCCAGAAACTAATAGTTCTGAAAGAACTACAAAGGAGCTCTTAGCATCATCAACGCATCTATTGACAATATTCGCTCCCATTTTATGGCTTAAATGAATATTTCTCATTATTTCTTAGCATGCCTTCGGCAGAAATCTTGAATCCGACCAAATCCTTCTTCAAGGAGAGATGGCTCCACTGCAAAAGTAACTCGGATCCAGTTCTTCATCCCCACTGCAGTTCCTGCAAAAAAAGAAGCCATTGTTGCCGCCAGTGTCAGTCGTGTACATATTTTTGTGCATTTGCAGATGTTCTTAATTGTTATTATGTGTTCATTTCTTGCCTGGCAGGAGCAAAACAGACTCCTCCTTCACCAGCTTGTGACAGAAGTCCATATCGTCCTCGATATCTTCAAGCAGCGACGCGTTCAGCTCCACCTGCAATGAAATTTTGCGATAAACATCTTCATGCATGGTGTTGGTTTCACTACCGGGAAAGTTGACACTTTTTCAAGAGGGTCTTGTGTACTTCATTAATGACAAAAATGTGCTATGAACTCTGTTTTTTCGAGCAAAATGTTTTTTCTTTCAAATGACGAAAATGTCCATAAAATTCAGAAATAACGCTTTTAAAGTTTTTTTATAAAATATTCTTGATTCTATGGGCGTTTTACGAAAAAACAAAGTTCATATCCCATATTCGTCATTAACCAAATACACATCATACTCTTGCAAGAATAATACAGTACATGACACATTTTTTTCTTTTAACTAATGTAGAAGCAAAAGAAATCTCCTTACCATTACAGACATGGATCCATCAGCCTTCTGCGGGCATGTAATGCAAGGTATTTCCTGTATTTTGTTGTAACAAATCTCCGAGGTGTCTCTCAGTGTTTCGATAATAGTTGCAAAGAAGTCTTCTCCTGTTTTCTCAAGGATTTGTGAAATTGCCCCCTATTACACATTCCAAATCATTAGCAATCATACTGTAAGAGTCTTGCATTAACTATGTATGTATATGTAGGGGTGTAAACGAGCCGAGCCGAGCCTCATTTTGGCAGGGCTCGGCTCGGCTCGTGAAAAAAGTGTTCGGCTCGAGCTCGGCTCGGGCTCGAACGAGCTTATATAACTAAGCTCGAGTTCGGCTCGAAATAAAATAGACGAGCTCGAGCTCGAGCTCGGCTCGGCTCGACTCGATTTGTTCCCTTAAATTTAAATATAAATATTAATTAAAAATTAAATAAATGATAAATAATTCATTAAATAATAAACGAGCCAACTTGAAATTGGTTCGACTTGTCTAATTATATTATAAGTATTTTATAAATATATAATTCTATTATAAATATATTAATAAAAATATATAATTCAATAAATATTAAACGAGCCGGCTCGCGAACCTATCGAGCCTTAAAAGGTTAGGCTCGAGCTCGGCTCGTTTATTAAACGAGCCCAATCTCGAGCTCGAATTCGGCTCGAGCTCGATTATACCGAGCCCGAACCGAATATTTAATGAGCCGAGCTCGAGTGGCTCGTTAAAAGCTCGGCTCGTTTACAGCCTTATGTATTTGTATATATTACCTGAGTGAATGTGGCTGGATTGGAGGAGATGTCAAAGTAGCTTTTTATGCCATCAAGAATCTGTGATAGAGAAATCAATGTCAGAAATGTGTTTGTGTGAACTGCTGCTGTTTTTACTACAAAAGGCTAACATTAATGGGTGAAGGGGCAGATGCCTCATTTAGGAGTGCTCACGGTTCGGTTTTGAATTGAACCGAACCGAGCTGGTAGGTTTCCAAAAAAATCAAAACAGAAACAGAGCCAACGTAATTCGGTCTGACTCGGTTTTGAATCTGCCAGTTTTCAGCTCGATTCTATCAATTTTATTTGAACCGTTTTCATGTATATTTTTACCTCTTGGCCTTTTTTGACTTATCAAAGCTGGCCCGATATCTTAGGCCCAAATAATGAAGATCGGTTTGTAATCAATTTAAAATATAATTGAACCGGACTGCTTATTCTGTTTAGTTCAGTTTTTCACGGGTTGGTTCAGGTTTATGTTGACCAGTCTTACCTTCATGTAATAAGCATGAGGTCGCTAGTTCTAATCCTCGCGGAGGTATTTGTTGTTCAGTTTTTGCTGAAAAAGAAAAAAAGTTGAATACTAACCCCGCATTTCGTAAGAATGCCGTTGGGATCACACGCCGCGATCCAACCAAATCTCCAGCCAGGGATAATCCATCTCTTCGATACAGAACCAAGAGTGAGAACAGGCGCAATCGACCCAAAAACTCCCATTGGCACAAATGGGTTGCTCCCAAACACTAGATGGCCATAAACTTCATCAGAAATCACACAAATTCCAAGCTTCCTTGCAGTTTCAGCCACCTGAAACCAAACGAGACATGTTATACAAATATATTCAGGTTTTAAACATTGGAAGTGTACTCTTTCAAAATTTCTAAACCTACCTTCTTCAAATGCTGGTATGTGAAGACGTTACCGCAGGGATTGCCTGGGTTGACTAGGAGGAGGGCAACCGTGTTTTTATCTGCAAGAGCTTCAACAGAATCGAGATCTACTTCCCAGCCTCTCTCTGGAATGAGATCGAAATGGCGCACCTCAAGATGACTATAAGCTGCGCGAGCCTCGTACACAGGATAGCCTGGTCGAGGAAGTAGGATGTTGGCACCAGGAGAAGCGAGGACTGATACTATGACTTCGATTGCTTGTGTGCAACCAACACTAAGAAAAACGTCATTTGGTGATAGCTGGTACGGTAGATCGCGAGAAAGATAATCTGCAACTGCCCTATTGAGCAAATTAAAGTATAAGTAAGCTGCATCATATTTTAATGGATGGGAAAGTAGCATTATGCAGGGCTCTCATACAACAGAGAAATATTATGAAAGTTATGAGTATCTAAAATGATATGTGCAATGTACACGACCCTGTCAGTGATCGCATAATTCAAAGTTATGAAACTAAAAAATGGATGTCTGATCAAACTTTTCCGGAAGGATTTAGAAGTTACCTCCTTGCGGGTAGGATACCGACATTTGTGGAATAATGATTGAACTGAGCGGATCGAACTGCATCAATGATGGCATCTTCAGCGATAGGAGTAGTCTTGAAACATGGATACGCCGAGGGATCCCCGTGACCAAGATGAATCATCGGCCTGTGATCCTCTTCGCTCAGCTGGTCAAGCAGCGAGTTGAGAAAACCACGGATACTGATAGCTGATGCTGCGATCAGTTCTTTGTTTCTGCGTAAACACCATTTCTGAGATCCGTTCTCCATTTCTCAGCCTCCTGCACTTTGCACTATGTTGGTGAGTTGAGCAGACAGAGAGACCACGCATATATAGCCAAAACAAGCCTCATAATACCAACAAATAGCATCACTATAAAAAAAATTAGCACACATCATCCTTCAAACCAAACCCACTTGTATATAACCCAACAACTATTCTTTACAAATTTGGTGCTTTTTCTTAACCCATCAATCATTCATTGTGCATTTTTTAATATGAAACAAACATGTGTGAAAACAATGGTACAAGGGTAAAATACCCATTTGAGTCTTTTTTATCAGCAAGTAGTGTACCAAAGATTTGGGCTCGATTATGTTATGACGAAGCATGAGAGCGCCAAACCTATAATTCTTAAGACTCCTTTAGATTAAATACTCATCGAGTCTACATTTCTAATAAACTGTTTGTTTAAATGTTTTGGCATGTGCATATACATACCTCACAATGTAAATTTTGCCTTACTGTAAGACACGATCCCAGAAACAGGAGATCTCGGTGTTAAGGAAGATCAAGACTATGCAGGGAGTGAAGTGCCACCAGCTTTAACTATTCAGATGCACAATACATGTCATAAATATTTTAGCATACAAGAATGTGAGAATGTGTTCTCTGTATTCATCTGCTCTACTTATAGAGAAGAGAATACAAAACACATTAATTACATATCACGCTAAAAGAAGAAATATCATAAAATGTTGATTTTGTGCTTTATCTGTGGAACATAGAATATTAAACACATTAATTACAAATCAAGCCAGGCAAGACCCTAATTACCCTAACAGAATACACCAAACCCAAATTTCAAATGCAGTGTACATCATTAAACCTCTTGAGTTATAATGACTGAAGATATAAATTGTCATACAAGAAAGAGATATATGATGTGTAGTAACCAAATAATCGAAAAAAACAACTATAAGAACCCCAAGGATTTACATGATTAGCCGATAATATGACGACTACGTTCACAAGTAGAGGGCGATTAATTCTTATTGAGAGAATTCGTTTCAGAATCACCAAGTAGTTTAGCTAGGTTACATAATGTAGTTTTCAATATTCATCTTACTACACTCAAACCATAATAAGAAAATGGAACATGAAATCTAACCTCACGGGAAGCTCAAAGGAGGCGCCTACACGAATAACGAATCACTAAATAGTTCGGTACAAAAATTCGTATTGAGAAAAGAAAACATGAAACCTAATCTCGCAGGAAGTCCAAAGTCAGGCACATACAACGAATAACCAACCACAGCCACAACATAGCACACAGATCAAGGCCAACAAAAATCATCGTACTTAGTAATCCGATATCCGAGTGTGTTAGACACATCAAAACACAGATAAAGATAATATCAGATGATGCAGAGAACAGATCAAACAAGATTTTACAGTAAGGAAAACGAGAGAGCAATTGCAAATGAGCATTTATGAGAACTTACAGATCTGAACAAATATTAAATAAACCCGTACAGATAAAATAAGCTCTTTACCAAGTTCATGCTCAAGACTTGATTGGATTTGACAATTTCCTCCTCCTTTCTCAGTTGACTCCAAACCTCTCAATATCTCTATCCCAATGGATCCATATCGAAAAAACTCTGCAAATCTGGGCATGGCAGTGAGCATAGCTTCAATTCAGGTGAAGAACTCAGGAAAGATCTACGGAGAAGTGATGATCGAAGGCTCGGATGGTCTCAATTTCATATACAACCGAAGCTGGAGGACACCGGAGACCAAATTCCCCGGAGAATTCCTAACCCTAACCGGACCTTCCTCGCCGATCCAATGCATCTCCGAGACCTCCGTCTACATCAGCCTCTACGACGGAGACGACGACCGCGAGATCGCCGTCGGCCAGTTCCTCGCCTACTTCCTCGGGTGGTCACACGTCAGATCCAGATTCAACAGGCCTCTGGTGATCGATTTCGACGGCAAACACGGCGGCGCCACCGTGACCTACTCCGTCATCGAGCGCGCTCTCTACGCCTCCGTCTCGGCGGTCCTGATCCGCCGCCGGGAGGAACCGCCGGCGGAGGTGCACGGGAGGGTCGTGGCTCGCCAGTACTTCGGGGAGGTGGATCGGTGGACGAGCTTGAGCCTGTTCGACAGATCTGTGGACGAAGCGGTGGCTGTGAGTCCCGGAGAGGCGATCCCGATGGATCGGTCGCTCGTGGAGGCTCCGGCGAGCGATTTCGGGTCTCGCCTGAAGGTTGAGGTCGACTTGTGGATCGGAGAGGTTCGGATCGCTGAGGGGAGCTTCGAGTACTTTGTGGAATACGACGGCGTTTTCGACCCCGCGACGCCGCTCACCAAGAACTTCTCCGGCGACGCCGTCGCCGGAGGTGTGGTTGTGTCCATTACACCGGTTCGCCACTGGTAAATATGAACCGTTGATAAATTTAAATTTTGGGTAAATTGCAAACTTGGCGGTTTATTATCTTTGTTTTGCAAAAAGTTCCTCACTACTTTTGTTTTTGCAAAAATGCAATCGTCAAGCTATTAATTTTTCTGCAAAATATGTATATTTAACCAAAAATATCATTGAATTTATTTTTCTTTTTAATTCAAGCTAGTCTATTTTACTTTATTTTACATTTAACTATCCACTCGTCTAAAATATAAGATCTCACAGAAATAGATTAAAAACAAGCATGAGAAGAAGAAAATTTGGAGGCTCAAATTGGAAAAAAATTGTTTAAAATTTTAAAGACATTAAATTGATGAGAATCATTAAAATTTATTCATTTATGAAGCACTAATAATCATTCAAGTCATGACAAAATAAAGGACTGATATCTAAGAATGTCATTAATGATATATAATTTTAACTAAATTAAAGTGATTTTCTCATGAGAAATCTTCATTTGTATATATTATTTAAATTGTTATATAGTTGTTTTATGCATAAATACACTAATTATGATATAACATCGCATCAAAGTCGGACTAGATTTAAGAATAGTTAAGAAAAATATTGTATTATTCAAAAAATAATATAATTAGTGAGACTGTGTAGCCTCAAATGTTTCAAAGCTTAACTAAAAGATTACATGGAAATAGTGAAACTGTGTAGCCTTTAATATTTAAATCAACCTTGGTTGAACCTAACTTTACATTTATTGAGCAATCAAATTTTATTATAATGAAAAATTACCATTGTGTAATTTACATGTAACTTACATCAAATGAAACACAATACAAGTAAACATCATTCTATAAAGAAAAATATTTGCATTATGTTGTGGTGTGCAGATTAGTACTCAGCCCAAGTAATCATAATTAATCCTGCAAATACACAAAAAAATACAATGTTTATGCCATAGTTAACATTAAAACAGACATAGATAATTTCATTTTATTCGCGAGTTATATGTCATATCATTACAGTTTAAGTATTTTTTTTTGTGTTACGTTTCTGGTTAATTGGAATATGATATATTTAGTTTTTTTGCGAAATGACTAAAAATGTATGCCTTTATAAATTTTAAACACGATATTTTAGTTATTTTATTCCAAAACAACTAGGGCAATGAGGTTAAAATAAAAAGAAATATAGTAAAATAAGACGAAAATATTGTCAACTATATATAATTTAACAAAAGGAAAGTATAGAAAATGGTACGTACGGGTTGTTTTGAGATTTAGTAGCATCATTTTCGGGGATATCAGCTCCGGCGGCATCAGGAGATGCCTCGAGGGCATCAGTCCCGGCGGCATCTTCCACTTGTGCTACCGCCGCCAGCGGCGATGACACCAACAACAACATCACGAGACCAAACAACACTATGTTCATTGCCTTTGCCATTTTCAATTCCTTAATTAATTTCTCTTTTTCCTTTATTTAGCTTTTTTTTATATGTGTTGCTGGAATCAAATGGGATCGAAGGAGGCACCATTTTATAGTATTTTCATTAACTATAATAAGAATATAATAGATATTTAGTTTGTGGATTATCATGCTCATGTGCTATATTTGATTGGCTATTATGATCGTATTTCTTTAATTAAAAATGTTTAATTTGTGAATTCATGTTGATGCTTCTCTTTAGCGCACACGATCTTCGCTTTATCGCTAAAGCAAATCTTTATTTTGTTTTTTTTCTGATGCATTGTACGTGATTAAAAAAATTCTTTATTAAAAATTCGTTGATTATTACAGATACTAAAGATGATAAATTTGAGAGAAATTTCGATTTTTTTTATTAAACTTCAAAAACTAAATATGACAGTGCTTAAATAGCCAAAACCTAATTGGAGAAAAGAAAATCTTAAACTCATTGGAAAAAGGAAATAAATTATAAAAATTGTCAAAAGTATCCAGAACTTAGGAAATTGTGATTTTGACCCCCAAGATGACCCTCGGATGACCGAAATTAATCGTACGTCATGGCGAATCGATGAGTTTTTCTTAGAACATCGTTTATGCCCAAAAAATACTAGTACTTTGTTGAAATCCAACACTTTTCTGATTAAAAATGTTTAATTTGTGAATTCATGTTGATGCGTCTCTTTAGCACACACGATTTTCACTTTATCACTAAAGCAAATCTTTCTTTTGTTTCTTTTCTTTAGTTTGATAAATCCTTATGCATTCAATTTTGGAGAAATTGCCCAATACAAATCTTTGCCACCATTATTTTTGCTTCATTAATAAAAAAATCATCATTGATCGTGGTCGCGCGACTTTAATATCATCAAAATGACATATTTGTTTTTATAATATTTAAAATAAATAAATCAATCAAAAATAATGAAGTGATCAACTTCTTTTGTCAAATCGAATATGTCGCGTCGTATCATTTTTCCTTTTCAATGACATCGTATGGAGCACCCGATCTTGATTGAAGCGCACAATGTCGGATATGCCACGAATCTCTCTACTCGATTGCTCAAGCCGGAGTTGCCAATGGGTCACAATTCAATGGCAAATGCTCGCTCACATTGGAGTTGTAAACGATCGTTTATTCCTACAAGAGTACATTTTCACTGATTGTAGTTAATAAATTAACTTTTTCAATAAAAAGAATTTGCGTTTATCATAAGTCATGACACTATTTCTGTCGTATTAACTTCTATACGAAATGTCGACATGGCTAAAAATTGACAGTTCGAATATAATTTAGTAACATCGTGAAAAAGATAGTTTAAATATCTTTACGAGAGGGTTTTATAAAAAAACACGAGGGAACATTGGATAAACAATAAATCCTTCTTAAAAGAAGAACTCTTGCATGTTAAATCTGAATCGAAATCGAAATCCAAACCTGATTAGGATAGAATTCCGACGAGAATGCTCATCTAAATTATCGTTGGATTGAGAACTCTGCCGATACTTTTAAATTATACTGATTTCTAAAACTGTACATAAAAATGCATTTCTTAATCGAGAAACTTACAAAAACAAACCTAGGAAATCACAAACAACTCAATTCCCCTACAATGCCTTAAACTCTTCACCACTCCTACTAATAGCCATTTTGGTCAAGAACTTGCCGGAGATGGCCGCCGCCAGCGCCGCCGTGAAATTGGGATCGTTGGTCAGAGAAGCCGCCATCTGCTCCACCAGCAACCGCGGCATTACCTCCGGCGAACCGGCACTCCTCGTCGCCGGAACCTTCGCTTCATCGCCGGATTTAGATTTGACCAGGTCAAAACTGATCATATTGGCCGGTCCGGCTGAACCGGGACGGTTCAGGCCGGAATTGTACCCTGCCGGGCAAGGCTGTGCGTGATTGTGCTCTCCCTCGTACGTTGAAACCAGTAGAGATGGGTCCTCCACACTCCTCTGAACCTGAAATCAACACAAACCCAAATCAATACAAGAATCAAGAATCAAGAAAGATTATACATTTAATAAATTTAAAACACAATAATATACCTTAATTTTAGAAATAAAATATTGCAAAAAACACGTATATAATATTACATTTTTGCAAGAACATGTTCCTGCTAGGGGTGGACACTTTTTACCCAAAACCAAAATTGAACCGGGATCCAAACCGAAACCGAACCGAAGAATCGAAAACCGTGGGTATCGGATCGGATTTGGATCTCAAAATTGAGAACCGAATCAATTCGGTTTGGTTCCAGTTCTAAGAGGGTAGAGCCGCTAATTAACCGTTTCGGAACCGAACCGATTTTGGGGTTTTAATTAGTATTTTTTGTATTACAATCTTATGTTTTAGCTTAAAAAGAGTTTAAATATGTATAATTTTCACTATAAATTGAACAATGTTTTAATATCACATTAATTGGATCTAATTAAGCAGAACTATACAACTATATTAGAGAACCGGACCCTTAATTTCACAATTAATCAGTCAATTGGGTCTAATTGGGTAGAAGCGAGAACCGCACCGTAGAACTGGGCCCAGAACCGAACTGAAACCGACTTATCGGGTCCGGATTTAGGTCTCCAAAATGAAGAACCGATTGATTGGGTCCAGTCCGATTCTGACCAGTTCGGTCCGGTTCCAAAACCGTGCCCAACCCTAGTAAAAGTAATTGTATCGTATTGAAAATTTTGAATTTTACGTAATCAAAGGTAATTATATATGTTAGAATATAAAATTATAATTGATTTTTTAACTATGAGCTTAAACTTTTAGTTGAGTTGGTGTTCTAATAATATCATTTTAAAATCTTTGATTGTAACGTGACGTAAATAATCGAGCTCGAGGCTGACCTGTTTCTTGACGGGGCAGGTCGGGGCGAAGGAGCACCTGAAGTAAGCCCTGGGACAAGGGTTGTCCCTGGTGACCTTCTGGCCGTATTTCCTCCACGTGTACCCGTCTTTCGCGGCATCCGAGGTTTCTGTCCGGACGCAGATCTTGGAGATTTTGACCGTTGGTTCTTGACTCCTCTGTTTCTTGCGAGACACGTTGTCGCCGTCGCCGGCGCCGCCGGTGGAGCTGCCCTCGGAGTTGGCGGAGCTGCTCTCGGATTTACGCTTCATTGAGGGAATGTTGGCCATGAAGTCCCTCAATTTTGTGTACTTGTCGCTCGCCATTGTCAACATCTCTGTTAGCTTCTTGTTCTCGGACCTTACTCTCTTCAGCTCCGATGCCAATGCATTGTCCTGTAAAAAAACAAAACAGAACACATTGATTAACATGTCTTAGGTTAATTTAAAGAAAACCATGTTTTAGTTTATACCGATTGAGTAATCAAAGGGTTAATGACACTTTGTTATACCTAATTTTAGCGAAATAACACTTTTATACTCTAACTATTTTTGTATGTACTTTAACAAAAAAATTGTAACAACCTACCTTTAAAATGCCTAATATACCTAAAATACCACTAATTCAATTAGAAAAAAAAATTCAAATTGAACTAATATTGAACTCAAACTGGTTCAAATCAGATTCATTTACCTGACCAATAGTATTTTATGTATATTACATATTTTAGAGGATGATTGTCAAAAAAAAATTCAAAGTACTAAAAAAACATAATTAAAGTATAAAAGTGTCATTATCTTTTGATCAAATGTCAATAGATTTATATTTTAAACTAACCAATATTAGTTATTTTAGTTTTATATATTTTAAAATTGATTTTCTTATAAAAAATAGTATGAATCAGTCTAAATCTTCGATTTAAAACAGTTCGATTATACGAAAACTGAGTAGGGGTTCTAAGAATCTCTGTCTACTCCAGTTTTGGAATACAAATAGCATTTAAAATTTTGGGTTTTGTTTCGTGATCAAGAAACAACTAACCTCTTCCTTGTCCGAATCATTGGTCCTGACTTGGAATGAATTGTGTCTCCTACTCCAATCTTGTGTCTACAAAACAGAGAACCATTAAGTAACCAAGAACCCGATTCAAGAAACTTAGATTCAACCACAGCCCAACAATCCAAGAACCATTCAGATTCCCAGAAACTTACCGGAGCCTCTTCGATGAATCGGATCGTGCGGTGATGATCGGTGTTGAGACCCAAGCAAGTGTTGACGTACGAAGAACAGTCCATATCCAACGTCTCTTGATTGATTGTGGTGTGGTCGTCGAAAATGAGAAAATGAGGAAGCGTATATATATAGTAGGTTGTTGATCGAAGAGAAAATTGGTAAATGATTTAGAATTCAAAGTCAAGGTGAAGTGGAGACCAGAGAGATTGGGAAGTTTCGTGCTGACGAGGTTGTCTCTGTCGGTAGTACACGTGGACTTGGAAGAGTGTTTCATTTTCGCACGTTTCTGCGCATTTTACACGTTACGTTCTGTTTTTTTTTTTTTAATATCCATCCCGAAGCAGCTGTCTTGTACGCGCTTGCTATTAAATAATTATTTTCTTCTTTTTTTTACACACATGAAACTTGTTTCGAGTGTGGCTAATTGTTAAGGATTATATTATGGCGGATTTGATTATTTGTCTCTTATTCGTTATTATTTGGATGTCGGGTCTTTTGTCAAGTTCGGAATCTATTATCTTTTAGATTTAAGAATAATAACACTTTGTTACACTTAACTACATCGAAATGATACTTTCGTATCCTAACTAATTTTTTTTTGGTACCTTCACATATTTTTTGTGGCAACCTACGCTAAAATGACTGAAATACCCATAGTTTAAGAAATTAAAATAGAATTGGTCCAATTTGATTTATCAAACCAGATTTGAAATGATTCAAATTTAATTTTAGATTTGAGAGTATAATTATAATTGCATCTTAAATATAAACCAAATTGAACAAAAAATAAACAAAATTGAATTAATTCAATTTTTGATTTTTTTAAACCAAGGGTAGTTTAGGTATTTTAGGCCTTTTAGAGATAGGTTGTCACAAAAAATTGCCAGAGTACTAAAAAAAAACTAAAATAGTTAAGGTATAAAAGTGTCATTTCACTCTACTTATGTGTAATATAATTATTCCTTAAATTTATAATGTCTCACTTTTATATATTGTAAGTGAAAAAAGATTTGTTTTTTACACAATTTTTGTTTCAGTTGTTGAAGATTTAGGGTTTATGAGTATCACGACTCTGATGAAGAAATTGGTCAATTCTCAATTGACGTCGATTTTTTAATTTTTTGGCATCTACACCTTTGTGAATCGAAATTAAATCGACTCAAATTTTGATTGTCGCAAACCAAATTAAAATGGATTAATTGTATTCTTTTAAATTTTTATCTCCTAAAATTTGTTGATATGGTTCAATTTGGTCGATCCAAGTTTAATAACAACCCCACTAAGTTCCCATTAATTCTGAATATTTTTGTCAATTATCATATCTATTAATTGCTTGAAGGATGAGGTTATTATACACTTTAAAATTCACTTTTAACCACAAAAAGAATCAAATTTAATGTGTGTATATAATAACTCTCATTCACTATTGCTAGTTCATTTGACAACTTTTGCAATAATATATTCCATCTTAAAATTTATACATTCACTCAGGTGATCCATCAGACAACCTTGGTCGTGGTCTAACTCACCGTAAGGATTCATTGGTTTACGCGCCATGTGCAAGCAGTGTTTTAGACGTCGTACGGCGCTATGATGACGGATAGGGACCTTCGAGGCCATGGCAGGAATATGACGGAACCATGACGGAGACATGACGAATTTTCATTTTTGTATTTTATTTAATTTGTTTAATATAAATTAATATACTTATTTATAGTTAATTACCAAAATTCGTAGTCAATCACCAAAAATTCAAAACTCATAATCGAATTCAGGCACTAAAATACACATTCAAAACTAAAACCTCCTTACAAGTTACAATAAGATTTAAACTAAAAAAAATACACAAGATTATATTCACAAATCAACCTTTAGTCAATATATACAAGATTTGAACTAAAAACAAAAAAATTAACTAGTAACAAATTAACCTTTAGTAAATACCTATAATAAAATACACAAATTAAAGTTTAGTAAATAATATACAAAAAATAAAAAATATAGAAGATTATACATAGAACATTAAAATGATAAATAATAAAGTAATAATTATAAAAAAAAATAACTAATGTCATTTATACATTTATGGCGTCTCCACCTCCGCAATAACGCTTTCTCGGACCGTCAAGGCGTTCCTCCCGTCATGTCCACTATACTATAAGAATGTCGTGTCGATAATGGCGCTATGGCCGATATCTACAACACTGTGTGCAAGGGCAATAATGTTTTCATACCACTTTTTAAAGAAAATTTGAAATTAAAATGAAAGAACGTAGTAAAAAATTTCATATGCACGGTAAAATCTCTATTTAATCTAAAACTAGTTTACAAATCATAAGTCCAATATTTATATTATGTTTTCTTTCACATTAATTATCCGACGCAAGATTTAGACTCCCGTGTACGATAAAATTTTAACACTAATTTGATCCTTCATGACTGGCAGTCCGATCAAGGATTTATTTTTTCGAGTACTTCTGATGATTTGAAAGATTATTAATTAACCTATATATTACATGCAGTCACATTTTATTATTCATCAATTATTATTTACAGAAATGTATCACGTGCTACAATTATAATTTACTCATGAAAAACTCGTGAGACCTACTTTATAATTACAATATAATATACATTTTGATGGATAAAACAAAAATGATTGATCAATTGGACAAGTGGAAAAGTAAAGCAAATATATAATTTATCTCAATAAATAAAATTCATGAACAAGACCTTCATGTGCACACGAGTGACGACCAGCAGTTGACTAAAGTTCAAGTACACATGGTCCCACTTGTCTCCCATGTTACGTCATGCATGACATCACCATCTAAACGACAAACATATCCTACTAAACGCACTGCTCATCTACCACAAACAGCCCAACTTTCGTCACACTTAACTGTAGGCCCAAATATTAGTGGGCCTTATGCCCAAGACGTAGTTTCATTTCACATACTAGAGGTGTTTCAACTTTCAAGTCTCGTCTCGAAGTTTAGGCCAATTCCAAAGGTATATTTATATATACAAAAATTATTACCCAATGATTGAATCTTTATATCAATTTTTCTCCAACCAAATTTTAAAAACTATGTCTATCTGTCACATCAAATACTATTTTATATAATTTAATAATTTTACATATTATATTTATATAATTTACTAAAAATAAAGGTCATATAATAATCAAAATTTTATATAGTAAAATTTTCTCTCCAACACCAACCAAGAAGCATAATTATCAAGATTCTAAAAACGCTAGGCGTTAATCGGGCGGACAACATTCCGGAAAGATTAATCGGGGATTAATCGAATTAGTCAGAGATTAATCGGATTTGCATTTATTTATTTATTTTTAATATTAAAATAATAATAAAATACAAGTTAAATTAAAATAAATAGAAGGAATTAAATTATTAAAAAAATTTAAATCAACCATTGCCACTCATTTTATAATATCCCGGAAAAATGATCTATTTTGTATGTTCTTCTGATTTTGCAAAAAAAAAAAAAAGCATTTGTCAATAAAAAATTGATTATATTGTTTGGAGATTGTTACAGTGCGTCTCCAAATTTGAAGATGTACCGTAGAAAATATGCATTTTTGCATATGCATATGGATATTTGGATACATGCGTTGGAAAACAAAGTCTCCAAATATGCAAAATTTTTTGCATATTTGGAGACAGGGTGGGAGATGCCCATAGCGTACTCTTTCTCTATTAGATTTGATATTTGATATGTTTGATATTTTTTGTGTTATGAGTATTTCTTTTTGGGTATTTTGAAGGCTTTTGTGCCTGAAAAATAGAAGACGATGCGATCCCGTAAAGATATTATTTTGAAAAGTTGATGATATCAGAGAGGGCGTGTCGCGTGTCATCCCACTGGTCAGACTCTGACACGCCCCATGTAAGGGTGAGCACGACCAGGTTGGAAGCCCGACCTAAATTGTGAGGCCCAACACAAATAGAGTGGTTTAAATAAATTCGAACCCATTACCGGATCCGGTAGGACGGATTGCAACGAGAGTTTGATTTCGGCGCCTGGGCGGCTGACCAGGCCGAAATCTACACCACTACCCAAAGGTACTTGGAGTAACGGTAGAAAAACTTTTAAAGTTTGATATAACAAAATAAAAAACGGCCAAAATTTAGTATAGTAAAATGTAATTATTCCCGCTTGTTTTGTTGATAACTCATTTCTTTGTTTATAACCCATTGTTTATTTAGTTAAGTGTCGCCTTTCCCTTGCTAATAATATATATGGATAGTTCCTGATCACTACGGTGAACAATGACACTTTCTCATGTTAATACGGTGAACTATTTTAAGAGTTAGTTCAATACGAGCAACTATTTCAATACAGAAAATTTACTATTTGAGGCCTTATTTTTAGAAAATGCCAAATTTGCCCCTTGTATTAATCAAAAATTAAAAATTAAAACCAAAAACTAATGGTGTTCTTTTTGGTTGAAACACTCAAATCTGAACTAATATGTGGTCGGCGGTGAAATCGAGGGAGCGGAGAGGTTGCGGTCGTAAACAGAATCGCGATCTCCACCACGAGATCCACGACGACACCGCCGAGACCAGCTCCTCTGCCGGAGACGGCGTCGACGGGCAGTGATGGAGTAGTAGATTCAAGTAACCCATTAATGACAAGGATTTAAGGGCACATTTTTGAAAATTTAAATAGTATTTAAGGGTATTTTGGTCATTCTATACTAAATTTAACAGATTTATAGACGGTGACACATAAAAATAGTTGCCCGTAAATTAAACTTACTCTTAAAATAATTCACCGTACCGACATAAAAATATGTCACTGTTTACCGCAGTGATCGGGAATTATCCCTGCTATATAAATCCGTAACTTTGTCAAGACTCAGCTTTCACTTCCTGCTTGCTTCCATTTTGTGTACTTATTTGATGCATCATTAATATTTATTTCATCTTCAATTAAATAATAGTATAACACAACATCATGACTCGTTTCCTTGCAAATATGGATTATAAAACAAGCAAATCCTTGGATTTTTGCTCCATCTCTTAATCAACGACCTGGCGAATATGAAGATCGAATCATCATCTTCCACGAGGAACAGCACATCTTGTCCGCTTGGTTCCCTCCAGTTTTGATTGCTGAACATGAACAAGTCAACCATATTATTAATTTATTTTTCTATAAGCAAACATAACTATTAAATTAAAGAAGAAGAAAAAGTTGATCTCCAATCACAAGATGGAAAAGTGGAATCTTATAGGAACGGTACAAAGAGGTGAAATACATAATTGTATTTAATTTAACACGCGCTACGCACTTTCGATATTATAATATTATATCAGGATATAATAAGAATGGATAATCTCAGCTAGTACAACTGATTTGACGCATTTCTCACATATATCTACACCTATTTTATTTTTTCTTCTGAAAACCACGCTAGTTTTGGTAATTCTCACCTAGCTACATTTTTGGACCAAAATGCCCCTCTTTGTCTTTCAAATTTTCAAACTCGTGCCATTTTTTTTATTTCAACTCTCTTGAAAAACTGATTATTTTCGTACACTTAGAGACTTCGAATGATTTTGGAGTGTTCATAAGAAGTGTATCTGACTTTAATACCTTTCTAAAATGTTAATATTCATGAATTTTGAAGATTATTATGTAAGTGAAAAGTGCGTCCAAACGTTCCGTTGGAAACTTGAATTTTCCGAACAATCAAGTTTCCAGCAGAATACACTAACACACTTTTGACTTATCAAATGACCTTCAAAATTTGTGAATTTTAGCATTTTAGAAAGATATTAAAGTTAGCTACACTTCTTATGAAGACTCCAAAATCATTTGAGTTCTCTAATTGTGCAAAATAATCAGTTTTTGAAGAGAGGTGAAATGAAAATAAAAATGGCTTGAGTTTGAAAAGTTGAAAACCAAATAGGGGCATTTTGGTCCGAAAATGTAGCTAGGTGAGGATTACCAAAACTAGCGTGGTTCCCAGAAGAAAAAAAAAGTAGGTGTAATTATGTGAGAAAGGTGTCAAACTAGTTGTAGCTAGCAGCATAAACTCTCCGTATATTTTTGCAGTTTTGCACTGTTTTTAACACAAGAACTCTCTGTGAACTTATAACTTATTTTTTGCACCGTTAGTATCAATGAGATTCTGTAAAACCGGTCGAGGTTCATTTCAGAATTTTGAATATATTTTAAATTTTCATATTTTAACAGATTTATACTAACCGTACAAAAATATAAAGTAACAAGGAGTTTTTTGCAACAAAAATATTGTAATGAGACAATATGCAAAATCGTAATAAGGAGAGTTTTTACTATTTTCCGTTTAAAAAAAAGGAGTTCCCATAAAAATGTGCAGTCCTCACATGCACCAAGCTCATCCAATTAACGGCTAGTTATGGTTTCTTGTAGAACAAACAACCTATCCGATCTTCGCTCATAATAATTTCACAGGCGTAACCAGCTAATTTATTGATACGTTTATTGCTTATTATATTATAAACATCATGTTCCGGCAAATTTAAGAAACTATATATGAAAGTCAATTGCGTACCAAAAAATTGTTTATTTCGTATTTGACAAGCAATATTTATATATATATATAATATACGAGAAGCTGTTTCTTGACTCGAACACGAGCAAAAAAACCAGAAACTTATGGATCATCGGTGGCTGAGAGGTTTGTGTTACCAGATTTACGAGGTTGTTACTCAGAGGTTTTTGTCTCGAAATCTGAAAAATCCGATCGCGTTGCCTCCTCTGGACGGAGTGACGTGTATTGTGACCGGAGCGACGAGCGGGGTGGGGCTCGAGATCGCGAGGCAGATGGCCGTGGCCGGAGCTGATGTCGTCATGGCGGTGAGGAACGTGGCGGCGGCGTCGGATCTGATCCTGGAATGGCGGAGGGAGTGGGGGGCAGCGCGGCCTATGAAGGTCAGCGTGATGGAGATCGATCTTCTTCGTTTGGAATCGGTCGTGAGGTTCGCCGAGTCGTGGAACTCGAGCTCGAGGCCTCTCAACGTCCTGATCAACAATGCAGGTACGGCGGTTTGTACTCGTTCGAGTAAAATATCTGAGAGATGTGAATCTGTTCACCAGTTTAAGTAATAACATGTGACTCCACCTGTAAATTTGAGATTTAAAGCATGTTAATGTTGGACGCGATCTTCATGTGTCATCGATTTCGGGTTTAAAGCTCATAAATCGGAAGGCGTCCATTCTGTTCCTACAACCCCCCCTTGTCTTTTTTCACGTGCATTCTAAATCGACTTGTACGTGAGTGGGGGTGTTAAAGTATCTGTTCATCAGTTTAAATAACAATCTGATTATCATAATATCTGTTATTATTGATTTTTTATAAACCTTTAACCAAAATTAACTTATAGATTATTAAATTTTGCCAATGAAGTAAAATATTTTCACTCTACCACTCATATTAATCAGAAATAATTTTGATTCGATTATTTGTTCAATAAAGCAATGTAATATTTATTGCTCAGAAGTCAGATCATATATTCGTACTCTATACTTTCAAGAGCAACATTAATTAATAATTAATCATTATTCATATGTAAGAGAGAAGAGTATTTTAACGTGAGATTTAATGATTTTATACGGTTTTTGTCGGGTTTTTTTTAAAGAAAAGAGGGCAGTTCAAGAGAAAAATTGAGAAGGAAATAAAAAAGAGATTATTGGGTGCAGATTTCTTGAAAATTTATGTATCATGAAATTGTACAGAATATGATTAATAAGAGTCGAGCCAAACTTATCAAATCATTTTCTAGGTTGAAACAACTTAAACTTTTTTTTATCTCAGTCAGATCTCCTAAAATTTTTATTTTTATTATACTTCTAATTAAATTTAGACAAAATTTTAAGTATATTTATTTAAAAAAAACATAAATAAGAGTTTTAACTGTTTGTACAAGCTAAAAAAATGTTAGGTGTAAAAGTAGTTCCAACGAGTATACATGATTGCAATTATTCTTTTTCGTATCATGAAATTGATATAAAGTTCGATTCCTACAAATCAAAGTCAACCGAATGTTTTAAAATTAATCGAACTTGTTTTCTTTCTCGTTATTGAAGATGGATTATAATCGAATACGCCCTCGAATGTAGGTGTATTCGGGATGGGAAAACCGCAGGAGTATTTTTTATCTGTTCGATCTTTTAAAATTCTTATTTTCGTTACGCTTCTAATTCTTCTGTAGGTATGTTCGGGATGGGAAAACCGCAGGAGTTTTCGGTAGACGGATACGAGACACACTTGCAGGTGAACCACCTGGCACCAGCATTGCTCTCCATGCTGCTCTTGCCTTCGCTCATTAAGGCCTCTCCGAGCCGGATCGTGAACGTGAGCTCGTCGATGCACTACATGGGCTCGGTCGACCCGGACGACATGAACATGACCGGAGCGACGAGGTTTAGCAGCACGAGGGCTTACGCGGGGAGCAAGCTGGCGCAGGTGATGTTTTGCGGGGCGCTGCAGAGGCGCCTGCCGGCGGGGGTGAGCGTGGCGTGCGTGAGCCCCGGGGCGGTGCGGACCAACGTGTTCCGCGACCTCCCGGGGATCTTGCGGCGGTGGACTCTTTTCCTCGGGCGGCTGTACATGTTCGCGCCCGGGGAGGGGGCGAGGAGCGCGCTTTTCGCGGCGACGGACGGGGGGTTCGGGGAGTACTGCGAGGGTTTGAGGGCGGGGGAGTCGAGGGCTTGCGGTTTCATGTCGGCGGTTTGCCGCCCGATACGCCCGGCGGGCGAGGCGTACGATTTGGGGAAAGCGCGGAGGGTTTGGGACGGGACGTTGGGTATGGTTGGGCTGAGCGGGGATGACGCGGAGAGGCTTCTGAACGGGGAGGTTGTCGGGTCTGACTGGTCAAACACTTGAACTTGGATACGAAAATTTCACAGAGTGTGACATTGGTTGTGGTCGGGTTGGATAGTGATGATGTGCAGAAGGTTGATCTCTCAACGGAGAGATCGTGGAGTCTGATTAGTCAAACACTTGAATTTGAATCTGAAAATTTGGGATAATTGCAACTAGCTATATTTCTTTTCTTGTACCATAGCGCACCTGACCGTTACAAATTTAGGTAAACTTTTATGTGTACTTATGTGAAAAAATTCATGAGTTTTTTTTAAGTGACATGTCAAGTTAAAATAAAATTAAGTGTATTTATATGCAAAAGTGGTTTCCATAAGTGTACCTATATGCAATCATCCGTAATATCCTGATCTTACTGGGACGATAGGGATGGCAAAAATTTCCTGATCTTACTGGTCGGGTTGGAAAGTGATGACATGGAGAGATCGTGGAGTCTGATTGGTCAAATACTTGAATTTGACATTGAAAATTTGGGATAATTGCAACTAAATATATCTCGAAAAATCATTTTTACCTATATTTCTTTTCTTGCACTATGGTACATCTAGCCGTTACAGACTTAGGCAAACTTTTATGTGTACTTGTGTAAAAAAATTCATAAGTTTTTTTTAAGTGACATATATGCAAAAGTGGTTTTCATAAGTGTATCTATCTGCAATCATCCGTAATATTCTGATCTTACTGGGGCGATAGGGATGGCAAAAATTTCTAACTGGTAACCTACTCTGAATTCAGCGTGGAACAGGTACACGCAATCCAATAGAGGCTAGGACGGGATTACAAAACCCGTGTCGTCGTCATTTCTGTAAGTAGATAAAATATCATGAGTCTGACGAGACTCGACATCCCCGAACCGATCAAAAACAAGATCACAAAACCCGCCTCGTTGCCTTCCCCAGTTCACGAATCTTCGGAAGCCTATTATTTATGTTCCTCCAACATGAAAACTTGAGTTATGTTGATGGAAATGCCAATCAAATATTTGAATTTCTGCTCAATCTACGAAGCAAATCTTCGGATTATAATACTGACAACAATGTGCAGTAGTCACATGTTCCATGCATTAGAAAAATAAATTTTATTGGGTATCTAACAAATTTATTGATACATTTATTGCACATGAACATTATGGATTTGACAAGTAACACATACTTAATATATATAGTTTCTTGAGAATCTGTTTCTTGACTCGAACACAAGCCGAAATGGACCAGAAAGTTATGGATTATCGGTGGCTGAGAGGTTTGTGTTACCAGATTTACGAGGTTGTTAGTCAGAGGATTTTGTCCCGAAATCTGAAAAATCCGATCGCGTTGCCTCCTCTGGACGGAGTGACGTGTATTGTGACCGGAGCGACGAGCGGGGTTGGGCTCGAGATCGCGAGGCAGCTGGCCGTGGCCGGAGCTGACGTCGTCATGGCGGTGAGGAATGTGGCGGCCGCGTCGGATCTGATCCTGGAATGGCGAAGGGAATGGGTCGCGACGCGGCCCCTGAAGGTGAGTGTGAAGGAGATCGATCTTCTTCGTTTGGAATCGGTCGCGAGGTTCGCCGAGTCGTGGAACTCGAGCGCGAGGCCTCTCAACATCTTGATCAACAATGCAGGTAGGGATGGGTGCATTCGGCTCGAGCT
Organism: Geranium rotundifolium; assembly: GCA_963920655.1. Lineage (NCBI taxonomy): Eukaryota > Viridiplantae > Streptophyta > Magnoliopsida > Geraniales > Geraniaceae > Geranium > Geranium rotundifolium. Next base: position 3,297,484 of record OY987311.1, on the reverse strand, counting down.
GGTAAATTATTTATTTGTTAGAGTATCACATCTGAAAGATATGAATTCGTTAATCAACTTGAATAATAGTGTTTTTTCACTCTGCTAACTAGGATTGCTCATTGGTTCGATATCGAATCGAACTGTAAAGCTTGGTTTGGTTTTCAACTGGTCAATTTTTGGTTTTGTTCGATAGTCGTGAATTTATTACATGTTGAACCGGTTTTGACTTCAAATTAATGAGTCACGTGTTTAAATTGATCAGTTTTCAGTTCAATTCGATTTTTTCATCGATTATAATTTTGTTAATCATAATTGAATTGGTGTGGTTTCAATTTTGTTTATAACTAAATTGAACCAAATCTGTTTGGTTCGATTATTTTCGAATCACTCCTATCGCAAGCCGAATCGAATCAGTCGTATAATTTTGATTTTATTTATTATCATTAACCGAACTTTAGTCAATTAGTAAAACAATACAATACTCGGTGTATTTGTTATTCACATGACACGTATTCACATTTTTTTTATAATACATTTAAGTTATAAATTTTTTTTAATATATAAGGATGCATTTGACTGAGAATCAATAAATTCGTTAGAACATGAGAACTAAAAAACCCGTTATTAGAACATGAGAACTAAAAAACCCGTTAGATGACAACTCTTCATACGGTTATATATTTACCAAAAAAATTATACAAATAATCATTTCATTTTACATAAAAACAATTTTGTCATTACGCATGCAATCAATCATCAGTTAATTTAGAAATAAATCTTTAATTAATCATCAGTAATTTTTTTAATTTTTGATAATAAAACAGTTAATTAATTTTGGATACTGGTATTTTTGGAAATACGGATCTTTAATAAATAGTCTATAATATTTTAGTATTTTTTAAATAGAGATATTTAATTAAACATTCACTTATTTCACTCGGACATTTACAAATTAATAATTTTCATTAGACATCAATTTGAGAAATACATTTTAAGTTTGTAGATATACACGGACAATTCATGTAAATTCTTGATCTTATTTCTTATTGGATTTCTCATTATACATTCACTTATTCCATTAGACATTCACTTATTTCTTTTTCGACATTCACTTATTTCAGTTGAACATTTATTTATTTTCATTCGACATTCACTTATTTTCACTGAACATTCACTTATTATTGTCATTGAATTTTTACTTATTTCCCATGAACATTCACATCTCTTCTATGAACAATCAACACAATGCATACAATGAAAAATCCAATGAGAAAAATCCATGAATTGTTCGCGTATAAAATATTTATCAAATTGGTGTCCAATGAAAATTACTAATTATTGAATGTTCGAGTGAAATAAGTGATCTCCGGTGAAATATATGTATTTCCTAAAATGATGAAACATTGAAAACTATCAGGTTAGATATCCATATTTCCAAAAATACCGGTTACAAAATTAATTAACGATTTCTTACCAAATAAATTAAAAATTTATTGAAAATTTATTTCCGAGATGAATCCTGAATAGACGATTATGCCCCTGAAAAAAATATGAATATTTGTTAATATATTTACAATGAGACGCGTACACCAGATATCATGATTTGGCCCGTCTGCAGGGTTCAAACTCACAACTTCTCCACAAGAAATGTGAGCCTCAAACCGCTGGGGCGGCGAGAGTTAAGGATTTGAATTTGATTACATTTTCTCATCACAAGCGTGCACGCCCCTGAATGCAGGTATATTTAGGATGGGAAGGCCGAAGGAGTTTTCAGTAGACGGATACGAGACACACTTGCAGGTGAACCACCTAGCACCAGCATTGCTCTCTTTGCTACTCTTGCCTTCCCTCGTTAACGGCTCCCCGGGCCGGATCGTTAACGTGAGCTCGTCGATGCACTACCTAGGCTCGGTCGACCCGGACGACATGAACTGGAACAAAAAGAGGAGGTTTAGCAGTGTGAGCGGTTATGCGAGCAGCAAGTTGGCGCACGTCATGTTTAGCGGCTTGCTGCACAGGATCTTGCCGCGGGGGGCGAGCGCGGCGTGCGTGACGCCCGGGGCGGTGGTGACGAATATCTACCGGGATCTCCCGGAGATCGTGCAGCGGACGGCTGATTTCGGGGGGCCGTTTTTTATGTTCACGCCGGGGGAGGGGGCGAGGAGCGCGCTCTTCGCGGCGACGAGTGGGGTGTTCCGGGAGTATTGTGAGGCGTTGAAGGGGGAGGAGCCGCCGGTGTGCGGTTTCGTGTCGGCGGTTTGCCGGCCGATCCGGCCGGCACGCGAGGCCTATGATTCGGGGACTGCTAGGAGGGTTTGGGACAGGACGTTGGGTATGGTTAGGCTGAATAGTGACGATGTGGAGAGGCTTGTGAACGGGGAAGTTGTGAAGTCTGACTGGTCAAACACTCGAACTACTTCAAACCCAACGCGGATCAGGTACTCGCGATCCAAAAGACCCGATATCCCCGAAACAAACAAAAAAGCAGCGACGTGATCACAAAACTCGCCCCGTCGCCTTCCCATTTCACAAACCTTCGAAAACCACTTCCTTATGTTCCTACGACGTGAGAACTTGAGTTATGTTGATGCGAATGCAAAAATGCACATGAAAAAGTAGCATGTGTTTGATATATAAATATTTGAGGCCAAAGACCATGGCATGTTTCTGTGTACAAACATCGAGTGCAAAGAAGATGAAGAAACTAAACCTAAACTTGACTTGTACTAAAAACCAAGCTGATGAACTGTTAGTTTCATTCTTTCTCTCTTTCGTCACTTCCGCTCGCATTTTCTTGTATGCTGCTTGTGGATTCACTCTCATCACGAGAGCACTCCGCCTTGCAGGCAACGACAGCACCTGGCGCGCTCGGTTTGGAGCTGGTGACGGTAGTCTTTACAGGTTCTTCAGCCTTGGAGTCGCTACCAATAGGCTTTTCGGGTTTACTATCAACTTCAACCTTTGGGTTTTTCGGAGGTCTTCCCCTGGAAAACATGCATAGAGGTTTTGGTTGGTTGGTTGGTCGGTGCTTGGAAGCCAAAAGTAAGGAAAACTGCAAATTACAAAAAATTGAAAACGTCCAAACCAACCTTTTCTTGGGCGTGCCTGAATTATACGGCCGGACAGGCCCTGATTTTCTGTTCCTTTTCTTCTTCGGCGGGCTGGTCGAAATGTGCAACCATGGGGAGGGAAAAGATCAAACATGATTATAAGAGAACGTAAAAGGCGAGAAATGATGACTGGAGTAATATATAACCAGTATTCTAACAATCCCCGACTAATCTGATTGGTCCACTATTAATCACCTATGAATCCCTGATTAGTCCGATTAATGCCCGATTAGTTTCCAGACTCCAGAGGTCTTATCCGCCCGACCAGCACCTAGTTCTTTTTAGAACGCTGTGCATAAGTAATTGTAGGCAGTATTTTTTTTTACTTGGGATTGTAACAGTTTGCTTTAGATGTGAACCAATGTACAAATGACAGAAAAATCTAAATTGCAACACTTGTAGAATCTGGCTACTATATGTCTAATATTCATATAAGAAAAAGGAAAATACTGTAAGGCCTCGCATTAAAAGAACTTACGTGTGAGATGAAGTATTGTGTTCTGGGCGATCAGCCTCCCGCTCCTATTACGATACCAACAAGTATAAATTAGCCAGAACATACCTTTCAAATGAAATGTTTAGATTTAAGAAGAGCAAATTGACCTTAGGCACAATGGCGTTATTTGGTGTGGTCGGTTTGGAGCTAGCACCAGAGGACTTTTGAGGGTCTTCGGCCTTGGATTCGATGACAGTCTCTGGTATGGTTGGTTTGAAGCCGGTACCAGTAGTCATTTCACCATTCCCTTTTCCATCGGTAACAGGATTATTGGTTTCACTATCGACTTCAACCTTGGGGTTTCTAGGAGGTCTTCCCCTGGCAAAGAAACAAGAAATTTTTGTTGGGCATTGAAAGCCAAAGATAGGAAGAAATAAAAATAAAAATGTGGAAACCAGCAAACCAACCTTTTCTTGGGGGAATTCGTGTTTGCTTCTCCAACCGACATAGACTTTCTGTTCCTTTTTTTCTTCGGGGATCTGGTCAAAATGTACAACCGCATGGAGCATAAAGATCAAACATGATAACACTAGGAAAAGAATAATGGTATAGACTGGTACATATCAATCATTTATAATCGAGGAGAAATGACATAGTCTAATGTACATCAAATTGAAAGTTATATGACGACACACAGCTTTGGAGCATCTTATCGGACTAGTCATGGATGTTTAGAACACTGACATTGTGTTGGACTCTACAACTAAAACACCAACCTTCAGGTATAGCTCTAACACTCACACAAATAACTTTTTGGTAATCCATGCACAAGTACTTCCTCAAAAACAAAGTGGATACTTATTTCGAAATATTCAACTTAGGGAGATATGTATGGCACTTTATTCTGTTAGATTATAAATACTTACATGTAAGACGAAGCATTGGATGCAACCGGAAGATCAGCCTCTCGCTCCTGTTACAATACCAACAGATATTAGCCCCACATACCCTTCCAAATGATATATTTTGTTTTGAAAATACTCAAAATAGCAAATCAACCTTAGGCACAATTACAGTATCCGGTGTGGTTGGTTTGGCGCCGGCACCAGTAGACTTTTGAGGGATTTCGGCCTTGGATGCAATTGAAGTCTCCGGGGTGGTTGGTTTGGATTCGGCACCAGTAGACTTTTGAGGGTCCTCGACCCTGGATGACGCAATCACAGTCTCAAGTGTGGCTGCTTTGGAGATGGTATTAGCACTCTTTCCATCGTTCCCTTTTCCTTCGGTGACGGAACTTTCAGGTGCATTATCAACTTCGGCCTTGTTTTTTCTCGGAGGTCTTCCCCTGGAAAATATCCAGAAGTTTTGGTTGGTACTAGGAAGCAAGGTTAAGAGAAAAAAAAATACCAAAATGGAAATATACAAACCTTTTCTTCGGTTTTGAACCTGTTTCTGCTTGTTCAACTGATTCTATCTTTCGGATCCTTTTTTTCTTCTGGGGTCTGGTCAAAAAGCACAATCACAATACGCACAAGGATAAAATCAAGATTACATAAAAAAATAAAAATAAAATGGTAAAGACTGAGACACGTCATTGCTTTAGTCAATGAGAAATGATAAAGAATGGTCTTATGTCCAACAAATTAATAGCTATAAGATAACATTACAGTTTTGGAGTATCGTTATGATAATATATTATATCGTTTAGCAGTTTTCTTAGCAGTTAGAGTTCTTGTTTTTCCCGAAGTGAAAAAAATGTGACCCAAATATACAAATGAGACTGAAAAGCATCATTTCGAATAACTCACGATCTGATGAAGACAAGAGACCATATTATAAGAACTTACACGTCAGATGAAGCATTGGGTTTCGGAAGATCAGCTTCTCGCTCCTATTATAAGACCAACAAATATATGTTAGTCATCACATACCCTTCAAATGGTATATTTTATTTTACAAAGAGCAAACCGACCTTGGGCACAGTGGTAGTATCCGGTGTGGTCGGTTTGGAGCTGGTACCAATAGACTTTTGAGGGTCTTCATCTTTGGATGCAATCAAATCGTCTGGTGCCGTTGGTCGAGAGCCGCTACCAGTACATGTTTGAGGGTCCTCGACCACGGTCTCGGGTACGGTGGATTTGGAGCAGGTACCAATAGACTTTTCACCATTACTTATTCTGTCAATGTAAGTACTGATGGGTTCACTATCGACTTCGACCTTGGGTTTTTTGGGAGGTCTTCCCCTGGAAAACATCGAGAAATTTTGGTTGGGACTTGGAAGCCAAAGTTACAAAAAACAAAGGGAAAAATACAGATAAATACACCAAACTATACACCTTTTTCACTTAACTACACCTAACTAAGATTTGGGTCATTCAGATACACCTAAGTTTCATAAATTCCCACTTGTTAAGTTTTTGAATGGAAAATGTTAAGTGAATAATCTAAAATGCTCTTTGACTAAAAATCTAAATTTTTAAGCCTGAAAATTAGATTTTTACCCAAGGGCATTTTTCACTTTCAAAATTAACATTTCCAATCCTAAAACTTAACCGATGGGAATTTATGAATTTTGGGTGTATCTGAATGCCCCAAGTCTTAGTTAGGTGTAATAAGTGGAAAAAGTGTATAGTTTGGTGTATGTATTTTCCCAAAAATATATAAACATGGGAATACGCAAACAACCTTTTTAAGGATGAACCCGTTTTTGCTTGTCCAGCTGACTCCAACTTTCTGCGCCTTCGTCTCTTTGGTCTGGTCAGAATGCACAACCAGAAAGGACACAAAGGTCAAAACAAAACTATGAAGGGAAATAAATAACAGTAGAGCCTGTGACAATCATATATGATGATGGGCTCAGAGAAAACCCATCGGTGAATCACTTGAAGAGTTCGGTTCCAACACGCATATATGTTATAAAAGAACATTCTTCTAAAAATAAGAGCCAACCACTCGGAAAACTTACTCGCAAGATGAAACATTGGTTTCTAGAAGATCGTCGGCCTCTTGCTCCTGTAAGTATACCAGGACGTATATGTTAGGCAGCGCATAACCTTATAATACTATTTTTTTTCTGTTTCTTAAAACCGGTAAGTGAGAAAAGGGAAATATCGAACATGGCAAAATACTTACTCCATCGAGTGAAACGTCGTCTCCTATCAGCTCCCAGCGTTCCCTTCTGAGATTCAACAGTTCTTCCTCGTCATCCAGATATATTACCTATGTATAAGTCACGACATGATAGACCAAAACTGAATAAACATTTCTGCCAAGACTGAAACACAATGCATAGCCACATAAAGACAAAAATGATTGAATAGTTGCCACATATTTGTTAAGAAAATCCGATGCTGCATAGTTTGGTCCATTACATAGAAACCAATGACTATGAATGAAGATTCATACGATACAGTTTAATATTGCCATGATTCCGAGTGAGCTATAAAAGTTGTTCAGTAATAATCAGTGTTCTAAAATTCCCCGACTTGTTCGATTAATCCTTCAATCCGATTTATTCCCTGATTAATCCCCATAAGGCCCTCTCCGCCCGACTAGCGCCTAGCGCTTTTTAGAACACTGGTAATAATCACAAAAGGTAGATACTTGTCCATCACTAACCTTGTGCTTCATTTTCTTAAGGTCAAAAGAATGGACAACGCCTATGTAAAACCTGCATAATCGGAAACAAACATTAGAAAAAGGGATCGTACAGACCATAGATCTTAGTATCACAAACGCCATAAGGTATTAAGGAATAAACAGCTAGAAGAGCACTCAAGGATTAAGCATAAGGTGCAAACAAGAATTATCACCCAGCAACTTTTTTCTCCAAACAATGGCTTTTCAGGTGAGGCTGAGTTCAGGTGGTATTATGGTAAAAGTATAAAATATTTGAACATGAACATCACAAAAAGGAATATAACATTAACAATTGAAGTGCTTACCTCTTGTCTAATGGCCACCAAACCTTTATTCGCTTGCCGATCAACTGTTTATCTAACTCGGTCATTACCGAATCCTGAAATGAAAAAATTAACCACGAATATATAAGCATAAACCAAAACCAAATATGCAGAACATGGTATTCGTTAATAGAGTCATTTTAGCTTGCAGCAATGATGCAAGTATTATCCTTTTATTACAATTTCCAAATATCTTTCACCAATTTGGTAAGAATTTACCGTCAATGTTACACATTGGAATATGCAAAGTTTAAAGGGTTTATCTTTATCCAGCTATACATGGATTATACATTAAAAATAAATGAGAAATCCGTTGGTATCTGAATATAAACAGCACTTCATGAGTAATTACAAATTCATACCGTCTCTTTCCCACCAGCAGAATCCTTCTCCTGTTTTCCTGTAAGGTAGTCTTCCATTGGAAAGACATTTTTAACGGGTGAGTCTGGCACGGTTGGCAAGAGACGAGGACAGGTAAAAAAACTTATAAGGTATGACAGATATACCTTGTTTTTCTTCTAGGTAGCTAGTATCGTCTGGTTCCTTCTTTACGGATACATCTACAGAAACCTGAGTTTTCTCCTTTACCCGAGCTTCATGAAAATCTACATTAGGTAAGGGTGAGGAATTAATGTTACCATCTTCATCTAACGTGATCTTATTTTTCTTTGGCCGCCCCCTTTTACGGCGACTTCCATCGGGAGAGCCTCCGATCTCACTAACTTTGGGTGAAGAACCCGGAGGCTCTATCGCCTGATCTTTTATCTTTTCAGAAGAATTTGTAGAATCCCAATAGTGACTATAGCCTTCATCTGGCAGCATCCTGGTATTTGGCTTCCAGTCCCTTTTCTTAGGAATATTTGCATTAGTTTCTTGCTTCAAAGACTTTGTTGGGTCTAATTCATCAGTCTCGGGATCATCATGTACTGGAACACTCTTGATACTCTCACTCAACTGACACGGCCCTAACTGTTCCACAGTATTTTCATTCAAGATTGTTTTGCCATTTCTATTTGGAGAAGTAGTTCCATTTACCGTTGCTGACTTTGTGATGTCCTCGGCTGCTTGCCTGATTTCAGTAGATGTGCTATCATTTAGAGTAGATATCTCCGCCACCTAGTATACAAATGCCAATGTGATTTTGATGATTGGAAGATTGACTAATCAAAAGACTCAATGTCCAATAACAATATGAGACAAAACTAGCAATTATGAGCAGTGTTCCAAAAATCAGGCCAGGCGGGGATTTTTAGAACACTGACCCGATTTCACATAATCGGGCGGATCAAGTGGGCTAAGTGGAATTAGGCAGGTTTAGGCGGACCTAGGCGGTGGGTCTAAGCTATTTTGTTAAACAAATAATTATATAAGATGCCAAAAATTAAAATAATTCATACTAATGGATAATTTTGTTGGTACTTTTATTGTTTTTGAAGGACATGAATCCCCAGTCCCCGATTAATCCCCGGAGTCCCTATCCGCCCGACTAGCGCCTAGCGCTTTTTAGAACATTGATAATGAGTATACTGCATGGTGACAAGTCATCTTGCAGTGCTAAAATTAACACCATCCCTACATCAAAATAGAATAGAACTAGCAAAGTGATTACCTCGTCTTGATTTGTTCTGCTTTCCAACTTACTCTCATTTTCCCGTGTTTCCTGATTAAAACGGTAAATGTGTATTTGTGAGTTTGAAATTATGGCTAGCATAAAGCTTCAATGTGCAAAGTAATAAATTAAAAATGCCATCAATCAAAGGCATTCAGTGTCTGTAAAATTGTGATAGAACTAGCAAGAGTGATTTAACACACCAGGGACGGTTGATCTGTCCTGTTCTCCGTGATTTTCTCATCTGCCTGAGTTCCCTATAAGAAGACAACTTAATTTGAATCCATGCATTTAAGCTCCTGGCTACCGAAAAAAATCAACATGAAAAATAACTGAGAAAAAATGGCACTCAGTTCAGTGTTTACATACCGGGGACTTCTCTGTCGGGTCTGTATGATTCACCTGCTGGAAAAAATTGAATTTTGGTATTGACAGAAATACAAAATAAAGGCATTGGCCACTTGTTTGTGAGTTTTATGTTAAATGTTTGTAAAAATCAGAAAATACAGTGAAATGTGTAAAGAGAAACTCACAACATGTTCCCCGGAGCCACAAATGTGATCTTCCTTGCCAGTAGATCCATTTTCGCACATAGAAGTAACTATTTCCGAATAATCACCCAAAGAAATAGCTGAAGAGCGAACCGCTTTTTGAATACTGGGTTTAAGAATATCAACTACATTTTTTAGTACTCTTTCCCCCAACTTCCAAGAAGCAGGTGAAATTTGCTGAAATGATCGTTAAACCAGATCAGTAAACTATACAAAAAAATATGTATATATACACGTAAGGTAACTTTCTTTTACCATAGTATCCTTCTTGACACTATCTAAAAGAGAATTGAGAAGTTCCAAGGAAATTTCATCGTCACTTTCTTGAATGACTAATGTCATAATTGCTTCCATGTGCTTGAATACAGTATCTGGATGGTCAGACCTTAAGTGGACAATGAACAAACAGCCATTGAGAAAGAAATTATAATCATGTCGATTATAAAGCTAATATGTTTCAGCCTCCAAAATACAAAAGAGTAAATGTGTATTCGCTCGAAAACAAAAACCAGGGTTCTTTGATTTCTAATCCTTCTCGGAAATCAAAGTATTTAGCTTTTTCTTTATATAAGTAACGATTGAGGGTGTGGGATGCAATATTCCACTTATGACGTTTTAACCATCGAGTGTCGCCGGAAACTTTATCTTAGCGAAGAAAAACTCTAACTTAACTAATAAACCCACTGTCAAGTAAAAAAAAGTATATGCACTCCATTTAAGCTTAATACATATATGTGACAAGATATCGCGGTAATGAAGCATAATGAATTCGTTGATGGGCGCTCAAAAATCATTTTAAGAATCAGATAAACCGGGAAGTGTTATCTGACTAGTACCCAAAAGATAAAATGAAGAACGTGTTTGACAAGGCTCTTACCTAATGGTCTTCATAAAAAGTTGGAACATCTCAACGATAAGTTTCTCCAACTTAAGTTCCACCATGAGCACGCAGAACCTCACCTCTGCGGCTACTTCGAGAATTAACGCAGCCTTCCTATAGACGCTGGTAGTAGAATTTTGAGACAAGCATGCCAGAGAGGGAACAAACAATTCGAAGAACTCCTGCGTAAAAATGGACAAGTGTTTCACTAAAAACACCACTTGGATGTCAATTTTTAGATGTATAAAAGCTGGTTGGAAAGGTTAAAGTACCGTGAGCACATCATCATCGTATGGGGGTTCGGGAGCTGTTATCCTCATCATCTCGCTAATGCAAGATATAACAGACATCTTCACATCCATATCCGAAGCTCCAAAAAGTTCCGGTAATCTCAATGCGTTCCTCAATGGCAGAAGGGCTCGTTTTGTTGTATCTGAGTTCGATTGCTCCATATACACCATCAAGTTTTTAGATTTCTGAAAAGAAAAAAAGATTTAAGAAATAACATATATGTCTCAACAAATAATGAGAACCCAAATCAAAATATTGTTCTTGACATTGACAAGCCATATACTTGAGACTGTCGTTCATTAACCATGATAAAAAGAGGCCTGCTCAACCCAAGTCGAGACATCATTTTTTTTATATTGAGAAACCAGAACTGGAAACTCCATGATTCGTAAAACCATGATTGACCCATATCGATACATCATTTTTACATTGAAAACCCACACTTTAGAGTTACAACTGTCAATCACTATCCCATAACTTAAAACCCCATAATAAACCCATTTCAAGACATTGTCCATCAATCATTAACCCGGAATTGAAAAAACCATGATCAATCATATTAATTGTCGAGACATATTTCCAACATTGAGCATCCCCACCCTGTCAATCATTAATCAGAACTCAAAAGCCCTAGACCAGCTCATATAAACTCATCATTTTTACCTCTAAATCCAAATGGGTGGCATCAATTCATCATTTTTTCCAACAAGAAAGCCCTCATAAGACTAAGAATCACAAGCCCACCATTCAAAAAACCGTGATTAACTCATATCAATACATCATTTTAACATTGAAAACCCGCACTTAAGACTCCCAATTACTATCCCGTGTCTCAGAAACCCATTTCAAGGCATTGTCCATCAATCATTAACCCGTAAATGAAAAAACCATGATCGATCATATCAAAAGTAAAGACATATTTCCAACATTGAGCATCCCCACTCTGTCAATCACTAATCAGAACTCAAAAACACATGACCAGCTCATATAAACCATAAAGTCGTCATTTTTACCTCACAATCCAAATGGGTAGCATCAATTCATCATGTTTACCAACAAGAAAGATCTCATAAACTAACAATCACAAATCCACCATTCAAAAAACCATGATTAACCCACATCGATACATCATTTTAACATTGAAAACCCACACTTTAGTGTTAAGGCAGTCAGTCACCGCCCCTTGACTCAAAAACCCCATTCCAAGACACCCACCATCAACCATTAACCCGTAATTGAAAAAACCATGATCAATCATATCAATTGCAAAGACATTTTCCCAACATCGATCCTCACTCTATCAATCACTAATCAGAACAAAAAAACTCATGACATAAAGTCATTATTTTTACCTCAACAACCAAATGGGCACCATCAATTTATCGCTTTTAGTTTTTACCAACAACAAGGCCCCCATAAGACTAACAATCACAAACCCACCATTCAAAAACACGTACATGATCCACCCATATCAAAATTCATCATCTTTACTTCAACCCTGAAATTCAGTACCCAAAACAAACAAGAAATTCACACAGAGCAAGTAACAATTGTACAGAGAATGAAAGGGTCAATTACATCAAGAAGTCCCAGAAGCTCCTCAGTGGAAGAAGGAGGGTTGAGAAGGCCAGTCCCAGCCTCCAGCACATCCTTCAACCTCTGCTCTTTGATTTTCTCTTTATCAACAGGAAACACCATCTCTCCCCCACAGCTCAAAACCCTAAATGCTGCTCTCTCTCTCTCTCTCTCTCTCTCTCTATCACTGTGAGCTCATAACCCTAAAACCCTCTTCTCCGCAGATTCGAACAGAAACCCAGAAAGGCCACGCCCACTCAAAGCCCTAAGGAGTGAAGAAATTGACAGATCAAGTCAGAGAAACGGCTCGTCTCGAATTGGGGGTTTAAGTCACATTGAAGTAGATGCATGCAAATGAAGGGTTTGGGAATCGATACCTGGTCTGAACTTTGCCAAGAACTGGGTTTGGGTTTGTACTCTTCACATAGTGCGCTCTACTTGTTGTTGTTGTTGTTCCCATTGGCACTGCAAAGCTTTCCATGTATGTATATACTATAATAATATTATTACTTATCACTGTGTGAGACTGTAGTCACTAGTCAGCAAATAGGAAATTACTATATTGACCTTGATGGGGGGTTTTGGTACAGATTGTTTGGGGAACAGCTGGGGCTTCCTAAACAGCACTTTTCTGGAGTTGTGGTTTCTGACTTAGATTTGGAAGTACAATTCATTGAATAATCACATTTTCAAATATTTTTTATTACAAGGTAAATTGAGGAATAGCTGTAGTTATAAATTTTAGAAGGGACAATGACGCTTTGCTATACCTAACTATAGCGAAATGATATTTTTATACCCTAATTATTTTTCTTTCTTTTTCAGTACTCTGACAATTTTTTTGTGACAACCTATGCTAAAATGACTAAAATACCTCTGGTTTAAGAAATCAAAATATAATTGGTCAAATTTGATTTATCAACCCATATTTGAAATTATTCAAATTTAATTTTAGATTTTGGGGCATAGTTTTAATTGCATCTTAAATATAAATCAAATTTAACCAGAGATAAACAAAATTGAACTAATTCAATTTATAGTTTCTTAAACCAAGGGTAGTTTAGGTATTTTAGACATTTTAGAGGTATGTTGTCACAAAAAAAATTGTCATGGTGCTAAAAAAGAAAAAAAATAGTTAGGGTATGAAAGTGTCATTTCGCTATAGTTAGGTGTAACAAAGTGTCATTATCCCTTTTTACAATTAAAATTAAAGCTTTCCAATTGGCTCTCCTATTTTTCTCTTCTTTAACCGTCGGGCTGGTCCAACCCCCCTTTTTTGTCGTCATGTTATAAAATTGTGGGTTGGTAATATTCGGTTGAAGAAGAATAATACCGACGAATTTAAGTTGAATTTTTTAGAGTTTTAGTGACACTTTCATCATTTTAAAACAAAATTACACATTTTGAAAAATAAAACTAATGAGTAAACATCCGTTTACCCTTTCTTTTACGAGAAGATTACAGTTTATATTGGTCTTTGTCATCCTCAACGAGACCTACACAAGAAGTTTCAATCGTCGAAGGATTATAAGTTTTAATCGAGGAGGACAATCACATTTGTGGATTAAAAATACAAACACGCAGTTCTCATGTGGCAACATATTTAATAACATTTCATTCTAAATATAAGATTTTATTTAAAATATTTTGGTTTTAGGGTGACGACCTACTCGAGAAATATCAATCGTCAAAGGATCGTAAGTTTTAATCGAGGAGGACAATCACATTTGTGGATTAAAAATACATACACGCCATTCTCAGGTAGCAACATATTTAATAACATTTCATTCCAAATTTATGATTTTATTTGAAATATTTTGGTTTTTAAGGCATTTTGTAAATCATGTTCTAAGAGACCGTTGAATATACTTTTCATGTGCCAATATACAACATAGTAAATAACTTATTGGGATTTCATGCATGAACATATATGACTCATAAGTTTCACAAAAACCAACAAAAATTGCTTCTAACCAACATCACTTATCAGATCCCATTCAAATGCAAAACTCAAGTGTCTATTAATGTAATATAGCAGCTAGAACACAACCACAATGAAAGTTAAGACACCATAAAATTTAAAACAGCTATGGAAAAAAGAAGACAACGCTCAAATCTTGGTTCATGCCTTCACATGCTGCTGAACAATGTTAAGTCCCTCACTCTCCTCACCAAAATCCTGCAACAAACATAAAAGGAGTGCGTTAAAACCGAAATAACAGAATCATATTCACATTGAGGGGTGATATAATGGAGATTTCTACCTTCACGACAACACAGGAGCAACCGACAACCTTCCTTGCTTTGCCCTCAGAGTCAATCTTGCACAGCTGCACATGATCGGACAAAACCATGTTACTATTGAAAAAAATCATGTACTGCTCAAAAAACACAAAATGGAGGTTCGATGGTGAAAAAACAATGTGCCAAATAATAAATCAACTATGCAGATTGATGATGAAGATAATAATTTCTATATTGGAGAAGGAATTCTATAAAAGCTTGATGGTCAAAATTGTTGCCAACTAGCAACAATCAACTAAATGTATCATTGCTAACAGAACAAAATTTCTGTAGCTACATTTACCTTTATTACGGCAAACATCATGAAAGTAATCTTTAATAAATTTACCTTGATTACAGCAAATTTTATGAAAGTAATTTTTAATAGTACATTCTTAAAACGGGCAAACCCTTGTCAATATATTGAAAAGTAGAGGATTGCTCAAAACAACACAAAATAAAGGTATAATTGTGAAAGAAACTATGGGGCCAATTATAAACCAACTATGCAGTTTGAAAAAGAAAGTAATAATTTCTGAATTGGTTAAGTAATTTTGTAAAGGTTCGTCACAAGGAAAATAGTTAGCAACTTACAACAATTAACTAAAAGTATCATTGATAGTACAAATTTTATAGCTAAATTTACCTTGATTGCAGAAAATTTATGAAACTATTGTTAACATATTTTCTCTAGGACAGCTACTAGTTGGTAACAATAAAACCAGACCAGATTGGGTAATGACATAGCATAGTGAAAATTGACAAGAATCAGACAGAAATAACTACTTACACCAGCCCACTCGCCAAGTGACTTGGCACTTGGAACCGTCATCAAGTTCACATTGTGGTCAGCACAGAGAGCTTTGACCAACTTGATATAATCAGGTTGGTTGCAGTCCTCTGCCAGCACACATAGCTGCGCAGCATGCTTCTCAATCACCTTTGCGCCCTCATGAAGACCTCGGATAAGGCCACCGTGAGCGAGTGACTTTCTAAGCACAAGCTGCAAAGCAGTCATGAGATCCATGGGCTCTCCAAGAACTGGAGCAACCTCCTGGGGAACGGGAGCAACAACTTCCTCACTGCAACCATTAGCAAACAGATACCATAAAGACACTCCTAACCTGTCAACTAATCTGACAATGAAAATCTGAACAACTCAATCAGCTCCACTTACCCAGACATGTTTCTCGTCGAATGTTAGCAAGACTTTCTCTGAACTGCATTCCACAAAACAAAAAGGCCAAATCAAGCTAAATAAAGATCAAACCTCTGGGAAATCTTTTTTACAAGTTTGTTGACACGTATTATACACATATAATTACCAACATCAATTGCCCATTTCCAGATAATAACAAAAAAATATACACATGTGGGAATCAAAAAACCTCACAAACATCCAAGAAAAATAATTCTCATCTTATAATCATCTCACAAACAACACAGCAAAAAACCAACAGCATCAAAACTGGATATTCCACAATAAAACTGAAGAGAAAATGGTGTAACAAACATTTACAAGCCAAAAATGTTCAAATCATGCCATATTTCGACCAAAAACTTCACTTCAATTGGAAAAAAAATTACATTGATGCTGAGATTCGAGCTTGAATAGTATCTTATACATGTTTGATTCTGGAAATTGCGACAAAAATGCATGCACATAATCAAAACACAGGATTCAAAACCTATACGGTTTTGTTGACACTAACCAAATCAACGAATCATACAGTACACACATTGACATGTACATAGAGCGAGAGACAGAGAGAGAGAGAGAGACCTTGAGATGAGAGCTAGAGAAGCCGAGAACCAGAGAGAAGCAAATGGGAGGCGCCGAAGGTTGAAGAGAGACAATTTTTTATAAGCTCGACGTGAAACCCTAGCGCTGAGGTAGAGGTGAATTTACATTTTTGTCCAGTCCTTTTTTGTGTGGGCTCTCTCGTAATTGGGCCTTTCTGGTTGCCGATTGTATTGGGCCATGAGAACTGAGAAACGGTTTCTATGTTTCCTTCACGAACCAAATAAATTGTTTTTACTTTATTTTTTATTTTTTTGAAGGAAAATGCCAATGGACACTTTGCTATTTTACTATATTATCTTCTTTTTTTTCTTTGTCAGTATCTTAGGATTCAAATAAGAAAGTGTAGAGTGCGGGTGGTGGCATCTTTCTGTAAACGATTCAGGGGGATTTTTCAGTCAGTGGAGGCGGAGGCTGTGAGTGTCAGGGAAGTTCTTGAGTGGATTAAACGCAACCAATAGAATCGGGTAGTAGTGAAGATCGATTGTCTTCGGGTGGCAGAGGGTAACTCAGGTGATAAGAGTTTGCGAAATCAATTGGGGCATATTGGAGTACTGCGGTAATACTATTAACTGATTAGCTTTTAATGTTTTGATTAATTTTTTTCATGGAGCTTGTAACACGACAGCTCATGAGCTAGCCAGATTCGCGTTAGACCAGATGGATTGGAATTATAGTGAGGGAATTGTCTCACCGTCTTTTGCTGAGTCGGTTAGGCTTGATGTCAGTCGCATGTAATAATAGTTCTCATCTTCAAAAAAAATTATAATATAAACGAAAATGATAAATTGTGAATGCCACTGGAAATCAATAACGGCCCATGGCCGCCGCCGACCCTAGGCTTGATCGATTTGTTCTTCGGCACGACCTCAATCGATTTCTCCTCTAACTTATTTCAATTTAATTGAGAACATCCATGATAAAAAAAAACACAAATTGCCTGCAATTTCATTGAATTCAAGCACAAATAATTAAAACCCAATAATAAAAACGTAGTACTTTTATATTTGGAAAGGAAAATTTTAGTTTAATACGGAATCTTATGCCGCATTTTCAATTTATTACGAGAATGTTTCATTAAGGATCCTCGTTCTTAATATGGTTAAATTTGATATAAAATGTTTATATTATTCATTTTAACTTATTTTAATTCATTCATTACTTGATTAGGTAACTTGTTCATCTCATTTCACTCCTCCTTGCAGAGAATCGTCAAAGTGGTATCAATGAAATTTCAGTGGCCTCAATTTCCATAATCTCAAAATTATCATCAAATTTGTTATTTAACATATCAAACAATGAATTAAAGTGTAAAAACAACTTTAAAATTGTGTTCTACATTTTATCAGCTCACCTCAGATCCACACACACATCGAAGAAAACCTCACGTGCCTTACTTTTTTCACCGAAGTTGCATTCACTGAGCTCGATGTGATCAGGCTACTCACTCTGGACTCAGAACTTGAATTGGTAAGCGACTCGTCTTCTACCCACCTGTACCGAACCGTTCAAACTTATATTTCTTCTTCCAAAAAGTTTCATTCTTAATCGTCAAGCTCTATATTGCAAGACAGAATAAAATTCCAAAAAAAAACTTGTTGCTCAGCTTGAAATAGTCGCTACAATGGTCCCTCCAAATTCAAAACTCAAACAAGTTTCTTTTTACATAACCATGAGTCGTTAAAATCATAGCGACGATGATAATGTCGGAAATTTGGGGTTTATACAGTCATGCTACATCTCCAACTCGTTGAAATTGGTGCCAACCGATTCAGCCATTTAGTCACCTTAACTCCGACAACATAGCTCCACAACGAACTTACATCTCCTTTGCTTCTTCGTTTCTTTGTATTTGTATATAAAGGTATACTCGTCATTTCCAATATTATATAACTTTGATTTAACAACATTAACATAAACTAGTACCAACAAAAGTTTTTTTTATAATAAATTGAGAATTAGTGATAATTGAAATGGTACAACATAGTAAACTATAATTTTTTCTATTTTAGTTAGGATTTGGTATTATCCTCTATTCAAATCCAATTTGTAATTCAAAATAAACAATCCCACTATTTTTAACCATTTTAAAATTAATTATGTTTGCATAATAAATAAAATTATAATTTACAAATTTGTGATTTTTATTTATATAATCAGCACCATGACCCAATCAAAATGGCCAATAAATAATTTTGTTATTTCCTTTTTTTTCTTTCTCTCTCCTCTTATCTTCACGAGGAGAAGAGCAAGATAAAAAAAGAGAATCAAATTCGCTGAGGTCTGTGCAAAAAAATTCCCAGGAAACAAACAGAAAAAAGTAAAAAAAAAAAAAAATCGCAAGAAAAAAAATCGCAATTTCTTACCTAAAAATCTCATCTTATCTCCTTCCCCAAAATTCCTTTTAAGCAGCATTTATTCAGATTTTTATACGCCAAAGAAAACCCTAGAGAGAGAGACAGAGACCTCTCGTCGCATCTCTTCTCTTTCTCTCTCTAGATGTTCGATTCTCTCTCCAGAATCATCAACCTCGCTTCTATCTCTCGCTTCAAGATCCGCTGCTTGACCCCTCTTCATCGTCCCTCAGGTTAATTTCAAATTTCCCGAGAAATTCTTCATTTTCATGTGTTTTTTGGTTAGATTTCGTGGAATATAGTGAGATTATTGATTTGGGTTTGATTGAATTATGGATGATTTGTGTTTGATGTTGTGTTTTTTTGACTTTTTTTGCTTGCAGATCTGATTGGATTTATTGGGTCACCGGTAAATCCATTTGAGTGTTTGTGTTTTGATTTGAATGTTTATAGGGTGTGAGGAATTTGGGCTGGTTTGATAAAATTTATTGTATCAGTATTAGGAATGTCATTGTTACCTAATGATGATTCTGTCCAAATTCGTGAGGTGTGGAATGATAATCTCGAAGAAGAGTTTGAGAAGATTCGTGGGTTTGTCGATGATTTCCCGTATATTGCCATGGATACCGAGTTCCCGGGGATTGTGTGTAGGCCGGTGGGCAATTTCAAGAACAGCAGTGACTTCCATTACCTGACGCTGAAGGGAAATGTGGACATGTTGAAATTGATTCAATTGGGGCTCACCTTCTCGGACGAGGAGGGCAATCTCCCGACTTGTGGGTCGGAAAAGGGCTGCATTTGGCAATTCAATTTCCGTGAGTTCAATGTAGATGGAGACATTTTCGCCAATGACTCAATTGAGCTTCTGCGCCAGAGCGGAATCGATTTCAAGAAGAACAATGAAAAGGGTATTGACGCGCAGCAGTTTGGCGCTCTCTTGATGTCGTCTGGGATTGTGCTGAACGAAAATGTTTATTGGGTTACTTTTCATAGTGGTTATGATTTCGGGTATTTGCTCAAGCTCTTGACGGGTCAGAATCTGCCCGATACTCAAACGGGGTTCTTCAGTATGATCAGTTTGTACTTCCCAACAGTTTACGACATCAAGCATTTGATGAAGTTTTGTAACAGCCTTCATGGCGGGTTGAACAAGCTCGCGGAGTTGTTGGAGGTGGAGAGGGTTGGTGTTTGTCACCAGGCGGGTTCAGATAGTCTGCTCACGTCGTGTACATTCAGGAAGTTGAAGGAAAATTTCTTTAGTGGCTCTATGGAGAGATACGCCGGCGTGTTGTATGGTTTAGGTGTTGAGAATGGACAAACTACTTATTGAAACCGGGAAAAAACTTAGGAGAGTATGTGAAGGTGTTAATCATTGGTGTGTATTTGTGCACGCTGATCATACAGATATTTTTTATAGACCTTTGTTGGCAACAATTTTCTTAATTTTATAAATCATCCTTTATAATTAATTTCTCTTCTTTTGTGGTTTCATGGCAATGTGCTGCTGCTGACCAGCCTTTCATGGCTTAGATTGATGTCAAGTGCAGGTGTTTTCTTATTCAATGGAACGATACAAATTGTATTTGTATCTTTGCTCACAGTAAGGTATTGGTACATCAAAATTTCTTCAAAATTCAACACTCTTGTTTCGAAAAATCTGACACTGTCATTGAAAAGATTGCATCACACACACAGAATTTCATTTCCATTGTTCAAAATAGTCGGCTGTGTTTCTTGGTTTAGCTACATGAAGTTTTGTTGTTATGTTTCTTTGGTCAATCATGCAATTTTGCAATGGGATTGGATATAGTATGGATTTTCCACAGGTTGATGTCTTCTTGAAGCTACTGATTCAAAATTGACGCAGTACGAAGCAATGACCTTGTTGATTGAATCTTCTTTCTTACCGGTATATCAAAATCATTTAGATCTGTTGAGCCTCGACAGACTGACGTTGAAGCGACTAAGAACTGATATAACAAGGGGTGTGCATAAGCAAGCTGAAGTTTCTGTTGGTCTACACGGGTTCTGTTGTTTTGGTACCGGCATTGTTCTAAAAATGTTAGATGCTAGCTGGGCGGCGATAATCTTTTAGATACTAATTGAAGATTAGCGAGAGAATTAATTAGACTTGTTGAAAATATATAGATTCATGGTGTAGAGCTCTGCTCTTGAAAAATCTACATATAAAGTAGCTTGTTTTACTCTTATTTGGTAATTTATGTTTATATGCTTTGGATTGGTATTCTAATTTCTCTTTTTAGCTTATGATTGATTTACACCACAATTGACCAAATGCATTAAGATGCAAAGATCAAATCCCAACAATTGGGAAAATGTGATTTTTATTTGATTGCTCTTTTATTTAAGGGAAAATGTGCAATATTTTTGTAAGCGGGTGTTTTAGGAGTATTTTCGTTATTTTTATAAAAAAAATGCAAACTACACATGACCTTGTTGTAAGTAACAAATTATTTCAGGTTTCAATCTCCCGCCCCTCTTCAGCCTGGATCCCACCGCTCGCAATAGATGTCAAAATTAACGTGGATGGTTGCAATTGAAGAAGCAGCTGGTTTTTGGAGCATTGGAGTTATAAGTAGGAATAATTTAGGGTCTTTGGTTTCGGGGTTTAGTCGGAGATTTACAGGGTCTCTCCCTCCTTCCGTGGTGGAGGGCATTGGTATCCGAGAAGCTCTTTAGTAGTGTGAACGGCTTAGATGGCAGGAGGCTTTCATAGAGTCTGAATGTCAGGTCGTGGTTAATAGAATTAACATCAAAGAACCTTCTTTGGACATACTCGATTTTATTGTATTAATCTTCATAATAGGTTGGGTGAGAGTATTACAAGTTTTCTCATATGATGATGGTGTGACTCATAAGCTTGCCCAGAGGACAGAAAACGCATAATTTGGTGTCAAAGTACTAGGTATGAATAGTCATCGACTCCTCCAAAAGGGTAGGAGAATGAGACCTAGTATGGGACATAGAATGCATTACATCAGTTGATCATTACGCCTCAACCGGGTTATTCCATTTTGATTTATGAGATCATAAATTGATATGATAAATTGATATTAAATATCAATCTATTCCACAGATATTTGGAAGATAGTTGGATAGCTTGGTTTTTGTTGTTGTTTGACAAACATATATCGGTCATGCTAAAATATATGTATGTAACATGAGCTCGGGTAAGTGCTGTGGGTTTTTTCGTCGTTCTTTGTTTTGTGGGTGCACTATTCTTGGGGCGTAGCCAAGGGGTTTACGTAAACTATAACTCGAATATTTTCGTTTAGTTAATCCAAATTAAGATTTGGATGTGGGTTTTGTCCCACCGAATCTTGCTGTAATGATCAGTTGCCAGTCGCGGTTATGATTTTTATAAATCTGGTTTTAACCTTAACAATTTTTTTTTTTGCAATTTTCCTTTCATTTAAAGTAACATGTCGTCTGGTATATTAATTTAAAAATCACTCAAATTGAAGAGTAAACAAAATATTTGATTTGTAATACTAAATGGATTAAAAGTTGGCGTTCGCGTACTTAACACGAAATATTAAAATAATCAAACAAATAAATAAATTATTTTTGTTAAGGAGAAAAAAAAAACTAAAATTACGAAAATACCACCAAACGCGGTAGGCAAAATTAGCGGTAGATCTGTCTCCGTCTCTGAACAAACAAACCCGACTCTCTCTTCTCCGCAGATCTCTTCTTCTTCTTCTGAGAATCGTCACCAGAAGAGACCGCGACGAATCGGATCTTCTCAAGAACGATTCGTTTCGTGGACAGATCGATGGAAGCGCCGACCTCATGGGACGCCTTGAGAAAACAGGTTCAGCTTCTTCTCTAGGTTTTCCATCGCTTTCCGTTTGTTTCCCGAGAAAACTCCGGACTTGTGCCCTGTTCGTATCGATTTTGTGGTTTTGAGGTGGATTTGTGTTCGGGCGTTGAGGAAATGTGGGGAATTAGGTGAAATCAGGGGTTGGAATGTGGTAATTGAACGATCTTGTTGGTTGTGAGCTTTTTTTTTGCTTTTAAATCAATGACCTAGATAGTTGGTGAATCCAAATTGAGTGTTTGATGAGAAATGAGATGTTGATTCGATGAAGCTGGATTGTGATTTGAGACTCAGATGTGAGGAGAATTTTGGGTGTGTTCTATGCACTATTCTCATAGCTGTTTTTCACAATGTTGTAAAAATCCCCGACTTGTTCGACTAGTACTCGATTAATCCCATAGTCCCTAGAAAACCCTCTCGGACTGACTAGCGCCTACAAAACTGGTTTTTTCAATGTACAATTGGAGGGCTTTCACTATGCCTCTACACAATAGGCTATGAACCTTATTTGTGGTGTTTTATGAGTTGTGCTTTAGAACAAAGAATTTGTGATAAATTTTGTATCTATTCAACGCATCACGTTTTGTTCACCTTCTGATACCATTTTACTATTGGAGAAAACGGAGCAAAAAAGAGAGGAGAATCAAATAAAGTCCATGATGTACATATTCAACACTACTCACACCCAAAAGACTAGTGTAGTAACTCGTGGTTGCGAGATGTATGTCTACACTCGTTTGATTCTTTCTGTGTTTAATCGATTGAATTTGGGGGACAAATACTTACATATGTAATCCTAACTTTGACCTCCTAATTATTTATGAAATTTGAAATTAAAGCAACCACTATGCTGTATACGTACCCTTCCAGGTCATAACCATGTGAATTTTTCTGTCTTCTCATGCACATATGCGCTGAAGCATAAGTAGTGATATGAATTCTTATGATATGTGGTACAGGCTAGGAAACTGGAAGCTCAGTTGGATGAGCAGATGGTATCTTATAGGAAACTGGTTTCTACAAAAGCTTCCTCAAAGATTGATAATGGGGAGAGTGACCTAGAATCTGGAATAGATAGATTACTAAAACAGCTCCAGCAAGTCAGTTTACAGATGCAAGCATGGGTCTCGTCTGGAGGATCAGAAATGGTTTCTCATACCTTGACTCGACATCAAGAAATACTTCAAGATCTTACACAGGTACAAGGACATCTTGACTATTTTTGGATCAGAGTCGCAAACTGTATTGCATTTGAATCAGTGGGATGTACCTTCCTGATTCTATTACTTTTGAATAAAAGCTCTACAGCTACAATCTTCATAAGTGTTGCGGACTTTTGATAATTCTCTTATATCCTTGCTATAACCAAAGACATGCTCTGTTATTCATAATTTGACATTTAAAATGTAACAATATTTTGGAAAATTAGCACTTTGTCAAGTATGCTAGAATTTAATTCGTAATTGTTGTATGGATTGAGATTCCTTAATTCTCTATTACGAGATTACAATTTGGCACTATTCTGTCGCAGTAGAAATATGTAATTTGCAATGTAGACTGGATTCTATTAGTATTTATGAGAGAAACTTTATATTGGTTCATTGTTTGGTTGACAATTGAAAAACCTTTGTTACTCATTGTGATGTTCCTTGATTGATCCATTCTTTATCATTCCCTAGACCTGCATCACTCCTCTTTTATTTCCATTAACATTCAGTGATGAAAAGAAGCTTGTATCTTGACCTTAATTTGCGTGGATGCTTTTATTTATCTATTCTTAAGTTAAACAGAACGTTTAGTGTATGTGATAAGCATACTATTGAATTCATGATATTCCATCGCTCCATCAATTAAATACTCATAGGGTTGCAAACTTTTTCTTTCTAAGTGCCCAAGGCTCTTTTTTTCATGCTATATGTTTAGAATAATTTCATTCCTCTTTAATCATTTAGTAATATTAATGTTTGCATTATCTACGAAATTAATTAGGTTTAGGCCTATCACCTATCAAGTGCTAATTTGTTTCATATGGTGAAGTGCAGGAGTTTTATCGGCTTCGTTCCAGCCTAAGAGCAAAGCAAGAACATGCTTCATTGCTAGAGGATTTTAGGGAGTTTGATCGTTCAAGACTAGATTTGGAAGATGGTTTAGGTTCTGGTGAGCAAGCTCTCCTTAGAGAGCATGCAACCATTAACAGAAATACAGGACAGGTATAAAGAGGGTATTAAAATCCCCTCCGAAAAATCTTCATTACTTTTATTCTCTCCCATTAGAAATAGGATTCCCTGAATTTAATGTTGGGAATGCCTCATTATTTCAATCTATCCACGGTTTAGTAGTAGAGTAGTTCAATATTTAATTAAGCAGAAAGTAACACTACTTGTTTGTACTGTAACTGGAGTTTGTTATGTTAGTAATTGTCACCAACAAGTTTACATGGTTTTCTACATAGTTTGGTCTTTCGAACAAGCATCTTAGGGAACCTTATCTACATGGCAGTTCATCTTTAAATCCAGTAAACCATATGTAGATAAAAAATCATGAAAAATGTGCTTTACTATGGATTAGCTTACTAAACAAATTTATGGTGCTGCAGATGGATACTGTCATCTCTCAGGCTCAGTCAACACTTGGTACACTCGTACTTCAACGCTCTACTTTTGGTGTTATCAACTCAAAGCTCAGCAATGTTAGCAGCCGCCTCCCAACGGTATAGTCTTTTCTTCTTTTATCATTTACTCGTGAATAGGATCAGAACTTGAAATGCTATTGATGGATACGGTGCATGCATTTGAATAGGTTTCTTTTTCAAAAAGGAGCCAAAACCAGTATATTCTCGTTGTTTTGTTAATCAGTTAATCACATATCTTATAGGACACAGACTTATTTTATGCTTGGGAAAGTTGAATTTTCTCTTTATGTGTTTTCCAATAGCGTGCTTGTCTTGATTATTATGCTTCTGCCTATCGGCTTGCAGGTGAACCAAGTTCTCTCAGCAATAAAGAGGAAGAAATCTCTGGACACAATTATACTTTCCCTTGTAGCATCTGTATGCACTTTTCTTATATTTATATACTGGTTGACCAAGTAAAGATGGGACTCATTTCCTGCCTTGTGCTCGTGTCTGTCGGAGGCATAATTTTTCCCTGCAATGTATTGTAAGCTGGGCTGTTCTTGGTTATACGATTTCTTGAGAAAACATTGATTTCTTAGTTCTTGGCTCTGTTTGTCTTCTCGCCTGGAAAATCGATATACTTCTGTATAAGTGTTTAGTTGAAGTAAACTTTTGTGTAAATTGATTATTAGCAATGTGGCTCATCAATTGCAAGTTAATGATTTTTGAAAGAATATAAACTAGAATGCATATGTTCTTGCATGGTTAAATTGCAAAAAGTTGCCATCAACTTTTAAAATTTTGCAGTCTGTGAACCTTCGAGCTCCAGACTGTACATTTTTTTGTTGCAAAATGTGTACAGATGTGAACATTGTTTTTCAACTTGAGCTCGCTAATTTTTCTCTTTACTTTGAACACATCTAAATCTAGTCTCTTAGAAGGACATCAATGCGAGAGAATAAATTAACCAACAAACTCAAGGTTCAATTTTTTTTTATTTAAATTAAAAAAATTGATTTCAAGAGTATTTTAGTCATTTTCAAATTAACATTCACAATTTGTAAAAAAATGGTTAGTTCACATATACTTTTTGTATAAATGAAAGTTCAAAGCTACTTTTTGCAAAATTAAAAAAATTCATAGCAACTTTTTGCAGTTTACCTCTCTTGCATTCATGAACATCAATTCGGGGAATGTTACTGTAACTTGCAAACCCGGTATTATAAAATAATCCAAAACCTGAACCAGACAGATATACAAAAAATTGACCTTTGAAGTTCGAGGAGCCAATAATTTCAATGGAACGATTGCTAGTGCTAACTGCAAGAGTCAATTATCATCACCTATACAAAATTTGCTAACACATGCATCACTTTCTAAGCAATTTCAGGCACTGAACCAAAATGAAATGCTCTGCAGTAGTTTGTTTTAAGGTTTATGTTAATGTGCTGAGCATTTTTATGCAATGTTCCTCAACTTTTGCGAGCTAAGCAGGCTTTCTTTGGTTTTTAGAATCTTCTGAAGACCCTGCGCTTCGAATTGTGCCCTGAGTATCTTCAGTGGCCGGAGCCACTCCACTTTTCTCTGAAGGTTTTGGTCGACTAGGGTGGTCTTTTTCTCTGTAGTTGGTTGCTTCTGACTCGACTTGGGATTTACTGGGTTCGACTGTAGCAGGTTTTTTCGTCCCTCCATCATCCTGGTCTTTTGGTGTACTCTCACTAGCTCTTTTCTTTGATTCTACAGCAATTTCCCTTATGGTCTCCTCTAGCTTATCGAGCCTTCCTCTCACCTCCATGAGCACCGGATTGCTTTCTATTTCTTTCTTCTTCTTTTCATTTTCTACTTCTTCTTCTTTCTTCTTTTTCACCTCTAGTTCCTGACATGATGATCGTTAAATTAGTAAAATGCTCTGGGACAATACTAACATACAGAAGGTATTTAGCATCCAAATGGACATTGAAACTATCATTTTACGCCCATAGCATTTGACTGTAAATCATATATATATATATATATATATATATATATGATTTACAGTGTGTGTGTGTGTGAAAAGATAGAAGTGGATAGTGTCTAAGTGAAATGCAGAATAATTCCAGAAAATCGTGTCATTGCAGAAGATTGATAATGAAGCGCAAATATATAATTTTCTATAAGCATTCCAGTATGAGCATGATAAAGTAAATGTGCAAGCCTTATATATTACTTTCGACAGCCAGGCTCCAACAAATGGAGCTTGAATGTATGATGAAAATATAGACGAACATATCTATCAGTCTGCCAAAATCAATGGTATAGCATTCACTTGCATATTGAAACACATTATAAATATAGCATTATGCATTATGAAGTTTCAAGTCTCTAATGAATGAAACCTAATAAGATGGCAACTCTGGACACAACTCATAGAGAAAGAGAAAATCTGATAAGAAACTGAAAAATTGTCTCAGACCCATTGGATATTAAGTAACGGTTGTTAAGAACATGAATAAGGTTAATTGTTATCCATTGACATATTAATTCGAGTCTATGAAAAAGGGGAGACAGCACACTAAGCATGAATCATGAACTGCAAGAAGAATATCTTCGGATAAATATGTCAAAGTGGCTAGCGTTTTAAAATTTATGCAGTCAATGTCCTAAATTTCTACGGCTTCCCATTAAGAAATAGTTGAATACATAATTGAGCTACCATTAAAAATTAAAGTTTTTATTATTTGCGACAGTAACCTTTTACCCTTCCTGAAATACCTCTACACCCTACCTCCATAAAACCCCTCCAGCAGCATATATGGCTTTATCTAGAGTTACTTTCACTCTTCATGTCCATTTTGCTCGTAAATAGTTGGACTTTAACCCCATTTAAGTAGGCATATTTCACACGCGAACGTAACATCCTATCCTTCTTGTCTCCTCTCATCTCATCACCTCTCCTCTTGATTATAGATTTTCTTAATTCAAATGTAAGCCATTTAACCCTGTCTGTGGTGTCCAAATCCACTATTCTCGCCATCACTATTAGGAGATTCCCAATATTGATCTACTCACCGATTGCTTTTAATGTCCACCTTTTGATATATTCAGCATCTACTTGGCCTTGACCGAGAAGAGCACCACAAAGACTAAGAAAATTGGTAACTGCAAACAAACTAATCTTTTGGCAGTTCTAGCATTGATGGGACATTTAAGCTGTTACTTTGGTGACTCAAACTGACATTTGGATCCTAGCAATTTATTTCCCATAATAGAGGAAAACCAAGATTGTTTGAAAATTGAGAAGGGCATGTGCGATATAGGGAATGTTATTTATATATGCAGTATTGACTTGAATTTGTGACTTCAAGGTAGCAACCCTACGATTGTGCTACATGTATGTACTCTACTTCCCATTGTATTCAATTTTCTTTAACCGGAGCCACTTGTCTAGGCTATGAATTGCCAACTGAGGAAGAACACAAAATTAAATAGCATACGTAGAAGGAAAATAATACTGGCAAAACTGTATGGTTACATGGACTTTACGTAATGACTCTTACCGCATCCATTCGTTTCATTTCCGATCGAGAATACTGGGCGAGCAAATAGATAGCTGTCACAGTTAATGTATTCTTTCAGAAAGAAGATTTAAAGCAAGAGACATTCAATTATGAAACAGATATATATTAAAGTTGTAAGTTAAAATACCCAATGAAGGCAAGCAGGCAAAGAAGAATTGTACCAGATGAAAGTCAACCCTGATCATGAAAGTTGTTATAATTAGTTCCAATAGATGATCAAGATATGTAAGAGATTACGCTTGGTATCCTTAAACAAAATTTACTGAAGTCTTCTGGAAAAAACCAATTAATTGACGTGACCATTCATGGCAGGCTCTGTATGGGATTGGATTGTATGTAAAACTAAAACCCTGCCAAACTAGCCTGGTGGTGGAAGTGTACTCAACAAAAATGACAAAGAAATAGAGCATGATTCTTTACTAGGTACACAGATTTCTAGGTTGAGTGGTGACTTCAATGCTTCATAATGAGCAATGAACGCATTACATCACAATTACTTCAGTCTACTTCCCAGAAGAGAAGATAACTAGGATGTGAAATGATGTATTGGTATTGCAATACAACAGTTTTTGAGTTTAACTAGAGTCAAAACTTAGAAAGGACCGTGCACACAGAACATGTTCTTGATGGCAGGCATATAGCAAGGATAAAAATGAGAGGACTTGCTATGTCATAGTCCCAATAGATTCAACGAGGGTCATGTGCATATAAGGGGTTCAAGTCAACATGATCACAAGCGGGTCAACATAAAAGAGACAATTTTAAGAGAATATTTATATCCACACCATTTCTTTCTCTATAGGTTATCCTATAAGTATATGCATAGAAAATGCAATAGATAATTGATCTTGTAAACAAGGAAGCTATCCTGATATGTTTTCAACCATAACATGCAACGTGCTATTGTATGTACCACAGCAACAGAAACATGCATTATCTCCATGTCTATCCCAAACTAGACAAATTCACAAAAATTCTACATGTACGACAGTAAATGCACGTGGGAGGCATGCATATCATTATCATTGCAAGTATTTACTCTGGATATGCTTTAGCGTATCTCATGCTCTCCCACAAAAGTAGAATTGAAATGAAAAGAGCATCATGGAATGAATTAATAATCTGTAGATTATGAAGCTTAGTGAAGACTCCGACTGTATCAATAATGGTAATTTGGCATTACTGGTAAGACTTATCAGTTGGATAAACATGTGTACCTCAAATATCAAACCAACATGTTTTATATAAAGGAAACTAAGGGACTACTACTATTAGTAAAAATCCAACTGAAAGTGACCAAGAGAACCTACTCTAAGTACAATTTTGGGGTGGTGATCTATAAACTACGGAGACCTCCTCAAAACTATATGGCGGGTGCCAACACGTTTCCTGCACCACTCGATACATATTCTTCATGATATGACATTTTCCCCTCACATGCTCAACCTCAACATGAATTTCCCAAACCTTCTGCCATATTTTATGCACTGCCCTAAACTTGAAATAGACCACATAAGCTACTGCTGTCAATTGGCATTTCATAACCATCCCCTTCACTTGATCATCACCACAATCAGACAAAGAACAAAGAACCACCTTTATAAACCAGGGAAAAAGGGTACTCATAGAAGCTGAAATCAATTTGTTCAAAATACAAAACAAGACCCTTAATTCAAACAGTAAATTAGATCACCACCACTACAATCCTAGCTGAAAACCCAGAAACTCCTCCTGCAGACCCCTGAAAACAAGACCCAGTAGCTAAAAACAATGTACAAAGGCATTGGAGTCAACAAGAACCTTCCTTTTCGATTCAACTCAAAACCAATGCGAATAAACCAGAAGAGAAGCGATATGGGTACCCAAATTTCTTCCTCTTGGGAGGGCAAGTGAAGAGAACCTCCGCGGCGGTCATGAAATCGGGATTTTCAAGCTTCTTGAGCGCTTCATTGTACTCTCTGGTGTAAGCCTCCACTTCGCTTTCAGCTTTCGCGACGCCATTGTTGCTGCTCGAGCTCTGGCTGGGTCTGGCGGTGCACAGGTGTCTGCGGCGGAGGAGCTGCGCCAGTCGGAGCGACGCGCCGCCGGCGCGAAACATCGTTTTTCCAGTTTTGAGCTCGTCTTGGTTCGCAGAAAAGTACTCACCAACCAAGGTCTCTACTCCTAACGGGCCCTAAAATGGTCTGATTTCCAAAGGCCCAACAAAAATATGAACGGTGGGCCCAATGGGCTCAAAATACAATTTGGTGGACTCTTATGGCCTTGCTCCTTTGAGTTGGGCTTAGTTGACTTGTTTGTCACGCAATAGACTCCAACCTTAGCAACAATGATAAGATAAAATATGTTCTCATTAAATTTGTGTTCATGAGTTGGTTTTGAATGGATAGAATTTGACACGATTTGGTTTGATTTGTAATGGACCGAATTTCATGATAATCTCATATTTGAGACATATTGTAATTTATCATTTGGCTTTTTTCTTTTGGGCTATTATTTTATATTTTATTAATAAGGATTGATGATTTAGAATAAGTCACATATTCAAATCTATCGATTTTCAGTTTGATTCAATTATTATAAACTAAAATCGAATTGATAAGTTTAAGTTCGACTTAGTTTCAAACTGGACATGTTTAGTGCTTTTCGGCTTTGATTGTTTTTGAATCCGTTCGAATCGAGTCGGTTCCCTTGGTTTTTTACACTCTTACTAATTATTATTATTATTATTATTGTTATTATATATATTTATTTATTTACACAAATATGACTAAGACAATTTGATTCAATATGAATTTGTGTTCGACCTCTTCAAGAGTGGGGATGGTGGTGCGGAATTCGGAAGGGGAGGTCATTGCAGAAAAAGGGGTCTCTCTGGAAGGAGTTTTCTGTTCAGCATGGGCAGAGTCCTGGGGCATCTTGTAGGCGATTCAACGTCGCAAAAACCTTTTGTCCTATTCTAATTAAATCTGATTGTTTGCTTGCGGTTTCGGCTATTAATAGTTCGGCGGTTCTTCGATCTCCTTTCGGGTTGGTAGTGATGGAGGTGAGCCTCACGTCCCAATATTTCAATAGTGTTCGTTAGCGAGGGCCATGTTGTCTAGTACTGGGTGTGTTTTTGGCGGTGGAAATGTCCTGTCTTTTATTTCATCTGTTTGCTCGGCTGATATTGCTTAATACTATTATTTTTTTATTAGTATTATTAGGTAGTTCACGGTTTGGTTTTGACTCAATTCAGTGTTAAAAAAAATTAAATCAATAAAATTTTGTTTGGTTTGATTTTTAATGCATTAATTTTTAGTTTGATCAGTTCTTTCATGCAGATATCATATTTTAGAGATTTTCATGAAGTTGTCACATTTTGGGCCAGTCTCGACATATTTATTGCGGGACCAGTATTTTCAGTCTCAATTAATAAAGATCAATGACCTAAAATGAGTCGCACATCCAAATAGATCAGTTTTCAATTCGGTTCTATATTTTTTCAGCTCTCATTTCATAGAAAGAAACCGAACCGATGAAATCACATTTGATTCAATTCTCAACCGAATCAAATCGATTATTTTTCGAGTCTGTTCGGTTATTCGTAGATAGTCCCAAGTGCTATTGTGTCCAATAAAATACAAAAGTAAACCGATAAATATTATTATATAAAACGTATCTAAAATAATATCAATTTATGTAACTTCCAAATTCAAATTCAAATCCAAATAAATAAATAAATAAATATTAATAAAACCAGAGAGCTCCGATTGTTCACAAAGCCTGAAAATCCTCTCTCCCCCACAAAACCAAACCCGTTCCGTTCCCGCCACACGCCGTGACCCAGAAACCCGTCACCGGCGAATCAGAGCTCGCCACGCGTCGCGCATCCCACAGTGAGCTAGTGAAGCGCGCGACTAGGTCTCCGAGGAGCAACAAGAGTCCCGCTCAATCGCAGAAACAGAAGCAGAGCTCTGCTATAAAAGAGCTCCGAATCAATGCCAAGAGACACACAGAAACACACAAAAACAATAAACAGCACAAACAAACAAAAACAGAGCAACTCTGTTTTGTTTCTTCTTCTTCTTCTTCTTCTTCTTCTTCTTCTTCACTATCACTACCACCGCCATTACTATTTCGTATTTCCTCAATAACTCGTGACAGAGAAGCTGCGATTTTTATTTTACTTTTAATTTAATCGGAGGATTTTTGGGTTTTTACGTGTTTTTTTAGTGGCATTTTCGAGCAAATTTTTTGAAAAAGAAGAAGTGGGTGATCTGAGAGACCGATCATGGCGAATATCAGCTTGGAAGAGATCAAGAACGAGAATGTTGATCTGGTCAGTGGGTTTTTTTTGTTTTTGGTTTTGGTTTTGGTTTTGTTGTGCACGTAAGGTGTTCGATGAAATGCTTGTGAGAAAAAATATGTGATTTTGGTTGCTTGTTGCTTGTAATTGTTGGCTTTGTAGGAGCGCATACCGGTTCATGAAGTGTTCGAGCAGCTGAAATGCACAAAGGAGGGGCTGTCGTCGGAGGAAGGGCAGCAGAGGCTTCAGATCTTTGGCCCCAACAAGCTAGAAGAGAAAAAGGTTCAGTTTTTGAATTTTTGTTATTGGTGTTTGTGTTTTGATCTGAAGATTAGCTAACCCATGTCTTGAAAATTTGGTTCAGGAGAATAAGCTTCTGAAGTTCTTGGGTTTTATGTGGAACCCTCTCTCATGGGTTATGGAGGTTGCTGCAATCATGGCTATTGCCTTGGCCAATGGAGGGGTAAAGATGGTTTTTTTGTGTGTGGCTTTCTTGTCTCATTTTTGTGGGTTTGAATGGGAATTTAAAGTGTGTATGTATATGTATGTGCAGGGAAGGCCACCGGATTGGCAAGACTTTGTTGGGATTGTGGTGCTTTTGATTATCAACTCTACTATCAGTTTCATTGAAGAGAACAATGCTGGAAATGCAGCAGCAGCACTTATGGCAGGTCTCGCTCCCAAAACCAAGGTTCTGAGGGATGGTAAATGGCAAGAGCAAGAGGCTGCAATATTGGTACCTGGAGATATCATCAGCATCAAGTTGGGAGATATTGTCCCTGCTGATGCTCGTCTCCTTGAGGGTGATCCGTTGAAGATTGATCAGTCTGCTCTCACTGGTGAATCCCTGCCAGTCACCAAAAACCCGAGCGATGAGGTCTTCTCAGGATCCACCTGCAAGCAAGGTGAGATCGAGGCGATTGTGATTGCCACTGGGGTTCACACTTTCTTTGGTAAAGCTGCTCACTTGGTGGACAGCACTAACCAGGAAGGCCACTTCCAGAAGGTAGTATTGAATATTGAGATTATGAAACATCTAAGCATGAATTTATGAATTATGACTAACTTTGGTATATTGTGAAATTATGTTATCAGGTTTTGACCGCTATTGGTAACTTCTGTATATGCTCCATCATGGTTGGAATTGTGATTGAACTTGTGGTGATGTACCCTATTCAGCGCCGGAGCTATAGAGATGGGATTGATAACCTCTTGGTCCTTCTCATTGGAGGGATTCCGATCGCCATGCCCACAGTGTTGTCTGTGACGATGGCTATTGGTTCCCACAGGCTGTCACAGCAAGGTGCCATCACCAAGAGGATGACAGCCATTGAAGAGATGGCTGGAATGGACGTTCTCTGCAGTGACAAGACTGGAACTCTCACTCTCAACAAGCTAACTGTTGACAGAAGCTTGGTAGAGGTGTTTGCGAAGGATATGGATAAAGAAATGGTACTCCTCTACGCCGCAAGAGCTTCTAGGGTCGAGAATCAGGATGCCATTGATGCTTGTATTGTGGGAATGCTCGCTGACCCCAAGGAGGTATGCTTTATATGAGAAATGAGTTAATGGAATGAGTGACTTTTGAACCAAAATCAAATCGAACAACTTTGCTTGCTCTCTGCAGGCTAGAGCAGGAATCAACGAGGTTCATTTCTTACCCTTCAATCCAGTTGAAAAGCGTACTGCTATCACATTCATTGATCAAGATGGCAATTGGCACCGAATCAGCAAGGGCGCACCTGAACAAGTAACCTTTTCCAAACTTGCCTAGTTAGCTTTGCTTCTTATCAAAATTTTCTTATCTTCATTCTTAACTGACTATTGTTCGCTTTTACCAGATCATTGAGCTATGCAATCTTAAGGGGGATATGGAAAAGAAAGCTCATGATGTGATTGCTAAGTTTGCTGACCGCGGCCTTCGCTCCCTTGGTGTTAGCAAACAAGTGAGTTCGTTAGTTAATTACCTTTTCTCCTTAACACTAAGGAATTCTAGAGAGTTGACACAATGACTGATAATGGTAAATTTGTTTATTACAGACTGTGCCAGAAAAGAACAAGGAAAGTGCAGGATCACCGTGGCAGTTTGTTGGTCTCTTGCCTCTATTTGACCCTCCAAGGCACGACAGCGCAGAAACCATCAGGCGCGCTCTTCATCTAGGTGTTAATGTGAAGATGATCACTGGTGATCAGCTTGCCATTGGAAAGGAAACCGGTCGCAGGCTTGGCATGGGAACCAACATGTACCCTTCTTCTGCTCTTCTTGGAAACAACAAAGACGAGTCCATTGGTGTCCTACCCGTCGAAGAGCTCATCGAGAAGGCTGATGGGTTTGCTGGAGTCTTCCCAGAGCACAAATACGAGATTGTGAAGAAGTTACAAGAAAGGAAGCACATTGTGGGCATGACAGGAGATGGTGTGAACGATGCTCCAGCGCTGAAGAGGGCAGACATTGGAATTGCAGTCGATGATGCAACTGACGCGGCCCGAGGCGCATCTGACATTGTCCTGACAGAGCCAGGGCTGAGTGTGATTGTGAGCGCTGTCCTGACGAGCAGAGCCATTTTCCAGAGAATGAAGAACTACACCATCTATGCAGTGTCCATCACAATCCGTATCGTGATGGGATTCATGCTCCTTGCCCTCATCTGGAAGTTTGATTTCTCGCCCTTCATGGTTCTCATCATCGCCATACTCAATGACGGAACAATCATGACCATATCCAAGGACAGGGTCAAGCCCTCTCCCCTCCCCGACTCGTGGAAGCTCAAGGAGATTTTTGCCACTGGTATTGTTCTTGGCACATACATGGCCATCATGTCTGTAGTCTTCTTCTGGGCAATTTATTCGTCCGACTTCTTCGAAGTAAGCAACTATGAGATATACTCCATTATCAACACTGTCAAGCCATTTAAATCACTATACACTCCCTCAATTGTTGATCCTACTTTTTCATATGCATTTGCAGAAACATTTTGGTGTGAGGAGAATTGGTAACAAGGAGGAAGAGCTCATGTCAGCTGTGTACCTTCAAGTTAGTATTGTTAGTCAAGCTCTCATTTTTGTTACCAGGTCCAGAAGCTGGTCTTTCATCGAACGACCTGGCTTTCTCCTTGTCATTGCCTTTCTGATTGCTCAATTGGTAAGCTCCATGAAATCCAATACCACATTTTCATTTTGTTTACTAGAAAACATTATCTAATGATCGAACGATTTGTTTTTGTGAAGATTGCAACGCTTATTGCTGTATATGCGCACTGGGGATTCGCGAGGATCAGAGGCATAGGCTGGGGCTGGGCGGGAGTCATCTGGCTCTACAGCATTGTCACTTACATTCCCCTTGACATTCTCAAATTCATGATCAGATTCGCTTTGAGCGGAAAGGCCTGGAACAGCATGATGGACAACAGGGTATTTATTTATTTATACACTCACATATATTGATTTGAAGTAACATGTCATGCTATGATCTTGGTTTATACTGATGATATTGATCATGATCATGATCATAATCCAGACCGCTCTCACGTCAAAGAAAGACTACGGGAAAGGCGAGAGGGAGGCCCAATGGGCTGCGGCTCAGCGCACTCTCCACGGCCTCCAGCCTCCCGAAATGACAGAGCTCCTCGACAATAACAACAACTACAGGGAGCTATCTGAAATAGCCGAACAGGCCAAGAGACGGGCTGAGGTTGCAAGGTAACGCTAAGAATCGTAATCAGTCACAATCCAAAACATGTCATTGGTTTTATATTGACTTCACATTGGTTTAATCACATTCACAGTTACAATCCAAAAACACAGGCCAAGACCAGTTTTGTTTTCACTTGCTGACATTGATGTTGATTTCACATTGGTTTAATCAGTCACAATCCAAAGTCCAAACGCATAAGCCATTTTTTCCAAATTTTTTCAGGCTGAGGGAGCTTCACACACTAAAGGGTCATGTGGAGTCTGTGGTAAAGCTAAAGGGACTTGACATTGAGACCATCCAACAGCACTACACTGTGTAGAGCCATGGACTTGCCAATAGAGAGACTTTGTGTTTCTGTTTTGTTTTTGTTTGGATAAAGAAGAATATGGAGAGAAGAAAGCCAGAGTGGTCATGGTTTTGGGGTTGTGAAGTTTTGGCTTCTCCTTCTTGTTCATTCTCTTCCATTTGTTGTAGTTGTTAGGGTGCAGAATAATCCAACGGTTGAGATTGGCCCAGACAATCCACTGCTTGGAGGGGGAGAGAGGTCTTTGAACATTCTTTACTGATATTGTTTTCATGTCACAATGTAATAATGTATTGATTTCAATGATACTCTCCTCTTTTTTTTTGCTCTTCATCTTCTTTCTCACTATAATATTTATTTACTTGCCTCAATATTTCCACATATGAACACAGGAAATTTACTAGGCTTCTTGTCACTCAAGATGAGTAATTTCTCTTGAAAACTGAGTTCTAATTTCAATCAAGAGCAACACGTTTACAAGGCTCCAGAACTATATTAAAATATACTTGTTTAAAATAAAATTTGTGTTGAAGAATATTATTCAAGAAAATATACATTTAAAAATATTACTTTTTACTAAATATTTATAATAAATGCTATTTTAATTAAAATATTTTTAATATATTACTATATTAGAAACAGAGCATACCTCTTCGTCACATCCTCCATACATGGATGAGATTTTTTGCCTTTTAAATAACCATTTAGGATATAAATGTACCATTTCGTTATTATTTAAATTATTTTTTACCATGGCTTTAGGCCAGAGCGAAGCTCAACTGATCTATTTCTTTATTGATACAAAAAAAACATATACATAGAGAAGAAAAAAAAACCTATCTTATTGATATATACATACATATATAGAGGATGTTTTTTATCAGTAAAATTTTAATCTCAGCCCTCCACCTCAAGATGCTTAACAATTTGTGACATAATTAATTGATTCAAGAGAAAATATCACTTACCTTCCTCGGAGTATACACGATTTTCACTTATCTCTCTCGGCCGACTAATGTATCTTGACAGGTCTTTCAGAATTTCTCACAGAAGTCTAACGCTGTTAGTTTTTAGTCAAAGTCAACTATTTTTTTATAAAAATGGCAAAAATACCCCTTTGTATTTACAAACTTAAAAATTAATTTTTAAACTATTTAAAAAATATATTATTCTATAAAATAAATAATAAAAAACTGATTTTAGTATTAAAAAAATAAGAAAAATTATAAAACATAAAAAACGATGTTTAAAACCCGTTTTTCATTTTTAATATATTTTTCTTTAAAATAATATTAGAATCAATTTTTATTATTTATTTTATAAAAAATATATTTTTAGAAAATGTTTTCAAAATGTTTTTGAATTTTTTAATATGAGGGCATTTTCGTCATTTTAACAATAACTATCATCGTTGGCCCTCCGTGAGAAATTTTAAAAGTACATGGACTTGTCATGATGCATTAGTCGGTCAAGGAAGGTGAGTGAAAATCGCGTATACCACGAGAGAGGTAAGTAACATTTTTCCCTTGAATCATTCAAACAACGTTCACCTAAAAACTCGAATGGATAACCAGAGTCTATGTGATGCTTAAAGCTTAAACGAGTAATTATTCATGAAAGATCAGTAATACCAAATCTGTAATTCGTAAGAATTTTTAAGATTATTGTATTTGTTTACTGATTCTCTGGTATGAATTGAATTTTGTGTTGTTATTGATGGATTATATGAATATACATACATACATACCGTATTTATTAAATAATGTTGACAGCAGCAGGTAGTTTATTTTTATCATGATCATCAAGACTAGCCTCGTGGATGCTCTCAAGATTCGGCTGCCAGTAATCGAAAGACTTCCGGTGCTTCGCCGGAGCGCTCCTCCTCCTCGCCGCCGCCGAATCCTTGTTCCTCTTCCTCGTCAGCTCCGTCGTCTCCGTCGCCGTCTCTTCACTTGAATTGTTATTATTATTGTTATTGTTATTGTTGTTGTTGTCCCCCCCTCTCTTATTCCCTCCGCCGCCGCGAGAGTCCTTCAAACACGAGCACAAACCCTCCCCGCCGCCGCCCTCCTCCGCCTCCGCCTCCGCTGACGCGGGGTCGTCGTTGAGCGGCGACGGGGCTCGCCTCATGGCGTGGCGCTGGAGTTTGCGGACGGTGCTGACGGGGACGACGTAGTACTTCTGGCCCAGTGCCAGGGTGGCCTCTGGGCCCACGAGGGCCCAGGGCTGCTGGAAGACGTGGGGGTAGGCCACGCAACATTTGGGGTTGCGGAGCAGGATCTCGGAGGCCACGAGGGGGCGGTCGTGGAGCTCCACGTGGCCTCCGGGGTGGACCACCTTCACGAACTGGCTCCTGCTGTTGTTCGTGCACAGCCATTTCGTGAAGGCCATTGTGAGAGTTACTTTTTTCTTCGGTAACAATGACAAAAGTTGGCGCTTTATAGATATGTTTTGTTAACCGTGTGAAAGGTTGTGTAATTTTACTACCGTCGGTTGTTGTTTATTATTAATTTCTCCGAATCGTGCATGGGAAGTATCGTAATTAACTATGTAGAGTTCTTGAATGTAGCTACAAACAATACATGCTGTCATGTTTTCATTGTATTTATGCTCCCATGACACTAAATTGTTGGAGCTCGCTTGCTGCCCAATAGTTGTTGCCGCGTATAGTCGGAAAGAGACATTATCTGTATAATAGCTTCTTTCGAGTATCAACTGAGACTCGAACTTATAATATGTGTTCAAGAAAGTAAGTAGTCCTCAAACCATTGAAACATACTAAGTTGATTTTGTTATTGCAACTTAAAATGCTAACACAACTTCTGTTTGGATTAAATGATTCCACTCACATGTGTAAATACATTTTCATCGCTAGAGACCAAAAAAGAGTTTTCTCTAAATACAATCAGATATTAAACAGACCTGACCAATATTTAACATATGCAATCAAAATACTTAATCAACCCTGTGAATGTGACATGTCATAAACCAGGTTTGTCAAATGGGTAACAACAAGTGAGTGGTTGAAAATAAGTTGAAAAAGGAGATTATCTCTTTAAGTAAAATGTATTTTAAATTTAGTTACAAAAATATTTATCATCAAATAATTCTAAGTAAATAGTTAAAAATTGTTTTGTACTTCAGGAAAATTATGCCATTTTGAAATCAATGTAGTATACAACAGATACTTAAATGCTAGGCTCCAAACTTTTACTATTATTTTCTTTTTTAAGTGGGAATGGGATCAAATTGTAATTGGATCTTTAGTGAAAACTCTCTCAACTCTCTTATGTTTGTGTCTCAGTGTTTGTATTGATGTACATTGGTACAAGGAAACATTGCTTGTAGATAAGTTCTAGGAAAAGTTGGAGGGTGCAGTCTTTTGTTACAAAAGTCAAGATGGGAATGGACCATTGTTCCCGTTACTTTGTTTCTCGGTCAGATTGAGATTATATACATTTTGTGTCGCGTTGTAATACATAATAACTTGTTTATATGAATATTGAGTCAACTCGATATAGCATGCTTTGTTTATCTTGGATTGCTTAAAATTATGTTAAATATGAGTTGACTTTTTGGTGTTGGGAAGGGTCAATGGTGGTTGAAATTTAGCAGCCTAGGGATGGAGGCTTAATTGCACAACTCAAAGCATTAAGCATCAACTTTATGATTGGAGAATGCAATTGTAAATTTATGCTATCAAGAAAAGTAAGTGTTAAAAAGTTTGATCAATGTGCCTATTAATTAGGGAATGATATGATGTATTTATGTGACGGTATTAGTATGTTTTAGGTGCACAATGTTAACACTCTTTTCTTAGTCTATTCTTTTTAAACGTCTCAATATATTCTTCAAGCAGTGAGGTGAGCACTAATAAGAAGCACAAGTTTCGTTTGTTAACGTGTATTGATGCGACTCCTTTGACAAGTTATTTGTTTATCTAAATTGAAAAATCTAAAACAAAAATCAATAATAATATTGAAGGAAATAGACGATAGAAGAAATCTGAAACATTCGAAACGAGAACTCATGAACTCTTGTCTCGACTCTTGATCGAATTCTTTTGAAGTTCTTGAATAAACTTTCCCATCCTTTCCTTCTTAAACAAAACCAAGAGCAGGGACAGCAACAACAGAGTCTAAATTGAATTCATTTTAATTTCTTGAATAAATTGTCTTATCCTTTTCTTCTAAAACAAAACCAAGAGCAAAAATGGTACCACCACGAGTTCAGATTCATTGATCCCCACCCTTACCAGATTTTCATCGAGTTCATAGACTATTGTCTCTTGATAAAACGACGACATAACAGATTTAGTGATTCATAACCCTACTAAATCTCGTCGGGTTCGAAAGTTTTTGTTATCTATAGTCAAGGGAAGAGCCAAAGTGCCTCCAATTCGGCTTCGGCCTTGGTAATAGAGTTGATGGTTATCCAAATTGGCACATGAAACTAGACAGAATATAGCCTACCATTGACTGTTCATGTCAATGCCACCTCTCTACAACACCCTCTCAGGTTCCATTTTTTATTGAAACTCTCCAACTCCACAGTGCATTTATGGGCACTAAACCACCTTGCTTTGGAAAATGTTGCCACTACAAACAAATGGTAACAGTATAGAGTAGAGTGCTACACATTACTCACTCACTGACACTCACCATTAATTTCCAACTTCATGTCCACCATATAAGGCCTCCTCTCTTCATTGAAGCTCATACACCTACAGTTGAAAATGGAGGCAAAATTAGTTGTTCTCATTGTGATAACCTTGGTTTTGGTCACTCAGTCCCTTGCAGAACTCAATGTGACGATCGGAGAGACCCAAAAGAGAGGAATCAGAGCCAAAGGTGGTGTAAGAAAAAGTAGACACAGAGGCTGTGGAAGAAGTAATGGTAAAAGTAAGGGTAAGAGTAAGGGTAGAGCTTCACCTTCATATTCATGTTGTGACCCTTTTTATTTGTACCTATTTGGAACCTGTGGCCATTGGCCTTTTTCAACTTCCCTCAACTGCTCTGACAACCCTTTTGCCTCTCCTCCGCCGCCTCGGTCTCCACCTCCACCTCCGCCGCCTCCACCGCCTCTTCCATGCCCATGTCCTCCTCTCCCGCCTCCATCTCCTCCTCCCTGCCCGACTCATCCACCGCCTTCTCCACCACCGCCTTCACCTTCCCCTCCGCCGCCACCATTGGTACCATCTCCACCACCATTTGTATTTCCTCCCCTACCACCTCTGGCGCCAATAATCCCATGGTGGCGAGCTCCACCAGCAGTATCAAATCCTCCACCGACGCCAACCATTGTCCCCATATTGGCTCCACCAACAATCCCTAGGCTGACCCCACCAGCCATACCGGACCTGCCACCAGCAACACCAGACCTGCCACCCCTATTCCCTCCAGCGGTGCCAGAGTTGCCGCCATCAACACCAGACCTGCCACCCCTTGTCCCCATATTTGCTCCACCAATAATCCCAAGGCTGACTCCACCAGCCATACCCGACCTGCCGCCAGAAACACCAGACCTGCCACCCCTTGTCCCTCTATTCCCTCCACCGGAGCCAGAGTTGCCTCCTGAACTCCCCATATTTACTCCACCGGAGATTCTCTTACCACCGCCGGATTGGAATCCAGCACCACTACCTGACCCTCCAGAGCTGCCGCCAGACGAGTTCGCGCCAGCACCACCTCTGGTCCCCATTTTCAATTCACCACCTGATCAAGAGCCATTTCCGGACATTGGTGGTTTGGTTCAGCCGCCTCCTCTGGTTCCCATCGTCGACCCAGTTCAGCCATTGCCTACCTTTCAGCTTCCACCGCCGTCACCTGACTCGCCTCCCTTCAAGAACTGAGAAGTGTTAGAAACATAAGGTCTATGTATTTGAATACAGTACAATAACATGTAATGTACTTCAAAATAACAATGATGCTGCTCTTCTCTTCATTCATGGTTCATGGACAATGCAATATATAATTCCTGCTGCACATGAAAAATGAATTAAACCCGCACATAAGGACACACTTCATGCCTCCAAAATTGTATCTCTCACAGCAGCAACAGACATCAATGGCGGAGGAAAACAAGTTAATCATCCCGAAAAGGCTCATTTCTTAGAATAGAACGCTAGTAATCCATTTACAGTGCACGATAACAGCAAAAATAGCATCTTACTGAGAGAAAAATAGAGTACCGCAAAATAAAAAACATCCAGACAATGTTTTCTTCTCCATTTGACAAAAATGGTTCCAAGCAATTCTCTGCCTAACCACATCTCTTCCTAGTTCGATTTATGATGTT
Source organism: Geranium rotundifolium (assembly GCA_963920655.1). Lineage (NCBI taxonomy): Eukaryota > Viridiplantae > Streptophyta > Magnoliopsida > Geraniales > Geraniaceae > Geranium > Geranium rotundifolium. The sequence goes on along the minus strand of OY987311.1, from coordinate 3,254,058 downwards.
CTTATATATATATGTGTGGTTAACTCAAAAAGGAGACGGTGGGACTTCTAGGGTTGTTCCGGCTTGAATCTGGCCCCAGCCGATAAGACGCCAGTGCTTCTCAACTCGCCGACTTAGTGCAATCTTCTCACCTGTGTCGGTGCACACCGGAGATGTAAGTTGCAACTTTGCCAAATCGTTCTTCACAGCAAGAACACGTGCACCGGTTGACATAGATCCAATGTTCAACATAAGAATCTCGGTCTTTGCCAGCTTTGCAACTTTTCCTTGCCTCTCAGACCCTTTTGTCCTAACACCCAAAAGTCGACGCAGCAGGAAGAAGTTAACCTGCAAAACCAGAGCGCATAAAGTACAGTGAGTCAAATTAGGTGTATTCATGTAACAAATCAAATTAAAAACCAGTCAAATAAAACATGATTTAAAGATATTTACATACTTAAAACTCACATTTTAATTATAATAGACATTTGTCACTATTTAGACAATTTTTACATGATAAATAATATGAGAGGAAGCCAAGAGACTGATGGCTTCAGGTCCTTACCTCAAGCTCAACATAAATTTTAGGCAGTGACCCAACCTCACCGAGAACCTGCCCCACCAACCTATCAGCACGTGTCAAAGTGGGGTCCATAGTTGTACCAACTCCAATGAGTCCTCCTGGCACGGCAAATTGTAGCTCATTTTGCTCAGCATATAGTGAAACAATCCTGGAATAAATAGGTGAGCATTTTATGTTCCCGCTCTCATCTTTAACAACAATTCCAGGACGAACCTCGATAAATTGATTAACCTTCAGAACACCCTTCACAGAAACAAACATCAAATAATGTAATTAAAAATATGTAAAGCGAAAATCCTAGATCAAAGTCACCTTACAATGCTATAATTGGTCAACTACAGCCAGATAAAACAAGAATAAGATAAAAATAATTGTATACATCCTAGTGGCTAGAAGTATTGATATTCCATTACTAAGCTAGTAATTATAAACGTGTGGAAAGCAAATTATGGGCATATAGAATATGAAACATCCATCTAATTGCAATCTTATTGAGCCTTTCCCTAGCGTATCGAACATAGATAAAGGTGTATGATTCCAACTATAATGACAGAGGTGCATAAAATTGAAATCTAAAGTTGCAGCCTTCATTTACATTAACTGCCTTATAGAAGTTAAAGTTTCTAATGAATGTGATCCTGGAAAGATCATATAGGGTGAAGTGCCTCAGAATCTTAAATGATAGTTTTACATCCATTTATGTGCTGTTATTTGCATCCCTGAACTTTTTGAAGGGGTTGAATAATCAAACATACCCTAAGAATGCTTCCACCAGCAACACCACCTTTAATGTCATCAACTTCGTAACCAGGCTTGTTAACATCAAAAGACCGGATGACAATCATGTTTGGAGGTGAGATAAAATTCCTCTCTGGAATAGGAATCTTTTTCTCAATGTATTCACATACAACATCAATATTGTACTTCAATTGTGCGGAAATTGGAACCACGGGTGCACCATCAGCAACAGTACCCTGTCAAGGAAAATAACAAGGTACAGAATTAGAACCGCAAGTTGGTAGAGTTCTGGTGGTTTGGCTGTGTACAGATACGACCAACAGGACTAACCTGAATGAATTTCTCAATTGCTTCATGCTGGTTCAATGCTACATTTGCCTGAATCAGATCGACCTTATTCTGAAGAATTATAATGTGCTGAAGGCGCATAATTTCAACAGCTGCCAAGTGCTCAGAGGTCTGTGGCTGAGGACAGCTTTCATTGGCTGCAATGAGAAGTAATGCTCCATCCATAATAGCTGCTCCGTTAAGCATGGTAGCCATGAGAATATCATGACCCTGGTAAAACATAGAAAGACAATAGTTTTATACTAAATAATAATTAGCAAACAAAATGGATCATGTGAATAATCAACCATAAAAGGCAAAAAATACCTAAATTAATTAATTTAAGAAAAAAGTATTCTTGAAAGATGAGGGTCTTTTATTAATAGTTTCAAACTTTTTCCGCTTCTGCATAGAATACCTCCTCTACCACAAATTTCAAATGAGACTTGATTTACTGGACTGAACAGTAACAAAAATGGTGAAACAATGCTACAAACAGAAATCATTTTTCCGTCATACAGGATCATAATGATTCCCGATAGAGTGCATTAAGAGATTAATTTATCAACTTAAATGAACCAGATCAAGGTCAGGTCTAAACTTCAGAAAACTTGTGTGTATTGCATCAAAGAGAAATAGTGTTTTTCAGATGGGATGTGTTCCATTTAAGTTGATCTACACAACTACAAGATCAGCACAACAAGAAAAACAATGTGATAGATACTATATTATTGCTTCAATATTAACACATGAACAAGCTTGAATAGTTCACTTGAAAACATATTTTTGTCAATTGGTTTTACCCTCTTTATTTTCTAGAAAATGGTTTGTGGCCTATGAGATTATTCTTATTCAATGCATTCATAAAATAGACAGTTGAATTCCAGACAAACCATGCAATAATGAAGACAGTACAGTAAGCATCCAAGAGATAAGGTAAAGTTTAGGGGAAACAAAATGGTACTGGCCAAGAATGAATAAACAAATAGGAATTTCACAGAAGTAATTATTAAAATAAAGATTTATTCATTTATTAAGTTATCAACTTAGCAGTGAATATCATGCATTCAAACTACAAAGGAAATTTTTTTTATATAACAAGTCAGATCAAAATTTCAAAATGTAAGGAATACTTTTTGAACTTACAGGGCAATCAACAAAAGAAACATGTCTCAACAACTTCATCCGACAGTTTTCAAACCCAGGCACATCACAAAGAGGGGTGTCTTCCTTACCACTTCCATAAGCCCTACAAATCATTTTAAACATAATAAGAATATACCACCTATCAATAACAAGATTTAATACTACTACACATCAACTCACTTGTAGCTCATGGGTCGAGGGCACCGTTCATCTTCACATTTATATATCTTTGCATTTGCATACCCAAGCTTGATGGTAATGTTACGTTCTAACTCATTCTTGAAACGAACAGTCTGCAGGAGATTAGCAAAGCATAAGGATATTGGTTAGACATTTAGACATCTATGTCTTTGCAGCAATGGAAGTTTTAAATAGTGTATGCTAAATATCATCGCAGTTAATGATGAGTTGGAAAGAGTGCAAGTGAGAAGAATGAAGTTATGTGTAACCAAGCACCATTTTCAACAAAATGCAATCATTGATTTGTGTTGGTAATGTTTAATTGCCAAACAAACAACAAATCAAATGATAAAGTGTAGCATGCTTGTGTTTTACTTATTGACAGTGACAAGGCATGTTTAGAGGAGTGGCAGAAAGCCATGCTAGAACCAAAATGAAACAGTAGGAAAGAAAAGTCCATTGCAAAGTACATGTACATCAAGACGTAAACATAAATCCTCTAATCACCTGAACACCAGATATTGCCTTGACAACTGTTGACTTTCCATGTGCCACATGACCGATAGTGCCTTTGGAAAAAAAAATCTAAACATCAGCTAAGGAGTTGCAAGATTGGGATTCATCATTGCACATCATAAAATACGAGTGAATGTAAATTTGGTGATCTTAGTGTACAAATAAGAAAACAAATCAAGAAAGTGATTTAAAACAGATAAGGATAATTACCAATATTTATAGTAGCCTGACGGGATATAACTTCAGGCGAGAGCGGATGCAACTTAGTTACATCCAGTTTGCTCAGGTCTTGCTCCATCAATCCTTTCCTCGACATCTTGTTTTTTCCTTATGAGACTCTCCGCTAGGAGCAAGTGCTGGTACCGAGAAAATCAATTGAGAAACAAATCAATATATATCCTCTTCTGAAAAAACCCGAAACTAAAATTGCAACTGATGGACGAATGTTCCATACACAACACCAAACCTAATTCATCAAATCTGCATATCCACATTTGCTTCCATAAATCATAATTCACACCTAACAAATTTTCTTTTCATGATTTCCCCAGTAAAAAACATAGCAAACAAGACTAGTTGAAAAACCGATCACCATTACAACAGTGACACTACTTCAAAGGTCAATACCACCTCAAAAAAGGTCAAAACTCATCCAATTTATGAATTGAATTACATCAAGCGCCTCAAAGTTACGATCCTGGCTCAGAAGTAACGATAGCTAACACCAACCTAGTGGTTCAAATTGAATGTGAAGCTCCGATATAGAAAAATATCCATGCAAATCACGAATTGAATCACATAAAGCGCCACCGAGCTCGATTCTGGCTCGGAATCGACAATAGCTAACACGAAGCTAAGCTAGCGGTTCGAATTAAACGTTAAGTTCCGATCGAGAGAAGTTTGATTCAGAAAAGAGGATATTACCAGGTGGACGGACTGTCGCCGGCCGGCGATGAGGGCGGAGAGAGAGGATTGCGGCGGAGGACGGTGGCTCTGGTTCTGGAGCTTAGCTTCGAGCTTGAGTGATGTAGAGAGAGAAAAGAGAAATCGAATTGAGAAGAAGATTTAGGTCCTAGGGTTTCGCTATACTGAGGAGTAATCGCCTGCAGTGCGCTTATGGTAAGGATATTGTTCTTTTTTGAAAATGGGACAAACGCACACGAACAAACGAGCAGCGCACGTACAGTTTACAAAGAAACCGTAACAAAGCAACAAACGACTCTCAACATAACAACTCCATCAAAACATGTCGGAAATAAACTGACCACCAAAAACACTCACTGCACACGTCTAACAAACCATGTCGAAAACAAAAGGTGAAAAACTCTTGTTAAATATAATTTTTTAATTAATAGTAATAAGCCTGAAATAAAATCTAACATTAGCACAAATGCTTACCAATTTTGTTGTAAAATACATTAAAATTTGTTAAAGTAGTCGAAGAATACAAATTTTCCTTTACAAAGTCAAGCGAAAAGTACATGAAAAACTGGACGATCTTTAATAAGCATCATCATATATATGGATATTTGCGAAACTCGACGAGCTCGAAGGTCGCTGAGGTACCAAAAAATAACAAGGATGATACATGCATATGTTGTTCAGAGGAAGGAGATGAGCTGACGTCTTGTCATGTTGTATATTATTTTTCTAAAATAAAATTGTACTTTTAAAAAATTTATGCGGTATTTTTGATATTTTTACGTTGAGATTATGGTGTTATTAAATATACAACAAAATAAAAGTCATTAAATGTAAATTGTATCACTTACAATTCAACATATACAAGTTGGTAATTGTATTCATGTTGTATGTATAAGCTTTAATTTCTCCACATTTCTATCCGATAGGTATAAATTAGGGAAAATTACATTACAATGAACTCAAAATTTTATGTTTCTAACTTTAAGCGTACTCAACATACCAAATAATTTTACAACCACTATATTAACTTTTATAAAATGACCACATTGCCCTTTCATGTGAAAAGTGTGAATCAAAAACCATTGGGTCTCAGAACAGTATAATTCTTCTATAAAATTGAATGTAAACACATTGTGAATTAGTCTGAAGCCAAAACTCAGCATTGTAACAAACTAAACAATTGCATTCACAGCCTAGTTGCAGTGAAGTTATGAGGGCTGAAACAGCAAGTTCTATTTGAAAATGAGCCATAAATTTCATTTTCCTCCTCTCTAAAAGTCCATTACATTGTTGTGTAATCCATCTCTACCTCTTATCTCTTATAGTCTGGGTTGTCTCTCAGACCAAGTTTAGACAAAACAAAGCAATACGAGTCCCAATCAGTTCTCCGAAGGTACTTGAGCAACTTCTTCCTCCTCTGCACCATTTCCACCAGACCCTTCCGCGAATGCTTATCCTGCATAGAACAAAAAATGTAGATAAATCTATGAGAATGGCGAGCTTCTAACCTCGTATAAACGAAAAGAGGCTATTGGGCCCTATCGTCACCTTTTTGTGGAGGACGGATGATAGATGCTTGATCTTAGTGGTGAGCTGTGCAACTGCAATGAACCCAGGGAAAGACATCAGTAACTCGTAACTAAGAATACAAACATCTCAAACCGACCCAGAAAGATTTTCGAACATTTGATGATTGCATCAACGGACCAATATTAACAGAGACATGTTCTGCAAATGTTATTGCCACCCTTATGTTTTTTAAGGGAATTGACATGGTCGATGTTTATGAGAGTAGGAGACGTAAAAGCATCAATGGCCAAGCATCCGTGAATATATAGATTATAAAATACCTAGTATTACATGAAAAGTTGTACTCAATTAAACAAAATGTTTATAGACCAATTTTCGCAAAATCCAAAATTGAAGCATTCCCTGTCTTTTTTTGAGAAACCACTCATATGGCATTGATTGTGAGGTCGTTCCCTATCATATGAGAGATTTAGAGGGTGTTTTGAAAATTTCATTCCGGGGCCAGTTTTAAACCTCATTGCATAGCTAAATGAGGAAGAAACGGGTTTGGCAGACAGCAAAAAGGGGCATCTAATGTAGCAAAACCATATTACATGCGGTGTATAAAGAAATTTGTAGCCGTATGGAGACAAAAGGTACAATCTTATGAGAAAAAAGATGAATATAATTCACTAACAAACGGCCGTGTCAGAGACAGTCGTTTTATAAAAAACAAAACTTTAAGAAACAATCCCGAAATATTGCCCCACAACAGTCATTTGACAATGTTTTCCATTTAGTAATAGCCTAATGGTCACATGAAATTAACAACATTTTTTTTATCAACGTCTGCAATTACAATTAAATAGAAAACATCCCAGCAGATGAGAATTAAACTGATGTGAGGTTTGGAGATGGCCACTATGTACATCATATCCCTCTTTTTATTGCCTGGAGGTCTTACTGATTCAAAAACATGGCCTAAAGATCACAAGACAGCAACCCTACAGTTGTGCCAAGGCTCACCGCAGATTCTCACCAAAATGAAGGATGATACCCGGTGCAATACTCAAAAACAAAGAAGATGGTAACCACAGAATGATGCATACATGTTAATTAGCTTTCTGAAAACAGAATTTTCTATACTTATGGATAAAAGTTTAATTGTAGTTAGATTTTGATTGTCAATAAACAAAACTAAGAAATTTGTATCCAGGGTTATACATGTGCCATGCCGAAATATATAATAAAAAATTGATGTGCCAATCAGAATGGCAGAGTAAAAATAAAAGGGGAAAGATTACCTTGAACACGTGCGGATCCACAATCTGACTCCGACATTTTAAATTCCTCTCTAACCTTTTGAAGCTCAAGCTTCAATTTCTCAGAAGCAGACATGTTGTCTGGGTGGAAATACTGCATAACATAATTTATAAGATATTGATACTGCCACTCATCGGATAAAACTAATGATGTTTAAACTTAAAACAGTACAGAATTTTTCCATGAGAACAACAGTAATGAATTAATATGTTAACATCCAATTTTCAGAGGAAAACACGTGCAATTTCAATATTTAAGGATGCAGAATGAACCTAACAGGGGTCTATGATTAAACTCATCAAACTAGGTGCTACACTTTTAGTAACTTCGTTCAAGACAAACTGATCCATGCTTTGCTCCACAAAAGGGCCTGTTCCTTGTTCATACTGCAGACAAGAAACAAACTCAACAGTAGACAAGATACACACTGACAATGTCAATTCCAATGAATCCATGTCTAATTGACATGGTGTTATTGAACAATCAATAACTCCAAAAATAGTTCATTTACTTCTTTTTTTGAGTTACGCATTCCTCACGGACAAGCCGATTTAAAAAAAGGTAGGAAATGAGAATAACATCTAAAACAGCAAGGAGGATTGACTGGCCGGAAACAGCTTTTCCCTGCTGCCCACCGAATTATGGAAGGGCACTTAAATGCTACATTTAGACTCACAAAGCATTCCCGAATCCAACCTTCAAAGCCCCCGCATTGTGTCACAAGTCTGTGTTAATTCCAAGGGCTACTTATAATTTCAGAAGAGCTAAATGACCAATTACTTATTAAATACCTTCCAAACAACAACAGAGACGAACATTATCCTCTCAAGCATTATTTACAAATCAAGCTATAAGGACTTCACAGAATGAGCCATTGGCAACATTAACATCTACACCATCAACTATAAATTAGTCTCTAATATTATCAGTTTCTAAGAAAAGAAACAAGGGTTTGATACTTTCATCTGCTAACTACATGATGACAGAGAATATGGGAGGGGAAAAAATGTACAAATTTAAGGCGGGAAAACTCGATGAATTTATACCATCATATTATACAAATACAATAAAGCACAAAAAAAGTATCTAGAAACTGAGGATCAGATTCAGCTAACACATTATATCCTAACATTCCGATCAATAACCAAAAGAGGTTTAAACAAGGAGAGGGGGCAAGAGTACTTGCCTTTTCAACTAAATGTTCCTTTGGAGGAAGGACCATATAATCGGGAGTTCCACCAAGGCCACCCAAGACATTCAGTCGGACTGAAAATATCAAATTGATTAATAAAATAATAGATAATAAGTATATATGAAGTGGAAACATAACTCCAAATTTTCGATGAACTGAATCTTGAATTATTACTTTTTAGAAAATAAATCAAACTTACCGCACACCCTTCTTGGTATCAAAAACCATTTTACATAAGAAAAAAGAAAAAGAAAAAACAACTACAATTCACACATATAATGATTACTAATTCGTAATACTGTAGACTAATCTCATGAAGTTGTTTTAAATCACTTGATATATTATGAGTTTCCTGTGCATTCTTTGGATTTCGAGTTTTCTCTTAACATTATTAGGAAAAAAAGCTTGGGCATGGTCAATCGATTGGATTTCACTGGTTTGGAATTGGGTGATCAATTTAATAGTTATAGAATGAACTTAGTTGTTTGAAATATGATTATGAGGATGCCATACATTTTCTGGAGCTCCAACTAGTATTTTTTGTTGATGATATCTTAAAACTACAAATTCACGTCATTTCTTACAAGAAATTTATATTTTCATTATTAAAATATTATGAGTCCTAACATAATAGTGTCCTACATATCTCTATAATGACAAATCATACGAGGGTATTCTGTGCAATATGATGTCTTAAAATCACACTACATGGATTTCAAACTCTATCAGTTCATTGGATTCCATGTTCAAATTGGTACTTAACGACCAGCTATCAATAACTCTTCCCTAAGTCCACAATTTTATCCAAATGTTTCATGCTCTACACTATTAGTGTACAACTAACATAAACTAGGAATGGTAAGAAAGTTCTCCATCTAATTTCCATTTCAGTCTCTATTCATCTAATTTTAAAGCCAATTTTCACCCTTTTGGCAAATCAAGCTGAAAATCATCCCTTTACGATCCTAATAATCGAAAATCAAACAATGCAAACAAACATAACCACTACAATATCACATAATCGAATTCATCCTCTTACTTGGAGTCTTGTCGGCCTTCCCCTTCTCATTGGCCATCGTCTGCAAGCCAGCCCTTAACTCATGGTAGGGAACCCCATCGCCCCTCGAATCGGTCTGCTCCTCATCCATCTCCCTCACCTTGTTCAACCTCTCAGTCAATTCAGTCAACGAAAACCCCGATTTCTCGGCACCCTCGGGCTTCAGCATCCTCAGCTTCTTGCCGAGCTCCTCTGGATTGTACAGATTCACAAACGAGATCCTCATTGCCTCACTCCCACCACCACCACCATGCTTCTTCTTCTCTCCCAACTCCTTCCCGAACACAGACATTGGGAGCGCCTCCGACCCGCCAACGACCCTGGACTCCGCATTCCACACTAGGGCCTCTCTCCTCTCGCCCCGCTCCGTCCCCGTCCCCATCCCCTCCTTCTTCATCGTCCTCAAGCTGTTCCGGATCACATTAAACGACGACGTTCCAGTTCCAGTTCCAGTTCCACCGTCCTTGTTGCTCAGGTTCTTCTGGTAAAGCGCTTGAAACGATATCGGCGAGGAGGAAGCGGATTTTGAATCTCCGGCGGCGGGAGCGGCGGTGCGGCTCCGGAACTGGGAGAGGTTGCGGCTGATTTCTGCTAGGGAGGCGGCTTTCGGCGGCGGCGGGGTGGCGGAGGCTCTGGAGAAAGACGACGGCGCCGTCGTGGGTCTTCGCTGGCTGAGACTAGCCTTCACGTCGCTGAATTGGGAAGAAAGTGATGGATCTGTAGAAGAAGAAGAAGAATCACCATTTGTAGGGTTTTGGGGAAATGGGTCGGATTGGTTTGGGTCTGTGGAAGAGGGCGAGGATGAGAAGGAGCAGAGACGGAGCAGAGATGGGTTCGCGGCGATGCGCCTGAACCTTGGCCGGAGTTGCAGAGCCATCGGAGATGATCTGTGGAAGTGACAGAGCTAGGTTTCGTTTTCGGCTATGTGTAAGAGACGCCACTGAGTGTCTCTGATCGGTGTGTTTGGGTTTTATGAGGTGTGGGGTTTAGCTTCCGGTTCGGTTCCTGGTTGAACCGGACTATACATTTTCTTCTCATTTTTCAACAGACTGACTGTTCATTTTAACCAAGAACCAGTAACCAAACCAAAAACTAATCCGAACCAAACTCAAAAAATCTAAAACCATGAATTATGGTTTTAATTTTAAGCGGACCATTTAATCTTGGTTCGGATACAGTTCGTATAGTATAATCATTGGTTAATCAGATAAATCGAACCGGAATTAAACTTGTCATGTGTCGCTCTTATAGTCATATTGATCCACGCATCGTTCTTCAAATTTTCAACCATAAATAAATTTCGATACTTCTCTAACTCGTACTCATATTCATAAGAATTCATAATTGAAGAAAGTTTGTTGTCTACTTATGTTTTAAACGTTTAGTTTGATATATTTGGCTTAGACTTTGGTTTTTTTAGTGAATTGTAATTTTAGATTCGGTTAGATTCGATTGCTTAATGATTTTTTGGTCATTTAAAGTTAATATTAATTTAATGCATATTCTTAATTGTCATTAGTTGAATGAACATAAAATCAGTCCAAATGTCAAGTTCATTAAATATAATTTGTTTGGTTTAAACCAAAAATTAACCAACTTAACTATCTTTTATGGTTTATCCTTTCCCGACTATACTATTGTTGCGAGGCTCGAACGTCGGTTTTGAAAAAGAGCAGTTAGACCACCAAGCCATACATCATTAGTAGATTATGTATTTTTCTGATTTCGATGACACGAACTAAAGATTATTTCATATATCATAGGCCATGACCTCTAAGTGTATAAGTGGGGTGACCGATGACCATCAGTCACGCTTAGATAGCCCGGCTTATTATCAATAATGATAAATTTTAGTTTAATACGGTCAAATATGTCACATTTTCAATTCGCTACGGTAAATTATTGTAAGTGTCAGTTCACTGCAGAAATGTTTTATTGAAGATCATCGTTTCTAGCATAATTAAATTTGATATAAGATGTCCATATAATCCTCTCTTCTTCGCCTCTCTCTTGATAACCATGTATAGATTATAGTGTTTTACCGGGCATTATGATATGTCTGAAATAAAATTGTTTGGCAGGGGGTATTCTTAACTTAGGGGTGAGATCCAAAAAATTGTCAAGGTAGCTCTTATGAAAGGTCGATTGCCTGACATGTTGCTTAAACCTACGAATGTTAGATGGGATTCCCTCCTCCGTCATGGTTAAAAATGGAGGTTGATGGTGATCTAGACTAATTGGTCTCGATATGGTGTCGGCCTTGTAGTGCAAAACTCTAAGGGAATTCCCATTTTTGCAAGCAGTCTGGTTCGAGTTGGCAGTTTTAATCCCTATCTTGTTGAAGCACTAACCATTTATGACGATCTCGGATTGTCCAGGGGTTGTGCACGATGTGAATCACGGTCCTCCTAACAAGTTTTTTTTATCAAGGTTTGTATTGTTTGAATGTTGTTAGCTGTTATTTCAATTACTTGGTTTCCGCTTATTATATCAGTAGGTTAGTGAATAAAGCAGCTTGTATGTTAGCTAGAGCAATTCTATTTGAAATTGACTGAAAATTGAGTGAGGGTCTGTCCGACATGTCTTAACTGATGTTGGGATTTAAAAACAGTTACAGTTCACAATATTTTTATTTTAGGGTGATAAGTTTTTTTTTTTTGAAAACAGGGTGATAAGTTAAAAAATCATAAATTATTAAAAATTTGTAATTTGCAACATTTTGAAATTAAGAGCTGGAAATTGCAAAATCATCATCCAATTCCATTGCGCATGTCACGTGGAACTCGCGTGTTAACACGTAAGCACTTACCCATCGCATTTTCTTAAAAATGAGAAATATTTTGCCACGTGGAAATACCGGTGGGACCGGAACACGGAGTCAAAGAAGCGTCACTCCACACACACACGACGACGCAACAAAGCGAGGGTCGGTCGTCAAGTCAACAAAGCACCCACGCATATATAAAACCACCACCTCCTCTCTCTCCGCATTTCATTGTTCAGACTCCTCCTGAAAAATTCTCTCCGCGGCTCTGCTCAGCTACGCTTCGCGATGACGAGCGACGACGGCTGGGTCAACGGCGCGCTGACCGACGACTCTCTGGCCGCGACTATGCTCCTCCGCCTCCGCGCCGCCGCTTCGCCGGACCTCCGCCTCCAGTGGACCGTCCGGCGCCGCCGCTCCGGATTTGCCGCGGGGCACCGCGCCGACGAGAACGGCGGTGGCAAGAGGAAGGCCGATCTCCGCCGCGCCAGCCCCACGACGCCGCTCTCGTGGAGCGGCGCCACCTCTCTCAGCGGCGGCGCCGCCGACGGGTTCGAGGAGTCCAGCCGCCTCGCCGTGCCGTTAGGCAATTCGAGATCTAAGGTCCGTTCCGCGTGTTTTTCATATAAATTAGTTGACGGAAACGCCCCTGAGAAATTACATATTTACCCCGGTCGGTTCGGTATGTCATAAACATTAAGTACCGTCGTCGTCTAGCTCATTTTCATTTGGTTTCGGACAGGGCTATAAACGAGCCGATACTTTAATGAGTCGCTCGAGTTCAGTTCGATAATTGTTCAGTTCACATTCCTTACAATTGAACTTAAGGCCAAATTTGAGCTTTAAATTAAATTTATTAAACAAACACAATTAAATAGAGCTGACTCGTTTATTATACGATAAATTATATATTTATGATTTAATATTTATTTTATTACGCAAATTAAATATTTGCTCGAGATTATTTAATTCTTTCTAGTTAAACTTGAGGTTAGTTGTATGAGCTCATTGAATTTTGAGATGAGCTGATGTTCAATTCAGCTCACTTACACCTCTATTTATTTGTGATAAAATTTATAGGTTGAACCAGTACCGGTCGGTACTAGTTAACCACGATTTTCAAAATTAAAAACCGAAAACTAAATCGGTTCTTACCAGTTTTGACAAATCATAACTGAATCACCACTGGTTTGTATTGGTTTCGGTTTTATTCGGTCCGTATTAATCCGGTTTCGATCGGTTTGTTCGGCTTTATATGGACACTCCTAGTCCTTACCGACCGAGACCCACTGGAATGACGAAAACACCCTTTTAGGAGTCATATGCACCGCGTCTGCACACATCTTCTTGTCCGAGACACGTGTTAGGATATTCACCGTTAGATCGTTCTTTTGTTCCACGTGCGTGACAGCTTGATCTCGGCCCTTCCTTTCTCTCACAAAGCTGACACGGTCAAATCTCAAATACCCGCCAAATCCTAAAGCTGTTGACCGTTGTTCGCATTTGTAATGTTCTCATTGGGCCATCATTCATTACGCGTGACAGTCTGTTATGGTAATAACTTTTAGTGGACCCCACAGCAGCTAATCGGACCACCGTTGTAAAAGTCTCCGACTAGTCTGATTAACCCGCGACTAATTTTTGATTAATCTTTTAATCCGATTTATTTTCTGACTAATCTTCAACTGACTAGCTGCTAACAATTTTTACAACACTCATAAAATTGAACTAAAATAAAAGCAAAATCATATAATCAAATTAACTTTTGGTGTATAATCAGATTTAGAGTTCATAACTCATTCATATAAGTGAAATAAGCCAAGTTATGAAAATTGTTTGGTTTTCTACAGATTCTTGCCTACACATCCGAAGCAACCACCAACAAGAGGCCAAAAAAGAAGGTATGAGACCAATCAACACAAAAACTTGACATTGCATAATCAAGAACATCATGGCCAACTATGTTGTAGTTTCTGTGTTTGTGTGTGACATTGATTGTGAGTGTGGGTTTATTTTCCTCGGCGATCACAGACACTAGCTGAACTCAAAGACGAGGAGAGCCTCTTGTTGAAAGAGAGAAGAAGTTTGAAGAAAGTAAGCTACATTGTTTCGCAAGCTTAATTTCCTCTCATTTTGGTACAAACACAACTCTTATTGACATGTCGAGTTTTCGCTTCAACAGGAATTGGCAACGCTATGCCTGAAACTCGAGAGCCAGAGAGCCAGAAACGATGGCTTGAAGAAAATGAAGGTAAATGTTTCATCCCTAATATTAGCTGATGCATGTTAAATGGATTTTTAAAGAACCAACCCGATTTTATGTAATTGGGCGGTTTAAGTCATTTAGACGGGTCTAGCAGGATCAGACATTTTTCTGTAAGAGAAATCAATTTAAAACAAATAATATTTATTTGTGATACAGTACAGATATTTCGATTATTTCACTACTAGTTCTCGGAAGTTTTATCTGCCCGACTAGCGCTTAGAGACTTACACTAATTTAGTAGTCATCAAGAATCTGTCCATAAATTCTGTTTCTTTCCAGTTGGATATGCAATCTCATAACAAGACGTTCAAAACAACGCTCATGTCTTCTGTGGCATCTCAAGAAACTATCTCCGACCAGTTGCTGCATAAGAAAGCGAATAATGTCACCACAACCTCAGATTCTGCAGCAGATACGCGAAACCTTAATCTCGATCAGTTTCTGTTAAGTTGTTCGCCCAAAGTACGAGAACTTGGGATCCGAGACGCCAGTTTCCTGGTACCCGATCTGAACGCGCCTCTCGACGACGATTTCAGGTTTTCCAACGACACGTGAGCTGACAAGAACATTGCAAGATTCGTTTTTTTCCAGATTAGGTCTGACTGAGATCTTGAGCAGTTTTTTATGCTTATAATTGGTTGGATTGGATTGATTGTAACTTGTAAGTATAAGAGCTGACATAGAGATTGTGACCCACATTGGATTATACAATTTAGTTCTTTTTTCCTGATCGGTTCATGTGAATCTATGATTCAATTCTCTGTTTGGTCAATTTTGGTTCTTTTTATTTAACCAAGTTCTGGTTGATCATGTGTAAGTTACTCAGTTACTGTAATTTCATATATATCTGTTGGTCATATGTGTATTTAACTTATTCGATTCTCCCTCATTAACTGAGATTTTAGATAAAAGCAATCGTTATTTGTTAACGTGCGTTTGGGTTTTGGGGTGTTTCGTCGGTCAACGATAACTCTATCTTCTCTTCAGCCCGTGTGCAGCTTGTCGCTTTCGCCGCCTTTGACAGGGATGGCTAAAAACCGAACTCAACGAATACCAGATGCACCTGCCCTAATCGAAATGGAAAAACCCCCAAATATAAAATTTGGGTACGAGTCGGGTTTGAGTTTTTGAGCGGGTGTTGGGCGACCCATCCCTAATCCGACCCCAACCCGATACAATTTATTTATTTTTTTAAAATCTACAACTAATTTCTATTCTAACTAAACATAACCCTATCAAATTAATTTATTTTGATTTGCTTGATTTATTATCTGGTGAATAAGTTGTTTGGTATTTTTAAAATTGTAATAGTTTATTTTACTTTTTCTAATATTAATTACTTTCGTGTCGAGTTTCGGGTTTTGAAAAATTCTTGTACTGTCCAGTTTTGAGCGGGGTAGGTACCCGATACTTTGAACGAGTTTTCGAGCAGATACCAATAAAGAACGATCGGGTCGAGTTCAGGTTTGACCAAACTCACCCTGTTGTCATTCCTTCCCTCTGACTGTCTCCGTTGACGCTGGATTCAGTCAAACAAACACCCCAAAACTCAAACACACACGAATATAAGAATATGGTTTCCAAAAATTCCTTTGATTTATTTTAGCAAACTTAAAATATCAAATGAGTGGCTCCTCCTCCACTTTGGGAAAGTTGAACTGTTCCTTTATGTATTTTCCAATATTGTGCCTCTCTAATATGCTTCTAGTCACAAATAAGCTTGTCACGATTCCAAAAATGTAGTTTAAAAGAGCAGAGGCGTGAAGATGGGTTGTTAGGGTTTATCCATGAACATTTTTGGCCTTTGAGCTTCGATTTCCAACTTGACTGCCCACTGATTGTTCTTTTTTTCTCGATTTTAGCTGAAGAATCGGAGGATCGCGTCCCGTGATTGTTCGTCGGCGCCGGAGAAACCGCCATGGATTCCGGCGACTGGAGAACGCTAAAGTGAGCTCTCCCGTGTTTTCTTCTTCTTCTTTGAGTAATTTTCAGGTTTAATATCATTATTGTTCTGTGTATCACCAACAATTTGGTGATTGGGAATTTAGTCGTTGGTGAAGCTTGGTTGGGTTGTGCCCAGAATTGGTTGTTTTGTTCTGTATGTTAGTGTCATGAAAACTCAGGAGGATAGACATATCATTATTGATGTAAACTTCACTCTTATATATTGTTCTATTTCTATTAGAATTTATTTAGTTTCATTTTTTGTACTGTAAAATGATCTGGGTGTGTGTCGTAAAAAACGATAGGCGCTGGCTGGTCGGAAATCGGATTATAGGATTAACCGGGACTTAATACAGAGATAATTGGGGGGATTAGTCGGGGATTTTTACTTAAACTTGTTTTACTATAATGTATGTTTTTGTTGCTATCAACATATTTGTGCCATATGGTAAGTAACTCACGACCCTGGCGCCGCATATATGTATAGGACGGGAACATATGCAGATTCCATGGCTCGGACAGAACAAGCAAATGTGGATGATTGGCAAGAGGAGGTCTATCAGAAGGTAAATATGCAGCCATTGTTCTCTGCTTAGTTGTTGAGGTTCCCTTAGAAGGTATGATTCCAGGAAAACTGAATAATTTTCCTATTATCCCTCCGGATTATAATACCCGGTAACTCCTAGGATGAGTACTGACATGGAGATTGATTGATCAATATGAATCTCGAGAGTGGAGACCACGACCACCGCCCCCTTGTCCTTGTCCTGGAGGCTCTCCGGCCGGGGAGGGGCTTGCTATCGTAACCTTTTCTCCTGTTCAATGTGAAGTGACGAACCCATTTATGATTTTCGGTCTTATTAAAGAACGAGAGTCCATTAATAAACACGAGAGAATAATTGAGGTTGAACTTGTTGCTTAAAATTGATTTGACTCTAGTCAATTACGAGGAAACGTGAGGTAAGAGAGAAAATAATGGCTACATCTTATGAGCATTCTTATGGTAACTGAGACAATGACCCTCTAGGTTAGTTATAGGAGAAATTTCTATTATAAATGATGGAACCTGAAGTTGCTGGTTTGATTATTCATATCTCTGATTTTCTTTTGCAGATCAAAGCCATGAAGGAACTGTACTCACCTGTATTGAAGGAAATATACCAGAAGGTTGCTACTCAATTGCAGCTGGTAGGTTTGGGTCATTTTTTGTCGTAAAATTATTGTCTCGAAGATAAAAGACCTTCCATATGTTTAATATTTGCTAGACACAGATTTAAATGAAAAGAAAACATTAGAAAATGTGGATGGTAAGTATATAATTTGATTTGAACAGATACCAATATTATCAAAATATTTAATTCTTAGTAACAAAATCTTAAATCTTAGCTCTCTAATTACGCACTTTCCATTCACTCCCATCCTACTGCTTTGAAACTTGTTTCCTCGGACATCTTGGTTTGATAGCTTGTAAGTGGAAACGCCATTCCAAACAATTTGTTATTTTGTCAAATATATCACACGTGAATGGAAGTTGTTCAGTGTTTACTAATGAGCTAGGTGCAGTGTTGCTTAAAGATGGTGTTATAGTCCCCGGTTCAGGATCTCGTTATGGGTCCGCTGTAGTTGCTTGTTGGCTCGCGGGAAGACAATCCGGGTTTCTTGCCGCGAGCAATGATCGAACAATTGGGCTCGTCAAGAGAGAGCTCCTACCTTGGGCTCGTTAAGAAAGAGCTCCTACCTCTTGATAACCTGTAA
Source organism: Geranium rotundifolium (assembly GCA_963920655.1). Taxonomy (NCBI): domain Eukaryota; kingdom Viridiplantae; phylum Streptophyta; class Magnoliopsida; order Geraniales; family Geraniaceae; genus Geranium; species Geranium rotundifolium. The sequence continues at coordinate 3,235,855 of OY987311.1, read as the reverse complement.
CTTTATATTTTAATTCAGTGCCTCCCTTTATTTGAAATTGATAGCAGGTATATTACAACTAACTAATAGATATGATCAAGAACAAACTCTTTGATCAACCCAATCTTTAATTCAAAATAAACTTAAACTAAGATAATCCCAACTAATATAAATACATGTAAATCAGCTTCTTTACATGAAATTTTGGGGCTACCTATTTCTCATCAACAAGCAGTTCTCTATATTAACCGTGTTAGAAAGAGCATAGCATATGAGTAGCGTATGTGCAAGAACAAGAAGTTCTTTTATCGGCTTGTTTTTAGTCTCATTATGTTATTTTCTCAGCGATCTTCTCTTCCACAACAACGAAGGTCAGAGCAGCTAGAACACATTTTAATGTTCTTACAAGTTTCCAAAAGTGATATCTTGCCTGGATTCAAGGAGAAGTTGGGTTCATACGAGGAGCAGATTATAAACTTTATACACATTAATAGGCCTATAGAGCCTGCTTCTATAATGCAGCAAGGGCAACCTCCCTTAACTCTTATGGAACTCATGCAGCAGCAGCAGACACAACCTCAGATGCAATCTCAGGAAAATCAAATGAATCCTCGTCTGCAATCGGTGAACCTGCAGGGTTCTATCCCCGCAATGCAGCAAAACATCATGACAAACCTGAAACATAGTTCTATGTCCTCCTTGCCATTTGCTTCAATGTCACGGCCAAACATGATGGGTTCATTGCAGCCTGGTTCTAATTTGGATTCAGCACAAGGAAATACACCGAGGCTTAGTGCTCCTCGACAGGCAAACATGAACAATATGCAGTCACAGGCTTCATGGTTGCAGTTACAGCAGCCAAATTCATTGCAAGGACACACACAACATATGCAAGCGTCAGGTTCCTCAGTTTATCCACATAATGTAATTGATCAGCAAACATGGTTGTATAGATCTCAAAGAAACCTTCCGGGAGCATCTTCAAGTATGTTTTGATTCACGTTCTCTATTCCATGCTTTGTAGGATATCATTTATTTATGAGCCATTTGACAATCTGCTTCATAAAACATTTGACTAGTATGCCAAAATATATTAAAATGTTCTGGTAATAACTTGTTTTGTTTGTCGATGCATTATTTGGAAATGATGCATTTCATTGCCACCCTGTTAATTTTAGATGTAAGGATTATTTCACATCTACACCTAAAGCCTCTCTGTTCAAAATGCACTGCAGTTTCTTGGCTTCTGCATCTTTATATTACTTTTGTCTTCATGGACAATGTTTAAGACTTGCATTTGCACTTGTTAAATTCTTTTGTGGCACCTTTAGATTCCATAGCAGACACGGGACAAGTAAATGGAGGTGATTGGCAAGAGGAGCTCTTTCAGAAGGTAATGTGAATCCATTGTTCTCTGTTTATTCGTTAAGATTCCCTTAGAAGTCATGATTACGGCACATTAAATAATTTCCCATTTAGTTCTCTTTTTAATTGATTAGACACGAGAAAATACTTGAGGTTGAACTTGTTCCTTAAAATTGATTCGACTCAATGAGAAGACATGGCAATGTGCTCATGGGTTGGGTTTTAAGTACATTCCGGCAAAGTTTAAAAAGGCTAAATCGGGAATTGAGGAGTTTTCCCTTATCACCGTGAGGCATAAGCCTCGAGGCGTAAGCCTCAATAATAAGACCATTAGATTCATATAATATGATAAAAATATGAAAAAATATATTATATATTTAAGAAAAATAGAAAAAATAAACAAAAAATATATAAATCATCAAAGAATTAGCAAAAAATATAAATTAAATAAGAAAATATAAATTTTAAAAAAAAATCAGCAAAATAAACAAAATACTAAAATAAAAATCATCACAGAATTAGCAAAAATTAAAGGAGAGGGAGAAGTGTGGTTGGCTAGGAAAAGAGTTGCCGTATCTTAGGGATAGTTACACTTTACTCACTTATTATGATGCGTTTTACAACTTACTACACCTAATTAAAAAATATTTTGAGCTCACTCTTGTTAGCAAGTGGCTGTTACAAATTACAATTGACTAAATTTGTTTTCTCTTTCTGCAATCGAGGGATGAGATAAGAGAAATTTCTATCACGGATGATGGCGCCGGAAATGATAGGTCTCTGATTTTCTTTTGCAGATCAAAGCCATGAAGGAAATGTACTTACCTGAATTGAATGTAATGTACCAGAGGGTTTGTGCTAAACTGCAGCAGGTATGTAATGTACGCGTCATTTTTTTTATCGTAAAAGCATTGTCTAGACTTGCTGCCATCGACTCTATAACTGTCTGAATATAAAATATATGTCATGTGCTCTTTAAACTACAGTAATTTCTCGAGGAAATTGCACAAAATCACGATTGAATATACATTTTTTTGTATGAAACTATTGTAAACAAAAAATACTAATAATCACCACAATTAACTATACAGTTTCTGCGTATAATCACTGCTAATTTCTTTTGAGGCTTGTATGTCAGAATGCTTATGACTGATACTATAAGAATATGGTTGACATAATTGTCAAGCTACTATGAAATCTGAGGGGAAACTTATTTAAGCTATCGAAATCACATAATTAGTATTTGTCAGTCACAAATTATATATGAAAACAAAACATTAAAAATGTGGGTGACCGGTATATAATTTTATTCCAACACATGCCAATATCTGTATATTGTCTGATAAACATACGTAAGTAGGCTTCTTTGCATAAAATTACGGGGCTATCTATTTCTAATAAACCAACAGTTCCCCATATTAACCCTGCTAGTAAGACCATATAATCTTAGTAGGGTTTATGCGAGAAGTTTTGACATACCATATGTTCTTTTATCTACCTTGTTTTTAGTCTCATTATGTTATTTTCTTTGCTCAGCTTGATTCTCTTCCGCAACAACCAAGGACGTCATTCAAGCAACATACGTGCGAGAAATTTAGGATTGTGTTAGAACGCATTATAGTGTACTTACAAGTTTCCAAAAGTGATATATCGCCTGGACACAAGGAGGAGCTGGTTTCATACGAGAAAAAGATAAAAAGTGTTATGTACTTAAAAAGGCCTAGACGTGAATGAAGTGGCAGCGACCTCGCGCTTATATCTTCATACCATCGGTATTGTTATTTAAGTTATTGCTGATGAGCAAAACAGGCTTCACGGCTACACTATTGTGTAATAGTATTAAGTTTCCTTATTTAGTTTGTTTTCTGCATTGTTAGATATTAAGTATTTATCATTAATGCATCATATTTTGTATATTTCTATATCAAGTATTGTAGAATTATAGTCTTAAGTTAAATATAGCTGCAGTTGATGAGGATTTAGTTGACATGACCATGTGTAATGGAGGGGTGGGCAGGGTTTGGAACCGAACTGAACTGGTCAGGAACGGTATTGAATTAGATCTATTGGTTCCTAATCGAACTGGTCAGGAACTGTATTGAATGATCTAATGGTTCCTAATTTTAAGAACTGGAATCAGAACCATTACATAAAGAGTCGGTTTGGTTATGGACAAAAGCGGATCTATGAATTTTTTGAAAGGGGTAAACTTTCAAACATAAAGTTTAATTTAATTAATAATATAATTAATTAAAAATAATAATTTTGATGATAAAATAATAATTAAATTATATAATAAAAATTAATTCGAGCTTTTGATTATTTACTTATTCTTTTTTGAAGGAAATGATTATTTACATTTTAATTTAGGTCGAATTTAATTTTTATGAATACATAAACTAAAGCAAAACAAAATATTTATATGAAAATGGAAAACAATGAATATATATAAAATAATATAAATCAAAACAAAACAATATAAATGAACAATGAGGATAAATTAATTGATTAATAATCTTTAATGATAATATATATATTAAATTATTAAAGAATTCTAATTATTATTTGTATAATTGAAAAATCAACTTTGCCCTCAAACAATTAGTTAAACTAGTTGTTCAATTAGGGATAAAATATTTATTTCATAAACATATCAATTGAATCAATCAGGATTTGAATCTTTCTCATTTTGTGGCCAGGATTTGAGCGACGCGTCAGCTTCTGATTAGTCAGTGGCGGTCACGCCCTTTCAAAGGCGCGTGAGCGGAGGCAGCGAAGCTACGTGTTCCCTTGAAGCCAGAATCTAATCTTCATCATTCTTTCTGGTTACTCATTATATGCTACTTTCAGTTGCGAACTGTTCCTCATCTCCAGCCGTTGATTTACTTTTTCCTATTCTTGAGATCTGTTATTTACATGAGTTTTTTTCCGTGCTTTTTGAACCTACCTTTCCACGTGAACCACCTAAATATTATGGAAAGTCATTAAATTATTGTAATTGTTATTTTACATTTTGTACAGATAATTAATTGTTGCACATAAATAGTTATATTATATTATATCCAAGTAGACTAAATAGATTTAAGCATTAATTTCCATTTTAGGTACAACTATATTTTCGTATTTATTTATTTAAGAAAAAACACGATATTATTAAGTTATTAATCAATTAATAAATTAGTTCTCCATTACACCAGACATTCAAAGCAACAGATAGTAAGACAGACTCTGCATTGTGATCCTAGTTACCGTTAGTTAAAATATATATAGCTTATTCATGAACTATGTAATAAACTCGTGTCGAACCATGCAGTAATAAAACTGTCATGTATTATGTTGTAATTAATAGTTTATGCATTATTATAGTCGTTAGTCAAGAAGAAAAAGTAATAAATATATTCACAGACGTGAGCGAAAAGTGATTGTGTCATGTCTCTTTTCAATTAAAGTTAAATTTAAATACTCGTATGTTAAAGTTATAAATAAGTGACTCTCTTGTCTCTTTACATTTATTATGTGTACTTGTTCGGTTACCGAAATATTTGTAGTAATTTGTGTTTAGAATATAACTATCTCCAGTTATACGTCATTTTCACTCAACTACACAACTAATATTTGACTCATTCAACTATATACGCCTAAGTTTCATATGTTGTCTTGCGATTAAAATTTTTGAAGAAAAATCAAAACTTTAAAAGTGAAATGATAAAAAAAAAGTTATTGGGTAAAGTCCTATTTTTTAAAACTAAAATAAAATTTTAAAATCTAAAATTAGAAGTTTAGGTATGAATTTTTTTTTTTAAGGTAAAAGCGAATTTTATTCAAGAAGTATTAACTAAACCGACATCAAGCTGGACAGCTAGAGCCACATATGGTGGGACAGAACCCTCATCACAGTTTCATCCCATCTACTATTAGTTAACGCAAACTTGACCAGTTCGTGAGCCACTTTATTGCAAGATTTATGAGTATAAGTTAACGAGACATTAAACCCGGGAGCTGAGAGTAAACAACTGCAGTCATAGATGATGCCACCAAACATGTTTTTCGTGTGTTTTCTATTGTGAACGTGGTTCACCACCCGCAGGCAATCCGTCAATATCTCTACTCTACCCCAATTATTGGCCTTCGCCCATGAGAGAGCCTCCATGACACATACGACCTCCACCTCTTTGAGATAGAGATAACACGTAAATCATCTACACATCGCGGCCACGATTATGCATCCAGAATCCATGCACACTAGCCCTATATATTCTAGTATCCACTAGTCATCTATTTCTCCATCCACATTCATCTTTAATATTCATGGGTTTGCCGGGACCCAGACGTAAGGAGACAACAACACAAGATGATCTGCTCCTGAGGCCCCTTCCTGGGGTTGTGCTGCTGTCCAAACGCGTCGTAGTCCTTTTGCGATCGCAACCACTCTCGCTAGATGGAAAGCTTGAAAATTATATTTTTAATCCAATAACATTTTTAACTTTTCACTTAACATTTTTATCCAAAAATTTAACGTATAAAAATTTATGAAATTTATAATTGAATAGCCTGAATCTGTTTTTTTTAAGAAAAATTCGAACCGTCATAACGTTCAAACAACATCTCGCTGGACGGCAACAATAAATATCGGTGAGACATTTACAGAGAAACTCGATTTATAATATCGAGTCAACAGCTGATTGGTTCCTTAATTGACAACTCTGACTCTGACACTAGTGTAGACGTACACCTGACAATGACACCAACACTTTCCAATTCTGACGAAAAACCCAATTACAATACTTTAATAACAATTTTTAATGCTAACTTTAATGAAGTCCTGTCGGTTTCTTTTACTTCTCCAATAAACAAAAAAATCATTAAAAAATATTTTCTTAATAAACCATTATTATCTGCTCCAATAATTAAAAAAATGTCGCTGTCCTTATATATCGCGATATATCGTTCAAATCGTGACATGTATTTTGTTTAATGTTGTAAAAATCTCTAATTTATTTGACAGATTCTAGATTAATTTTTCGACTAATTTTTGAACAACTCTTTTGTAATTTGAAATTAAATTTTTTAATTTATTTATTTTCTGATTGATTTAACTAATTTTTGATTAGTGCCTAACAAATTTTTATTGTATTTGTGAATCACGTGATACACTTAAGTAGAAAGCGATCCAGTGGCAATTTTCGTAATATTCTTTAAAACTGGGCCCAAACTCTTTATAAAATACTGATGTCCATGCATTTCCACGCTCCTCCTCAGCCGCACCTCTTCCTGCACTCCCGACCGTTCGATGAACACACAATGTTTGCATCGGAGGGATCTGAATTGATCAACGGATGTGATGTAAGGAGCGCGAACCGCGTGATGTACGTGAACATTTCTCCTAGGCCCACTACGGACTGTTTTTTTGCATAAGCGAGGGTGATTATCAGATAAGCTTATCAAATTATGATACGAGCTGTGGGGTGGGGAGTGAGTCTGCTTATCATCCCCTTCCTTGTCCCGTCTTGCTATAAAAATCACCATTTCTGCAAGATCCATGTCGAATTTTTCTGTTTCTAGAGAGGGAAAGCGTAGAAACAGAGAGAGAGAGAGATAGATAGATAGAGAAAGAGAGAGCTCCGTATGAGCTCGCTTTCTCTTTGTGGGTTGTGTTGCGTTGCTCGTTGAATCGATCTCTTCGTTTTCTGAGAAGGTGAGAGCTTGTTAGAGCTTTCTCTCTCCCTTCTGTGCTCGAATCTGCAGCTTTGAGCTCAATTTTTGTTTCTGGGTTTTGTTTAATTTTATCCCTTTGCCCTTTTTCGATTCTCATGTGCTATCTATTCGATCCTGTACAAGAACCCTAGATTTTTTCCTCCTTATTGTGCTATTTTGTTCTGAAATGGTGTTTTGTTTGGATAGTTGTTCGATTTGTAGCTGACCCTTTTGAATTTTGTGGGCAATTTTGAATTTTTTGTGTGCAGATCTAGTGATATGTCGTCTCTCAGTAGAGAGCTGGTGTTCTTGATCCTGCAGTTTTTGGATGAGGAAAAGTTTAAGGAGACTGTTCACAAGTGGGTTTCTGTTTAAACTTCTTTGTTGATTTAGATTATTAGTGTATTTGGTTGGTAGTAATGATGAATTATTAGAGGGTCATTAATGTAATTTTTTGTCGTTAAAAATAGGCTTGAACAGGAATCTGGGTTTTACTTTAACATGAAGTATTTTGAGGAAGAGGTACATAATGGCAGCTGGGATGAAGTTGAGAGATACCTCTCTGGTTTCACTAAAGTAGACGACAACCGCTATTCAATGAAAATCTTTTTCGAGATAAGGAAGCAGAAATATCTTGAGGCATTGGATAAGTGAGTATTGGATTCCATCGGTTTTTGATTTGTCGTATCTTATTATTACTGCATTTGGAGAATATTTGATGTTTGAGAATCCTTAATTATTGGAGTATTTGGGTTGTAATAGGCATGACAGGGCGAAGGCAGTGGAAATATTGGCAAAGGACTTGAAAGTGTTTGCCACGTTTAATGAGGAGCTTTTCAAGGAAATCACTCAGCTCTTGACGTTGGAAAACTTTAGGTGTGGGATCATGTCGTATAATAAATCTCGTGTTTGAATATTTGCAGAAAAGGGTTCTAACTGGATTTATTGCATCACAGGGAAAATGAGCAACTATCCAAGTATGGAGACACGAAGTCTGCGAGAGCCATAATGTTGGTTGAGCTCAAAAAGCTTATTGAAGCAAATCCTTTATTCCGTGATAAACTGCAATTCCCTAACCTAAAGAATTCAAGGCTGCGGACTCTTATTAACCAGAGGTATCTTTGTTCTGTACTAACCTTTAACATTGACCTTAGGGGTCCTTTGAGTTTAGGGACCATTGTTTTGGTATCGTTACGAGCTGGTTTATTTGCATTTCAGGGCGTTCATAAGGCAATTGTTCGTTTGTTTACATGTCTAAATTATGATAATGGTAGTTCTGAATTTGAAGTAAGGGCAGTGATCTCCAAAGGATGTGCAAAACTAACTATGAGGCACATTAATCAACATTGTGTGGGAAAGGGTTGGTTGTTTCCATTCGTTAGGAATTTTTTTATTCTCCCCTAAACCTTTCCACACCTCACCCAATTGGAAAATGGCTTGGTCGTTGTTACGCAAAATATAGGAATACTGTTCTTATTCAGCGCTTGGTGGCCTATATAATATATTTTGAAATTTTTGTATTATCTTGGATTATGTTGATGTTCATACTCTTCACAAACTTAAGTTACTCACCTATTTTGGTACATATTACAGCTTGAATTGGCAACATCAACTTTGCAAAAGCCCAAGGCCAAACCCGGACATAAAAACTCTTTTTGTGGATCACTCTTGTGGACAGCCAAATGGAGCTCGTGCTCCATCCCCGGCAAACAATCCTCTTCTAGGTTCAATACAGAAAGCAGGAGGCTTTCCTCCTTTAGGTGCACATGGGGTAGGTGGTCCAACATATTATCTGATCACTCATGGCTAGTAGTTATATTTGCTTTCTTACTGACATGCTTCTGTTTGAACCAGCCTTTTCAACCTACACCAGCACAAGTTCCTGCACCCCTAGCAGGCTGGATGTCCAATCCTTCAACTGTGACCCATCCAGCAGTTTCTGGGGGAGCTATTGGTCTTGGTGGTCCATCAATCACTGGTAGCAACTCCAAATCTTTCATAGTCACTCTTTTGCAACAAAAGATTTGTGTTAACCATATTGTAGGCCTAATGTTATATTTTATTATATGATTGTTTCACTGCCTTATCAGCTGCGCTGAAGCATCCTAGGACTCCCCCTACTAACCCTTCTGTGGATTTTCCATCTGTTGAGTTGGACCATATGTCTAAAAGAACGAGGCCCATGGGAATATCTGATGAGGTACCATTTTTGGCTTTCATTGCAAGCAACTGTATCATCACCGTGTGAATGTCTTCCTAAGTTCAGAGCATATTGTGCAGGTAAATCTTCCCGTGAATGTGTTACCAGTTACATTCCCTGGCCAGGGTCATGGTCATAGTCAGGCTTTCAATGCACCTGATGACTTGCCAAAGTCTGTTATACGAACTTTAAACCAAGGCTCGTCTCCTATGAGCATGGATTTTCATCCTGTCAAACAAACTCTACTTCTAGGTATATTATATGCAGTTTTTTTTCCTATCTTCAAATCGTAGGTGTGGTTGATCGACCAATACTTAATGCTTTCAATGGTGTCTTTTGTACTGATACCTGAACACGAATTGTTGTCTGTGTGATTCTTTAGTGGGCACCAATGTGGGTGATATAGGGTTGTGGGAAGTTGGTTCCAGGGAGAGACTAGTTTTAAGAAACTTCAAAGTTTGGGATCTCAGTACATGTTCAATGCAATTCCAGGTGTGAATCTTACTTAATGACACTACTTATTCTAAATATTGTACCAGTACCTTATGAATTGGGAGTTTTAGAGTTTATATTAATTATCATGGAAATGCAGGGGGCTCTTGTTAAAGATCCAGGTGTGTCTGTGAACCGCATAATTTGGAGTCCTGATGGTTCACTATTTGGTAAGCTTGAGCATATTGGAATTCTTTAGCGATCAATTTGACATGTTTCAGAGTACAAGATTTTGTGTTAGCGGGAGCACTGCTTGAGTTTCTTTTGCGTTTATCTTTTTTTGTCATAAGTTGATGTTTCCTTGTTATTTTGACGCAGGTGTTGCATACTCAAGGCACATTGTGCAGATATACTCTTATCACGGGGGTGACGATGTGCGGCAACATTTGGAGGTTGGAATAATGTCTTTTTATTTACGACATGAAATTTATCACCTCCTATTATTCTAATGTATAATTATGATTTTGAAAGTCACTCTGATTTTTGGCCATCTAGATTGATGCTCATGTTGGCGGAGTTAATGATCTTGCTTTCTCCCATCCCAACAAGCAACTTTGCGTGATTACCTGTGGCGATGACAAGACCATCAAGGTTGGTCTGATTATATTTTGATTTATTATAAAGTTATGTAGAATTAGTGCTCCTTGGCTAATTTGTTGTCGTTATAGGTTTGGGATGCTGCTACCGGTGCAAAGCAATATACTTTTGAGGGTCATGAAGCTCCTGTTTATTCCGTCTGCCCTCATTATAAGGAAAACATTCAGGTAACATATCCTCATCTTCAGTCATTTTTGGTTATGAACTCAAATTTTTCTTGACTATTTTTAAAAAAAAATGTTTTTTCCGTTGTTAAATTAAATCCTTGCCCATGATGTTCCTTTTGTGCTTTTATGTACTCCAGTTCATCTTTTCAACTGCACTAGACGGAAAGATAAAGGCATGGTTGTACGACAATTTGGGATCCCGCGTTGATTATGATGCTCCTGGTCGCTGGTGCACTACAATGGCCTACAGTGCTGATGGTACCAGGTTGATAGATATACTCGACCCCTTGTGTCTTACACAATACTCCGTTACTGCATTCCAACCGAATTTGTTTTTCTTTTCTTTTGTTCACCTTTCCCTGTGCGGGGGTTGAATTGTGTTTGTATATGTCAGGCTCTTTTCTTGTGGGACAAGCAAAGATGGTGAGTCGTATATTGTTGAGTGGAATGAAAGTGAAGGAGCTGTGAAGCGGACCTATCAAGGGTTCCGGAAACGTTCTCTGGGAGTTGTGCAATTTGATACTACTAAAAACCGATTTTTAGCTGCCGGTGATGATTTCTCTATCAAGTTTTGGGATATGGACAATGTTCAACTTTTGACTACTATTGATGCGGATGGAGGCCTCCCAGTAAGTTGATCGTGTTACTTTAATTTCTAAGATTTATTTCACAAATATAAAGTTGCTCATTTTCGCATAATGTATTCCCAGGCAAGTCCACGTATTCGCTTCAACAAGGATGGAGCTCTCTTGGCTGTTTCTGCTAATGAGAATGGTATCAAAATTTTGGCAAATTCAGATGGTGTTCGTTTGTTGCGGACAGTTGAGAATCTTTCCTATGACGGTCCTAGAGCATCTGAAGCTGCAGCAAAGGTAGTAAGATGATTTTCCGTGACATCACTCTAGATTAGTGCTCAAAAAATCTCGACTTGTCCGATTAATCCATGATTAGTCCTTTAATCCGATCAATCCCCATAATGCTCTTTCTGCCCGACTAACGCCTAGCATTTTCTAGAATACTGCTCTAGATTATGAGTTAAATTTTGCATAATGTACGTACATATTTCACGCAGCCCGCCATAAATCCAATTTCAGCTGCCGCTGCAGCTGCTTCTAGTGCCGCACATGCAGAAAGAAGTGCCTCTATGACTATCTCTGGAATGGTTCGTTATTTATTTCCATCGTTGAATAAATTCCACTTTTGCTACATTCCAAAGCGAATTCATCTTTATGATTATCGTTGAACTTCAATTAACATATGACGGGCCTTGCTAGAATGGAGATTTTAAGGGAGACGTGAAACCCAGAATAACTGAGGAAAGCAATGACAAATCAAAGATTTGGAAGCTCACTGAAATCACCGAACCATCTCAATGCCGTTCCCTGAAACTCCCCGAACACTCGAGAGTAACAAAGGTATTTTGGTCTCTTGCTGATTCTTTCTCCCGGGAACACTTGAGAATTAATCTCTTTTCTGCCTTGTTGACTTTGTAACTGGTTGTTACAGATATCTAGGCTTATTTATACGAATTCAGGCAATGCGATTTTGGCATTGGCGGCAAATGCCATTCATCTACTTTGGAAATGGCAGCGAAGTGACCGCAATTCAAATGGCAAGGTACAATAAACATACATGTAATGGTTTAGTTTCCATCGAAGTATCTTCTCAATCAGTGTTTCTTTCTGTAGGCAACTGCCAATGCAGCACCTCAGCTATGGCAACCGTCGAGTGGGATTCTGATGACCAATGACATAACCGACACCAACCCAGAAGAAGTCGTTCCTTGCTTTGCTTTGTCGAAGAATGACTCTTATGTTATGTCAGCGTCGGGGGGAAAGATTTCCTTATTTAATATGATGACTTTTAAGGTAATATAAGAAATACGATCAATGGCAACTTTTAAGCATGGTTGCTTTGGTTTTAACTGATGAATCTTAAATGTTTCTGGTGAAACTGCAGACAATGACAACTTTCATGCCGCCGCCACCTGCAGCAACATTTCTTGCTTTCCATCCGCAAGACAACAATATTATCGCTATTGGTATGGATGATAACACCATTCAGATATACAACGTTCGTGTAGATGAGGTAAGTATAGTGTATGCAATTACTTACATGCTTCCTGCTCGTTTAATCAGGACCCACTTTGATTTTACGGTTCATATATATAGGTAAAGAGTAAGCTTAAAGGCCACTCAAAGAGGATAACCGGACTTGCGTTCTCTCATGTACTTGGGGTGCTAGTTTCATCGGGAGCAGACGCTCAGGTAAATATTTACCTGTTTACCTCGGATTTAGTTCACATAACTCATCTAGTATATCAAACTATGTTTCCTCTCAATGGCTAACGAAAATTCTGTTTGTTTTAGTTTTTTCGGAAAAGTTTCATGTTATTATTTTTTCTTGAACGCAAATAAGATTTTTTTCTTTTGATTCAAGTATATCGGGAACTATTGCTCGAGTATATTTTCCACTCGAATTATTTATTTTAGTTATCATTGTGAAGGATGCTTCAAGTTTGACATTATTTCATTTATGAGTTTTGGTATTTAACTATTTATTTATTTATTTACTTACTGTTATTGTTTTGTCATTCTACAGATTTGTGTGTGGACTTCAGATGGATGGGAAAAGCAGAAGAGCAGATTCTTGCAGCTTCCAGCTGGGAGGACACCGTCATCACAATCGGACACGCGCGTACAATTCCATCAGGACCAGATTCATTTCCTCGTCGTGCATGAAACTCAGCTTGCAATATTTGAAACAACGAAACTAGAATGCGTGAAGCAGGTAACTTTATTTCGTTTATTTATTTTCTGCCCTTTGTTGGACTGACTTAACATGTTGCTCTCAGTTCTTACTTCTTAGTTCTTACACATTCGTTCTTGCACGCAGTGGGCACCACGTGAATCTAATGCTCCAATCTCTCACGCTACGTTCTCGTGCGATAGCCAGTTGGTATACGCCAGTTTTTTGGATGCGAGCGTGTGTATCTTTAGCGCTGCTAATCTCAGACTAAGATGTCGGATTGCTCCGTCTTGTTACCTTCCAGCTAGTGTCAGGTATGCTCCATTGCTTTACTTAGTTTTTCTCAACCAAATGACATATTTTCTAAATAACAGACTGCTTTTGTTTCAAAAATAGATCCTTATATAGCTCAAAACATTTATGCTTCTGTACAGCACTAGAAAACATCTAAGTGCACTCAAGGGATTTCAAAAACTGACGGTGTATATCCAACTTTTGCAATGAGTTATCGTATATTTCGTTAAGTGCAAAACCTTGTCATGAGCTTATCTTTGTTTGCACCGTTAAAAATGAATTCAAAAGACAAAAATGCCCATTAAAATTTTGAAAAATAAAAATTACACGTAGATAATTTAGTTAAAATGTCAATAGGGTTCTTAGGGTTACCTGTTGGTTTCAATTTTTATTAGTGGTTAGTTTCATAATTAGTTTGTGGATTCCTTATATAAAGGGGTGCATCCGTTGTGCTGTGGACAAAAACAATCATTAATGAATCTTGAGATTGACAAACTATAAAAATATTAATGTTTTATCATTAAAAAGTTATTCTTAGGGCAGTTATGTCATTTATAAAAAACTAGAGGTCATGTGACTGACATGTGACTTATTTTTCGTTTGTTCAGACGGGTTTTGACAAATGATGCAAAATTTTGGCATGCAATGATTTACATGTAATCAATTTATGGCAGTATCTAATTTTTAAATTTTTTTGGTATTTGACTTCAAAAGCGTTCTGTTCTTGTTCTGTGCAGCAATTCTAATGTTCTGTTCTTGTTCTGTGCAGCAATTCTAATGTACACCCGCTAGTGATAGCTGCTCACCCACAAGAACCAAACCAGTTTGCGCTCGGGCTATCGGATGGAGGGGTACACGTCTTCGAGCCCCTCGAGTCTGAAGGAAAATGGGGCGTTCCTCCGCCTGCTGAAAACGGGTCGCCGAGCAGTGTCCCAACTACACCCGCCGGAGGAGCTTCAGGTTCAGATCAAGCTCAGAGATGACAAAATGGACACAACTGCACAAGTTCTATTACATACTTGGCTTGCTGACCCATTTCATAAAAAAATAGGCAATCTTGGTGTTTTCATATACCCTTTTCGATATTAGGGCAAATTTCTCGATCTTTGATTCGAGCTGCTATGTGTCGGATTAAGTTAGTATTTACTGCTTTCTGTTCGGTCGGGCCTGCTGATAAGGAAAAAAAAGGCAATGTGTAATTTAGTGAAATGGTGAAACATGCAAAGATGTATAAATTTCTGTCTCTATGCAATCAATTTACTACAATCACAAAATGTTCTATATATACATGTAGTGAATATAAATTAACTTGCGAAATTTTTTAAAGCTACAAATATATTAACTCTAAAAGGGAGAGTTTATTGTACTCTTGCAACCACAATTTAATCGATTTAAAAGTTTATTTATTTAAATAATAATTCACTTCAATTTGTAGTCAATTAATATATATTCAAATCACCATAATAAATCAGTTCTTGAACCTCAGTCCAATAGATTTGAAATCAGTTCTTGAACTTGAGTCCAATAGATTGGAGTTTGAATCTTGCTCCAGTCTGCAACAAGTAAACTTAAGCTACCTAATAAGATGGTGCTTAGAATTTTGTTTTTTTTAATAAAATGTGTATAAATAACAAAATTATGCATAACATTAAGAATTATTTAAAAAAATCTCATCGAAATATCTTTAACTAAAATTTGTATAATAAAGACTTATAATTTAATTATTTGGTTAAATTATTTTTAAAATCATTTAAAAAATAATATTCTTAATAGTATGAACAACTTTATTATTTTTGTATAAATAGATATATTTTGTATAAAATCGAAATTCATATCACATTTTTATTATTAACAGAAACACAATTAATACACAATATATAAGAAATGTTGTTACCATTTTTCTTAAATAATAAACGACAAGTGAACTTAAACTTTATGCGACAATATGGTTCAACAACTTATTTCAACTTGATGAACCATACAAGTTGAATATCTATACTTACACGTACGCATGAATATAGAATTATTAGGACAAAACCTTGTACGTAATTGAAAGAAGGGTAGGAGGATTTTTATAAGTAATCGATTTAATAATTATTGAGATCTTAAACAAAAATAATTAATACATAAAGTATTGGTTTGGACATTAGTATTTAAATTGAGCCTAAAGTATTTACATTATTTAATTATTTTGGACATTTAAAATTGTATTTGAAATTTATTTTTTAGTTGGGTCTAAAACAATTGCTTCATTTGTGTACGAGCCGGTCGATCATGAATGCGGATGGGTGAAAACGATGTTACAACAATCATAACACTAATTCTTTTTATTAATTTAGGTATGAGAAAATCAGAACGGGAATAAAATGTTGAAATAAATTAGTTTGGTTTTAAACAAATTAGTTTCTAGTTCAGTTTTCTAATTTGTTGTTATGATTTTTTTCTCACATTTTGATCTATTTATGATTTGACTTTTTTCATTGATCCAATATTTTTATTTTTGTAGGTTCAATTGATGAAGACTAATAACTTAATATGAGTCATGTGTTTAATCCATTGATTTGATTTTTTATCGTATCTAATTTTATAAATCAAAATCAAATGAGGCAATTTTGGTTCAATAATTTTTGGAGTCTATGTGTGACCTATTCTCCTCTATAGTTAGTGTAGATCAGTACTTACTTCAACACTCCCGTGTAACCTTATTTTACACTGAATTATGATATGACTGGACTTTACACATACGTCATAGTTCATACGAGATGTGCCTACTATGTAAAATCGAATCAGACATCATAATCAAGAAGTCAACATCTATAGTTGAGTGTAACTATTTCTTTTACGTACACCTTTTTATTTTCAAATGTTTTCGTAATGGTTTGACTTGTTCTTTAATATTTTTATATAGAGATATTTTTTCTTTTAAATTTCTTTTTTTATGGACAAGTTGGTTATCAAGATTTTGTCCCGATTATGTTATGATGAAACAAGACACTTGACTCCTAAGTCCTATCTTAAGAGAGGCTCAGTCGAGGTTGGACGAGAGATCCAACAAAATTTAAAACATAATATAGTGGGATATAAAAATATCACATCGAGACTCAAACCCGAGTTCTCTTCCACTTATATAAGCACATTTACTTTTGCTTCAACATTTATCATCATAAAAATGTAAAATCACAATAAATCATTTGTCTTTACACCAAAATGTTAAATCATTTCACGTTGGAAATGACATAACTTCTAAAAATGTTCAAAATTATTGTAGATTGTTCACAAGGGTTCAAATGTACCTTCACAAAGAGCCAAGAACAACATTTTATATGTTATTGGGAAAGAAAGAGATATGTAATTAATTATAATTAGTGATTGGTCTACACTACACTACACAATTTGTATTTGTACAAAATCGACAAACCCATATTAATTCATCTACCTATTTAACTATCTCTACAACATATTTATATCATAGTTCTTTTAAATAAATAATTTTGACTTGACAACTATAAAATGTTGTTTACACATAGAGCATATGAAATTCATTTTTGTAAAAGTCACTGTTAACATACAATTTTATTGTAAATAGCGTGTATCCAAAAATGTCATTTAAATCAATATTTATTTTTGTTAAAACTCGAGTTTGTCGATTAATTTACTCCCTCACACACTATATATTAATGCTTTTATTGTGAGTTTAAATTTAAATTAGTTATAGAAAAGAGAAAATTCGGTGAGCCCCGAACTGAAAAATATTATTATTATTACTATTATTATTATTATTATTTTACGAAAAGTTGGGACATTTTAGTTATTTTTTAACAAATGTACTTATTTTGTACGAAAGATGTAGTACGCTCTCAGCCACTTTTTATAAAATTTAAAAAGTTCACTGCAACTTTTTACGATTTTCCCATTTTTTCATCAACACTATTTTCTCATTAACTTATAAATGCATATTAATAATTTTCTTCTCAAACTATATATATTTAAAACTCATAAGTTGGTTGACTAACGTATTGTTTTTTTTTTACTTTAAAACGTCTTAAGGTAAATTTAATCATAATTTTTTTAATATCTTTGAGATGCTTAAAAATAAGTTAACTAGATCAGATTATAAACTAATCTAACCGCAGTCTTATTTTGACATTTCAAACACTCGATAATTATTATATTTGATTGTTACAATTAATATTTAGTTATGGTTTGCTAGCTATATATGATATGAATGTATATAATTAATAAAACATGTCTTATTACAAAATATTCAAACATATATTTCGTTGAAAAGTTTGACATCATATGCGAGGCAAGAAAAATACACACCAACTTGATAAGAATCGAATTTGTTAATTATTTTGTGACAGAGATTTGCAGTATAATTAATATGATTAATCGTTTTATTTTCCACATGCTAATTGTTTATGCAGTTTCGACAAAAAACATATATTTTTATTAATCAAATTAGATTGGCGAACGTGAAAGTCAAGAACATAAAATTGTTTCTTTTTTCTCATTTTAGCTGCTTTAGTTTTTTAGTATTTTACTAAGTAGATCCGTTTATATACTAAGGAAATTAAACTTGGTACTTATATAAATCATGATTACATAAAATAAGAAATTCTCTTGGGGGTAATGTTTTAAATGGTCTAAATCCATGAAAACACTCGACAAAATGACACTACAACAATATATACGGTGAAAACCCAAGTAACACAAAAAAAAAATATATAATGTGTCTATTAATAATTAACGTTACACGAGAAAATCGTGTGTCATGAAAAATTCGTCAATATACCCTGCGCATCTGAAAGTCTAAACTACCCTAAAAAATTTCCAAAGTTACTCATATCTGTCATTATAAGAGAGGTCTTCGCGTGCAAAAAGAAGTTTATACCTAAGTGCACTTATATATGTAATTTAGTAGACAATCAAATTAAATTAGACTTGAATCAAATCATCAAATCCTAAATATCTGATTCCATAATTAAGACAAGACCACTCCTAACGCTCCCGTAACCCAAATTGGACATTTTGACATGAACCCAACTCACAACCGGTCAACAAGATTATTGTACAGATTAATTTGAGAGAAATCGCATAACTATTTGAAGATCCAACCATAAATGTTAACTTCATCCACACTAACATATATTTAACTTATAATCAACTTACAAGTAGATGTTATTATTAAATATTAAATGCTTTCACGTTATAAATTTTCTTGAGTGTCCGAAATGAGAAGAGATTTTGAGTAGAATAAAAAAAATAGTAATTCTTTTTAAAAATAAAAAAATACGTCCTTATAAGAAACATGTTTCCAAATGCATTTTAACTTATACGTATCATTTATAGACCGTGAGATGCTTATATATATTGCAGTAATGATCACGAAATCTACATGGAAATGGCAGCTCCGAACACAACAACGTTGTCGGCGTCGGTCGTATCCGCCGCCGGAAATTCAAGAAAATCATCATTTCCAAGGTTTCTTGTCACCAACACCAACAAGAACAAGAACAAGCCAAGTTTCGTGAAGCAAGAAACGAGGAACAAGAAGAAGGTCGCTGATGTTGCTTATTCTAGAAAGATCCAGAAGAATCTAGAAGCTCCGCTTCACGAGGTGAAGCTGAAAGTTCTAGTGACGGTGAGGCACGTGAAGAGTAATAACCTCGGCGACATCATGCGACGTCGTATTGGTGCTTTCACTGAGAAATGGGACAATAATATTATCAACGGTCTGTTTTTCCAACTTGTCGGTGCTCATCATATAGATTCTAGTAAGCTTCTTGTCCTAAATTTGTTTATATGTGTAATATTAATTAATATCTTCTTTTTGATGTTCTTGTTCAAAGAAAATATATTAAGTGTTTGATTTTGGATTTATGGGGTAGAGATTTAATATTTATGAATGTTTTTTTCTCGAATTAAAACAGATCCAAAAACTCCAAATTCAAGAACATGTCAACTCAAACTTGATCAGTGTAATTTTTATTATAATTTTTAATTATGATATATAATTGAATAATTATGGTTTATTTACATTTTTAATAGTATAAAATTATGATATATATTATGATCAACTACAAATAGTCAGTTACTAAAAAATTGTGATTCAAAATTTTAACTTATAGGACAAATCTGATTTTACATATCAATTTAAAAAATTTGGTAAGTGAATTATTTTAAAGTGATATTGCTGAGGAGATCCGAGTTTTATTAGGAGTATTCAAGAAAACCCACATTCAAAAGACTTTCGTTGCAGGACTTTAAACTCATATGTGAAGAGAATCATGATGTTATGAGTATCCGACCCACTTTACTAGGAGAGTTTACCAAATCAAGAATAGTACCACTGTTGGGGAGATCTGTACCTTACCAAAGATAAACATTCAAGGAAAGTCTGCATACACATTAGAGTACACTTCGACACAACAAACTAGTTCATCAAGTTTATGATCCAATATGTATGTAAGCTTTACTTATACCGGTACTCTTTCGATGACAGACTTTCTACGCACATGAAGACGTAACAGATATTAAAATTCAATTAATCTTCATCTACATATCTATTTATTCAAGATTGCTATGAAATGTTGTTATTATAGTGTAGTAAACAGAAAATTGTATAAAATACAAAAAAAATTCATAAATTCATAAAATATTTTGATGAATTTGATTTTTTTTATGTGTAGACAATGCTGTAAAAATCTCCGACTAATTTTTGACTAATGCTTTTTGTTTTTTTACAACCATGTGTACAGAACAAAAACAAATACTCCATTTATCAATATTTTCTAATAAGCAAAATACATTATTGTTCTTTACAACTTTGACATAAATAAAGATCTTCTGCATAAAAATGTCAAAATGGGTCTCATAGTTAATTAAAAGAACATGCTATTTGTAATACGAGTTTTAAATTAAGTGACGGATTTTCGTTGATAATAAATTTTAAGCTTCTAAAAAAAGAACTTCCTAACTCTTACAAATTTAAATAGATTGAGCCAAAAAAAAGTAGTAACATTTGAGTGATTATTTGGTTGGAAAATTATTACATTACCAAATTTTGGATATTTATGACAAAATTTAATACATTAAAATGAGTATTTTTTTATTTTCTCCGATGAAGGAACCGGAGAGGCGAAGGTGAGTGGTGAAGCTATTTTGGAGTTGATCAAATCCAATATCCAGAAAATTGGGAATGGTGAAGACGACGTTGACTCTGTCACTTACAGAGTTGACATTGCAGTGCCTTCAGATTTTGGTGTTCCTGGAGCCATTCTCGTCACCAACAAATACCCAACTGAGATCTTCTTCGAAAGCATCGCCATTGAAGGGATCGTTCACTTCTCCTGCAACTCCTGGGTTCAATCTGATAAAGTCAACCCCGAGAAACGAGTCTTCTTCAACAACAAGGTAAGGGAACGCATTGATCTTCATGATTTGCTTGTTGGGTTTTGGATGGAGATGATTTGGGATCGAAAGAGAGGTTCCCATTTTAGTGCACACAAACCGTTTGATGAAATGCCTCAATGAACACAACAACGAAATGGGTTTCTTGTTTCTTGTTTCTTGTGCTTTGTAGTGTTGTGTTGGATTAAAAATGGATCTTAATTTGCTTGCATTTTATGATGAATCATGACACTATGTTGCATCTATGCTGTAAAAATAGTCAGGTATATCGGGTCGGGCTCCACGACTAAAAACGTCATTTTATTTTCAATTATTTCAATGTGGGATTAAATTAACTTCTCCCTCTCGTGATTGTACACGCGAGACTTATTTTCCTTTACGCCTCGTATGCATGAGCCGCTACTTCAAGATATGCGCATTTGAACAATTGTACTTGTGGATTTGGTTCGGGTTTGTGATTAATGGAAAATGGATTTTAGTTTGCTTATATTTAGGATGAATGGTAATACTATTTTGTATCTATGAACGTTAGGATTTGAGCAGTTTTACTTGTGGATTTGGTTCAGGCGTGTTTACCATGGGACACACCATTAGGATTGCAACAGCTGAGAGAATCGGAACTGAGGCAACTGAGGGGTGATGGGAAGGGATTCAGGAGGTTATCGGATAGAATATACGACTATGACGTGTACAATGATTTAGGGGATGCTGATAAAGGAGACGAATATGCAAGGCCTCCTTTGGAAGGTCAAATGCACCCACATCCAAGAAGGTGCCGAACTGGGCGCCCTCCTACCAGGACAGGTGAGTGTCTCGGGTTAGTTGTTCATGTATTTCTAGCCAATATCATCATCGTTTGATTATGTGTCAATTTATATGTGTTTGTACTTTTAATGCGACAGACATCCATAATGAGAGGCCTTCAGACTCGTCTATGCCAATGTACGTGCCTAGAGACGAAGCAATGGGAGAAGCCAAGAAAGAAGATATCTCTGTAGGAAGGTTTAAGGGGACATTGCGTAATGTGATTCCTTCCCTAACAAACACTATTTCCTCTCATAATGTTCAGTTCAAACAGCTTCATGACATAAATGATCTTTATAGAGGAAATTCCCGGCATGGGATGAAACCACGTATTGAATCTACAATGAACCTTCCATTGCCAAAATTTTGGAGCAAGGGCAGGGAGTATGCCAAAGAGTTTCTCAAATTTGATCCCCCCAAAATCATTTCGAGTGAGTTTTAACTGTTATAGTTTTGTTTTCACAAATATCAATTCTCTCCGAGTCACACTTAGTAGGTGGCTAGCTATTGGGATGGTGAAATGCTTTAAATTTGCTATGACCAAAATCACGTTCTTACAAACTTGAGACTTAACGAGGAACTTATTAATTCTAATAGCTAACAGAAGAATTATACCTTAACCATGAACTTTTAGCTTTATCAGAATTCTCTTTTCAGAGGCATAGCGTTTAAAGACTTATACTTTCTGAAACAGCAGGAAATTGGTGTATAAGGACATATATATTTAAACTTACTCTTTCTGTAAATCTTAATCTCCATTACAGGGGATACGACTGTTTGGCTACGAGATGATGAGTTGGGCCGTCAAATGTTGGCTGGTATAAACCCTTTGAGCATAGAAAAGCTAAAGGTTTTTTTCTCTCTTTTCTCCTTTTACCTTTTTCTCTAATATATAGCAACCTAAAGGAATCAAAAAGTTAATGAAACTTCATGCAGGTTTTTCCTCCTGTAAGCAAATTGGATTCCTCCAACTATGGTCCACCAGAGTCAGCTCTCAAAGTTGAACACATTATAGGCCATCTTGATGGAATGTCTGTACAACAGGTATAAAAACAAGTGTTTGATTTTAGTTCAATGTAGTGTAATAGTTCATTCCATTAAGTTTGTGTAAATATGTCAGCGACCTTTGTGTGTAACAAGATTGTTTATTTTCCTTATGAAATTTGTTGTATTAGTGTATATTATATTTGATTCATGTAGTTTCAGTAATGGAATTTCCATACCATTTTTTTCAGGCAATAGATGAAAATAAGCTGTTCATTCTAGACTATCACGACCTTTTCCTTCCATTTCTCAACCGGATCAATGCTCTTGAAGGCCGAAAATCATATGCAACCCGCACTATTTTCTTCTTGACCTCGTTGGGGACTTTGAAGCCGATTGCTATTGAGCTCAGTCTTCCATCAGTGGATTCAAAAACTTCATCAAAGCAAGTTGCAACCCCTCCTATTGATGCCACCACAAATTGGCTTTGGCAACTCAGCAAAACCTATGTTTGCAACAATGACGCCGGAGTTCACCAACTAATTCATCACTGGTAAGCCACTTTTCTCTCTACCCGCATTTTTTTTTGGCAAAATGATTGATTGAATATTAATGAGAATGACTTAACCCTCCCAAGATGGAAAAGAAAAGACAACATGATACATCAATATAGGTGAGAATTGATATGAATTTTTT
Organism: Geranium rotundifolium; assembly: GCA_963920655.1. Taxonomy (NCBI): domain Eukaryota; kingdom Viridiplantae; phylum Streptophyta; class Magnoliopsida; order Geraniales; family Geraniaceae; genus Geranium; species Geranium rotundifolium. Next base: position 3,212,422 of record OY987311.1, on the reverse strand, counting down.
TTACCCGCATATTACATGTTCCATATTTGTTTCCATCATATACAGACATTACTTTTTACATTTAATACACATTCTAGTCATTGATTATGTCCTACAAATTTACTACTCATGAAAGTTATTGCTTAGTTAGTCCCAAGGTCACAACAACTAAAAATGAGTTATTGTTTGCCTACATGTCATCCAAATTTACTTATTACAAAGTTTAATGAGTTTTTCTCTCTCTTCAGTTTAGTTGAAATATGGAAGTTACAAGAAACGAAAGTGTCTAAAACTAACTTTATTCATACTTTGCTTGTGCATACCATAGATAATGCTTGGAGAAAGCAAACTGGAATAAAAGAAATGCAGTATGTGTCTATACATCTTCTATCCTTAGCTGAGCTGAATCTTGTTGATGCAACAGGTTGCGTGTCCATGCATGCATAGAGCCATTCATAATATCAGCTCACCGGCAACTGAGTGTGTTGCACCCTGTTTTCAAGCTTCTGGATCCACACATGCGCTATACACTGGAAATCAATGCAGTGGCTCGCAAGACGCTCATAAACGCAGGAGGCATCATCGAGTCAGATTTCACTCCGGGCAAATACTGTATGCAGATAAGCTGCGCTGCCTACAAAGATTGGTGGCGCTTTGACATGGAAGGCCTCCCTGCAGATCTGGTTAGAAGGTACGCCATCAGAATTTACCATCATTGAAATTCAACTGTGAAGAATATGCAATATTTGCATATCACAATACAATATGAAAATTAGCAGTAATCTCATTTGACTACAGCTAATTTGTCACATTTCTCGTATAATTGCAACTAACTTCAAAAATTCCTGAGAGGCAGTAAACTTTGTTTTTTCTCACTTTACTCAACTGCATTAGATTCCATTTTCTAATTACAAAATGACTAACCTATCTATCTTTCAAATTTTCAAAACTGTCATTCTCGCTCTTCCCCCTACCCAGAGAAACTGTTGACTTTTGCACACTTAACAACTTTGAATGACTTTGAGGTCTTCATAATAAATGTAACTGACTTCAATACCTTTCCAAAGCGCAAAAACTTCACGCAATTTGCTGCTGGAAACTTGCTTGCTTGGGAAGTTGCTGTTTCCAGCAGTAAGTTCGACTCGGGTTTTGGATGACCAAACAACTCTTATATTGCGTGAAACTTGGCGTTTTGGAAAGATATTGAAGTCAGCTACATTTCACTTGAAACTTCAACATCATTCAAAATCGTTTAGTGTTTGAAAACCAACTGTTTCTATCGGCAGGTGAAAAAATGTTGACAGGGTTTTGAAAATTGGAAAGCTAAAGAGAAGTATTTTATTCATTTTGTAATAAATAAATTGAAATATGACGGAGTTGAGTAAAGTGAGAGATTAAAAATTCACTTGTCTCAAGAAATTTGAGGAAGGTGTCAAATTAGGTATAGTAAATTGAGATTATCCCCAAAAAACTAAATCTAACCATTATGTATATGCAATTTATTCTGAATGTAGAGGAATGGCTGTGCCAGACCCTACACAACCTCATGGACTCAAACTGCTGATTGAAGACTACCCTTACGCTGCTGACGGTCTCCTCCTATGGTCAGCCATCGAAACATTAGTCCAGACTTACGTAAACCACTACTACCCAGATCCAAGCATGGTCTCCATGGACACAGAGCTTCAATCCTGGTACAGCGAAGCAATCACAGTAGGCCACGCCGATCTCCAAGACTCTCCCTGGTGGCCCCCGCTCTCCACGCCCGACAACCTCATCTCCATCCTCACCACTATCATCTGGATCACCTCAGGCCAGCACGCTGCCCTCAACTTCGGGCAGTACCCTTATGGAGGGTACGTGCCAGTCCAGCCACCCCTGATGAGAAAACTGATCCCTACACAAAACGATCTGGACTATGCAAGTTTCGTGGAAGACCCATATGGGCATTTTCTGTCATCTCTGCCAACAATGTTCCAGGCGACAAAATTTATGGCGGTGATCGATATAATATCGACACACTCGCCGGATGAGGAGTACATAGGGGAGAGGAAGGACCTGTGTGGTTGGGCTGGTGAGCCTGAGGTGTTGGAGGGTTTTTACAGGTTTTCTATGGAGGTGAGGAGGATAGAGAAGGAGATAGAGAAGAGGAATGTGGATCAAAAGCTGAGGAATAGGTGTGGACCAGGAGTGGTGCCATATGAGCTTCTGATACCCAGTTCTGGACCTGGAGCTACAGGGAGAGGTGTGCCTAACAGTATCACTATGTAAATTGTGTTCTACTTATGTGATAGTGTAGTGGAATTAAGGTTTATAATTATATAGTGCAGTGGAATTAAGATTTATATCGTTGTCGTGATTCGAACACAGATAAAACATAATAGAGTATAGTTTTTGGGGATAATTTCATATATCACCCCTAAAATATGTCAAATCTCACCCAACACCTCCTAAAACCATTATTCTCACTAGCACCTCTTAAAATGGACAAAAAACTCAGTTGTCAAAAATTTATTGAAAAAAGACAAAAATACCCCTCCCCTCACCACTCCCTCACCTCTCCCTCATTATACCCTATGTCTGTCCTCCCTCCTTCCACCGTCGCCGGCGAGCCTCCCTCCGGGAGTTTCGAGACGAGCCTCCTCGACTTCAGGCGAGAACCACAGCGGAAAATCGAACTCGGCTTTGAAGATCTTCCCGTACTCTTGTGTTGGAAGGCCAGGACGGTGGACACGCGACGGGAGAGGATTGGCCGGAGGAAGGCTCGTCGGCGACGGTGGAGGGAGGGTCTGGTGGGACAATTTCGTTTCTGGAGAGGGAGGGAGGAGAGACAGAGGGTATGGTGAGGGAGGGGTATTTTTGTCTTCTTACAGTAAGTTTTAGACGACTGAAATTTTTGCCCATTTTAAGGGGTTGCTAGTGAGAATAATGGTTTTAGGGAGTGTTGGGTAAGATTTAGTATATTTTAGAGAGTTGTATTTGAAATTATCCCTAGTTTTTGGGCGCAAGTTACTATTTTTCTTAATATTATATTATTTTTTATCTCCTTAAATTCACCATACCCAAATATTGTAGCAGCTTAAGCCGGTAAAATTTAAATGTAATTAGATAATCATATTATATTTGACTCATTAAAATTTATTAGGAATCAGGATTTGAAGGAAAAACACATGTCTTAAAGTAGTCCATTGGAAAATGAATTCAAAAGCATAGGATTTAGGTCATTTTACATTAAAAGTTAACTGTTTTAAGTTGAAAGAAATTGAAAATGAATAAAGTAAGTTCCAACCAAATTTAACTTACCTCTTACAAATATTTTTAAATTAGAGGTAATTGAGTGAAAATTTTGAAAACTCAACTGTATTTATTTGAGATTAAACAATTAAAGTAACTATTTTTAGAAGCTTAGAACTGGGCAATGTTTTAGAACCGGATCAAAGCAATCGGTTCTTATTTTAGAGTTCTAAGAATACAATACGTGGGAAACTGTTTTGTTATAGATTTGGTTCTATGGTATTATTTTCGGTTCTACTCAATTAGACCTGATAAATAATTAATTGTGAGATTGAGTCTGTTTTTTTATCTAATTTTTCGGTTCTGACAAATTAGACCCAAATTAATGTGATCTTTATATATTGTTCAATTTGTAGACAAAATTTAGGTAAAAAAATAACTAATTAAAGCCTCTTGAGCCGGTTAACTAGTTGTTATGCACTCTTACAACTGAAACTGAACTGAAATAATTCGGTTTTCAATTTTTAGATCTAAATACGATTCAATACTCACGATTTTCGATTTTTTTTAATTTTGATTCAGTTTGAATCCCGGTCGAATCCAGTTTTGGGTTAAGAGGGCACAAAACTAAAACAAAATCTATTTTTACTTTACCTCAAAAAAAAACTATTTTTACTTTTCCTATTTACATTAAATAAGAAACGTGTCAAAGTTAACATTATTAAAAGGGATAATGACATTTTGTTTACACTTAACTATAGCGAAATGACACTTTCATACCTTAACTTTTTTTTTTCTTTTTTGGTACACTGACATATTTTTTTGTGACAACCTACGCTAAAATAACTAAAATACTACTGATTTAAGAAATTAGAATAAAATTGGTCCAATTTGATTTATCAAACCGGATTTGAAATGATTCAAATTTAATTTTAGATTTGAGAGCATAATTGTAATTGTATCTTAAATATAAACCAAATTGAACAAAAGATAAACAAAATGGAATTAATTCAATTTTTGATTTCTTAAACCAATGGTAGATTAAGTATTTTAGGCATTTTAGAGATAAGTTGTCATACAAAAATTGTCAGGTACTGAAAAAGAGACTAAAATAGTTAAAGTATGAAAGTGACATTTTGCTATTGTTAGGTGTAACAAAATGTCATTATCACTAACTAGTTGAACTTATAATTGTGAATTGCAGTCCGAAATAGGTTTGGAGATCTATTTCTCGCGCTCTTCTTCGTCACAAAGCATTGCGAAGCGCTTCGTCACGTGAACTCTCCGACCACCGCCTTTGAAACCCTAATCACCGACTCAAATCTATTCTCTGCAAAGGTATGTGCTTTAGACTCACTTGTGTTTTTATTCTCTCCTGTGGTTTTAGCATGATTCACCCAGATTCTGAAGCACATTCTTATATCGTGACTTATGGTTTCCGCTGAGTTGGGCTCCTGATTTTATGGATTATTTGGAGTGAGATATTTTGTTGTTTGTGTCTAATTTAGTTTTTTTTTATTATCTAGGGTTCGTGGGATTTGGATTTGAACCCAAGTTAACATTAAAGATTTTAAGTTTCTGTGGCTGAAACAGTTTAAATATTTTTTGGATTGATTATGTGCAGGGGTGTCCCTACCATTAAGCGAGTGAAGTTAACTCTTAAGGCCCCTAATTAAAAAAAGCCCCAAAATCATATAATATATAATAAGAGGATTATTTTGGTATATTAAAGTTTTAGAAACAAGTGGATGATTTTATAAAAAAAATAATTGGATGAAGTTAAGAATACAATTAGATGACGACGGAAAATAATTTTACATTGTAATATATGATAGATTATATATAGTTTATTGTTACAGATTTGTCTATTTTTACTTAATTAAAAAAAATATGAGTATCGCTTAAGACCCCGACAATTCTAGGGTAACCCCTGGTAAGTAACTTGGTTGTCGTCGTTGATGGTAGCTGCCACCTCTACGCCGGCGAAGTCTCCATCGCTAGGAGATTTTAGTAGCGCCGTGGATCCTTGACCTTAGTAGCTCCGACCATCGAAGTGGACTCATCTCCCAAAAGCACCATAGTGCAGTTTCAATCTCCCGGCAGAGGAGACCTCGTTGCTATGGAGGTGGCACCTCAAGTTCGAGGCCAGTTCTAGGGACGAGTCTGCGACGTCGCGGGCTCATCCCTAGAACTACACTCGACACCACTCTTTCTCTCACTACTAAACTTCTTCTCCATTTCGCTTGTGAGTGATGGGCGTGAAATCCTAGCTAGCTACTAACTATTATTTATATTAAAATATAAATATAATAGGACAAACACTTATCCTCATCTTTTTTCATTTACTCATTTTGCATTGTATATATAGAGAGAGTAATGAAAATAAAAAATTTATATTCATTTTATATGTATGCATGTTTCTGGTCACGCACCCATTTCAAGGATACCTACGAGATTTCTGAATAAGCTAACCATTTTTCATGATCAAAGAAAAACAAATTTCTAACTCATTTTAACATGTAGCTATTTATCATCACCTATATATGTTACAACATTTCATATCATATCTGAATCTTTATTTAACTTTTCATCTCGAGTATGGTTATAAATGTGAATCCACTCTATTTGTGTTTTTGTCTTGAGGAATAAAGAATTTGTTACTAAGAGAATTATGCCCCTTAGTTTAGTATTTACCAAAACAACACTCTCCCTTCAAGTTTAGCATATGTTAATTGTAATTTTCATATAAAATTTTAAATATCGTTGTAAATTAATTTTAAACAAAATTAAATTGATCTATTTTCAATTGAGTGGGCTTGGACCTATCAATTTTTCTGCCGGCCCAATCATAATGCTTTCAGCCCACACTATAACCCATTTCGTAAGTTAATTATTAATATGGATTAGGCCCATTTGTTTTGAGGGAAAAAGGCCCAAAATCTTTAAACCCTAAACATCTCTTATCCTCTTCCCCAACTACAACTACCATTTTATTTTATTTTTACTTTTTTTCCTTTCAAGTATTTTTGGTTCTCATAATTTTTTTCGGTTCTCATCAATTTTTTTCATCTTCGAGTAGACCCATCGACTTCTATAACATTGAGACCCATCAATTTCTATAAATTCAACAATTCGGATATTCATATTCAAGGTATGTACTGATTTCAGATCTATTAACTTTTTTATTTGCCGGGTTTGGTGTTCGTCATGATTGATCGCGCAAATCTCAATTTTTTAGAATATTCAATGTTTTTTGTTTAAAAACCTAAATATATGTGGGAGAGATTTGTCTAAGAATTCCTGACTTTGAGGATATTTCTGTAGATGGGTTAAGCTTCGAAGCTCAAGATTATATAAGTTGAATCTTTGTATTTATTGCCTTTAAATCTCCCGTGTATGATGATCATTAGTTCATTTTTTTGGAGCCCTGTAATTATATCATTTTATCTAATTTATGTATGCTTATGTACTATCTGATCTAATTTTTAATTTTTATGTTTACTATTGTCATATATACATAATGTGTGTTACTTGGATTAAATCGGTAAAGTATGATATTATTTTTCTACACAACAAAAGGCCCAATTTCTAATTTGCGCTTTAGGCCCCAATAATTGTTGAGCCGGCCCTGATTATGTGTTTGTTTGGTTTTTGTTGATTCTTTAATCTGTTTGATGGGTATTTGTTTTCATGATTATACGTGTACTGGGTTACTTAATTTGAGTTTTTTTTTATCTTTGGTTTGGGTGTATAATTGAATTTATGTGTTTACTTGGTTTTAGCTGATTCTTTGGTGGGTATTTTCTTTTATGATTATATATGTAATGGGTTGCTCAATTTTGTATTTTTATGTCTTTGGTTTGGTTCTGTGAATGAATGAATTCATTAAAGGAGTAGTTTTTGGTGTTACAGAAGATTTCAGTATGGAGGTGGAGGAAGATGATTATGTTGAGTATGTTCCCGTGGCGAAGCGGAGGGCGATGGAAGCTCAGAAGATTCTGCAACGAAAGGGGAAGTCTTCCGCCATTGAAGACGAGCTCGAGAAATCTATACAAGCCGAAGCAAAGCCCAGTCTTCTCGTGAAGGCTTCTCAGCTCAAGCGGGATCAACCCGAGGTCACTCCAACCGAGCAAGCGGTGCAGCAGGAGAAGGAGATGATCGAGCACCTATCGGATAGGAAAACCCTCATGTCTGTTCGGGAATTGGCCAAGGGAATCACGTACACAGAGCCTCTGTTCACGGGGTGGAAGCCACCCTTGCCCATCAGAAAGATGAAACCGAAGAGTTGTGATATGATTCGGAAGCAGTGGCATATTATAGTCGATGGCGATGATATTCCCCCGCCGATTAAGAATTTCAAGGATATGAAGTTTCCTGAACCCGTTCTCAAGAAGCTGAAAGAGAAGGGGATTGTTCAGCCAACTCCGATTCAAGTGCAGGGTCTTCCCGTGATTCTATCTGGCCGGGATATGATCGGCATAGCATTTACGGGATCGGGGAAGACATTGGTTTTTGTCCTTCCGTTGATCATGATCGCTATGCAGGAGGAGAAAATGATGCCTATTGCTCAGGGAGAGGGGCCGTTTGGTTTGATTATTTGCCCGTCGAGGGAGCTTGCTAGGCAGACATATGACGTGGTGGAAGAGTTCTTGATCCCTTTGAAAGAAGCCGGTTATCCAGAATTGAGGCCGTTGCTTTGTATCGGAGGAGTGGACATGCGGTCGCAGTTGGATGTCGTCAAGAAGGGCGTTCATATTGTCGTTGCCACTCCTGGGAGATTGAAGGACATGCTTGCTAAGAAGAAGATGAACCTTGATTGTTGCAGGTAAGATCTCTAAATTTCACTATTAGCATATTTGAATAAATGAAATATGAGTTGTTCGGTTATACATAGCTAGTGCTGATTTTATCGTAATTATCTTTGCTTATGAATGTGGACAACTTAGGACTGCTCGCTGATTGTAATTACTTGTATTGTTTACCGGTCAGTCTCTTATCTCTCCATGAATGAGTTTTTTTCATGATATCCGTAAGGGAAAAGTACAGATAAATACACAACTATACTTCTTTTCCACTTAGCTACACCTAACTAAGATTTAAGTCATTCAAATACACCCAAGTTCCATAAATTCCCACTTGCTAAGTTTTTGGATGCAAAATGTTAGCTTTTCAAAATGAAAAGGCAAAAATGCCATTGGGTAAAAATCTAATTTTCAGGCCTAAAAATCTAATTTTAGAATTGAAAAACTCGATGGACATTTTAGACTTCACCTTTAAACTCAACATTTTCCATCCAAAAATGTTAGCCGTGTCCAAAAAGTAAGTTTGGTGTATCTGAATGACCCAAATCTTAGTTAGGTGTCGTTAAGTCAAAAAGGTGTACAGTTAGGTGTATGTATCCGTACTTTTCCCTTGAATAAATGAAATATGAGTTTTTCTGTTATACATAGCTAGGGGTGATTTAACATAATTTTTTTTTGTTAATGAATGTGGACAACTTAGGACTGCTCGGTGATTGTAATTACTCGTATTGAAAAAAAAAATACTGGTCACAGTCTCCATGAATGAGTTTTCTTTTTCATGATATCTGTAATACACCATTTTCAACCTTCTTGTGGGGGATATTTCTTTCATAGCCAGACTTGTCAGTTTTAAACTTATTTCACAATGTTTTTCAAGAAGCACTTAGAACTCTACTCTTTATAATAGTAATACTCATGTTTTTGCTTGATCTACAGGTATTTAACTCTCGACGAGGCTGATAGGCTGGTGGATTTGGGATTTGAAGACGACATAAGGGAAGTGTTTGACCACTTCAAATCTCAGCGTCAAACCCTCCTCTTCTCCGCCACCATGCCTGCAAAGATTCAAAACTTTGCCAGGAGCGCCCTGGTGAAGCCCGTCACCGTCAACGTTGGGAGAGCAGGAGCGGCGAATCTCGACGTCATTCAGGAGGTGGAATATGTGAAGCAGGAGGCAAAGATTGTTTACCTGCTTGAGTGCTTGCAGAAGACCCCACCCCCTGTCCTGATTTTCTGCGAGAACAAGACTGACGTGGACGACATCCACGAGTACCTCCTCCTGAAGGGAGTCGAGGGTGTCGCGATACACGGGGGCAAAGACCAGGAGGAGCGAGAGTATGCCATATCGTCCTTCAAGGCAGGGAAGAAAGACGTGTTGGTTGCAACCGACGTTGCCTCCAAGGGGCTCGACTTCCCCGACATCCAGCATGTCATAAACTACGACATGCCGGCGGAGATCGAGAACTACGTGCACAGGATAGGGCGGACGGGGAGGTGTGGCAAGACGGGAATAGCGACGACTTTCATAAACAAGAATCAGACGGAAACTACCCTTCTGGATCTGAAGCACCTATTGCAGGAAGCGAAACAGAGAATTCCGCCCGTCTTGGCAGAGCTGAACGATCCTATGGATGATGATGATGCCATTACCGGCGCCAGCGGGGTGAAGGGCTGCGCATATTGTGGAGGGCTCGGGCATCGTATTCGTGACTGCCCTAAGTTGGAGCATCAGAAGAGCATGGCGATTGCGAGCTCTAGGAGGGATTACTTTGGATCCGGCGGGTATCGGGGCGAAGTTTGACCTTCTGTAATGTGTTTTACTCTTATTTCCTCATAACTATTATCAGGCAAATACTGTAAACTCAGTCTCATTCAGTTTTATGGTCTGCAAGGTGAGTGCCTGAGAATATATATTTTGAAGGTGAAAACAAGAAACAGGTGTTCAACTGAGAATGACTATTTTGAATGTTATTATTGCAGAGGAAGCACTGAGAATGAATGTATTTGATTTGTCTCCAATCTCCATGTTTCATTATATGACACCACTTTTTACCAGCAAAGGAAAACACAGTTCAGTGAAATATACACAGAATCTGACTGCTGTATAAATACTTATATCAGTAACTATACAGATTCTTTGTTATTATTTGTTCCATACTTTTTTGCTTGATATTCAGAAAGAAAAACATGGACAATACATAGCCTCAAGAGACTCATTTGCATTTTGATCCACAAGGCTGCAATGGAGCATCCTCTCCCTAATCCCTATGTGTGTTCAATAGAATTTGGTAAGTGCTGCAAATTTGTAATTCAGTCCACCGGAACCTCAACTTCCATTTTTATGCCAGAACTGCCAAACACCTGGAAAATGAGTAGCAATGACATTAACAAGTCGGTCAGTGTGAAATTGCGCATTTTTTTCTAGGTCTGAATTCAAAAGATAATCAAATTCATATTATTTGACGGAACCAGTGTTCATCCAAAAGATAGGTTGCCATATTTATTTTGCCACTATATTATTTATAATACGATAGACTAATTCTCTTGTCTATAGTTACCTTACTGAAGTCGTCCAGCATTAAATATGATTCTCTTGTGTAACCTGCTTCCCGTAAAAGTTGGTTCAGTACTTGCTGCAAAATAAAGAACTGTTGGTATAAGAAACTGTGCAGTCAAATAGTGTTACGTGGCAAATAAAACAATATGTCAAAGAAAACAAAGAGATTTCTTAAAATGAAATGGAAAATATGTAATGTACTTTCAAAAGCCGGCCCTATAGCCCAAAGATGTACTACCAATGATGAAACAGCAATTAAAAACTGCACAAATTGAAATAGCCCGTCTATTATTAACTGCAGCCTATACCATTAGGGTGAATATGTGTTTTTCTTTATCACCAATATTTCGGGAAACCTCTCTGTACCAAGATTTGAACATGTGTTTTTAAAGGGGTATGTAGACGGAATAGGAAGAAGCAGAAATCTAGAATCTATATGTTAGAGCATAATATCATCCGTATAAAGTTCTTCAGAGTGGAAGCATCAAATTAGAAGGCATCACAGATATATATATATATATATATATATATATATATATTCAGTATTAATTTCCGAAGTTTTGTTCCAATTAAGTCTCAATTTTGGACAAACTGTTCTTATTTAGACACAACACTAACAACGATGACTTAATTGGAAATAAATCAGCTCAAATTTTAGGACTAAAGTGGAACAAAAGGATATACATAGAACTGTTTTTGAACAAAACTCTAGTTTAGCACTATGAAAGTCTAATTTCTTAGTAATACACCTAGAAATTCCTAGGTGACATTAAGATGTTAGATATCATATCAGAACAGAAGTTTTGTGACCACCGAACATTAACGCTCGAATGAAAAAGTTAAACTATTCCGAAAGCAGACTATACACATCAGCCAATTATGGAAAGTAACGGTGAATATGATATGGATGTTAACAGTGATGTTCAACCATCATCTGTTTCTCCTTTACCCGAAACTATTAGTTTCTCGGGCATACAATCATCCAAGATAATTTCTAAACTTAACTCCCTGACTATTCAATCAACTTATTCCGTTGCTTGAATATAAGTTTCTCTAGTTTCATCTGCATTAAGTGCGCTTCAAATGACAGTCTTGAAAACTTTCTCAAAAGCTAATGAATTTTCAACCAGTGTCTACAAATGGTTACTCATATTCAAGCATACAATGTAAACTAGAACAGAGAAGGACGCGTGTACCTCTCTCTGCTCATCGGACATGAATGAACCAGACAAGTCCTGCAGTACTTCTAATATGTCATTGAAAGACACCTTCCCGTTACTGTCAGAATCATATACTTTGAAGATAACTGAGGCAGAGATATAATCAATAAAGTTAATGTAATACCAAACAAGGGGTATACATAATCTCTATATGTTCTACAGTTTTTAAGAAGCTTAAATTTGATATTTGTAATCATAATGCTAAAACCAAGAGATCAGCGGTACGCTACCAAGATTCAATTGTTGAAGTTCTTAAATATCAACAACGTTTACTTTACCCAAACTTAGTCATCTATTTGTTTCATAAGCACGAAGTTCACAACTAATACTCTAATAGAGCAAAATTCTGTGTAATTTTAGACACTGCCACTAAATTGTATTCAAATATTTTGTATAGTCAAGGAAATTGACACTTACGCTCGATTTTCTGTTGCTTGCTTGCTTTGGCACTAAATGCAGACAAGAAAGCCACGAAGTCCTTAAAATTTAGCCCATCAGCCATCTTAAGGATCCTCTGTATAGACAAAAAATCCAAGCTGTTACATTATCATGCAAATATTATACGTAAAAATATATATACTGATCGGCCATCGGCCACTCAGTCTTTTCCCAATCAAATAAATAAATTAAATTGTACATACCTGAGAGAGTGGATTCATTGCAAACTCTGGCACTGATAAGAACTCGTCAGCAGAAATGAAACCCTTGGCATTTCGGTCAAGTTGGCAAAATCTTTGATATAATGAAACAATCTCCTGTTGGGTGACTGAGCTCGGCACCAAAAACACGTGGAGTTTTGAATTGATCAACAATAGTAGCAAAACAAAACCCACACAACAGTATATTTAGAAAATACAAAGCTACAGGCCAAGGAAACCCACACAAGTAGTTGCAGTGTTCTTGAACTTCCTCAATATCATACTGTGTTAACATCGATGATGCGCTTCCCATTGTTTCTCACTGTAAAGCGATTAATCTGAAAAACAAACCAAAACCCATCATCAATTATCTCCCCCACAAACAAACCAAACACATGGGTCCATCTAAGTTCACAAATTTACACGTCCAATTGAAAGCTTTACTTCCCTTATTACATAGAATTGGGCATAAAAAAAAGAATTTTTATTGACAGCAACACAAACAAAAGTTACAAGACACAAAGAATTGGGCATAAGAACTATTAGCAGCAGCTCAGTTCACTCCAGATCAGTTAATTAATTCCCCAGAATACAAAACACAAGAATCGTAATAGTGATTCAAGTTTCTCTTATCAACAATGCCACTGCGATTGCGGGATTGAGCGTGTATGTTCTCAACACTTAGATACACATATTGTGGGTGTAAGCTTTTTAATTAGATCCGATACTATTCAACAAGCCTCTAATTTCACCAACCCCTAAATTTTCTCGCCCAAACCATCAATTTTCTCACTAAACAAACAGAAATGATCGAGGAGAGACCTGGAAGTTGAAAATTAGAGCTCGTGCCGAGATGGGTATCGCTGGATTGAAGGTGCGTTTGCTTTTCCTTTCTCCCCAAAAAAAAATTCTCAGGAAACAAACAGAAACCACAAAGCTAAGAGCAGATACAGAGAAATGGGTCGAGAGAGGATTTGAGAGACGCTTTAAAGAGAAGCTTTGCCTTGTCATCGCCGAGGTAAAAACGCCGTCGTATCATATTCAAAGGTGACATTCATTATATCATTGTAATAAGAGAAAATGATTCTTTTGTGCACCTAAATATACAATTTTGATACTTTTATACTTTACATTTTTTTTTCGGTATCCTGAATTTTATTTTGGGACAATAATTATAAAATACCTCTTAATTGAACAAAAATTAAATCTGATCTAATGGAGAGAACCGGCCCAATTTTTAAAGAGTGTAAAAAACGAAATTACCCTTAATATATATTTTTTATTTTCTCTATTCTTTCTCCATTTCTCTGTCCTTTCCTTCTCCGGTGTTCGTCCCTCTGCCCCGAGATTTGTTGTCACAGCTCAACCTTCTCTGCCTCCGAGGCGTGTGCTCTAAGTGGCAGTCCTCCGTCCCTCTCCGGTCGAGCACTAAAGGGTCACGTGCGAGCTCCGACAAGCAATTGAAGAGCACGTGGAAGATGATGAGGTGAGGCTGTTCGTGGGCAAGTGCATGGCTCACAACGATCGTCTCTTTAACTTTAAGATCTTGGCGGCCAAATCCGACGTGTTCCATGTCGTCTCCGGCGCTTGGAGCTCTCCGGTCGAGCGTTGCTTTCTCTAGATCGGAGGTTTTCGACCGTACGATCTCGTTAATGCTCGGTCTCGCATAATCATAAAGGAGAGAGAGGATAAGAAATGAGTTCAAGAATTCAAAATTTTTACTCGCCGGAAAGTGTGCCGGAACATACCCATCACCACCGCCTCAGCTCCGGCACCGACCACAACCACTGCCACCACTCCGACCACCTCCACCGGTCCTGCGTCGCCGTCTCCGTCGGGTGCGAAGTCCACCACGCCCGTCTCCAGTTCGGCTACTTCCGTCGGCGTCGTCGTAGTCTTCAAGGAGGAGGAGGGGGCGGCGGAGAAGGAGAAGGAGGAGGAGGAGGAGGAGGAGGAGGAGGAGAAGGAGAAGGAGGAGAGAAGGGAGGTGGAGAGAGATGAGATGAGAGGTATGTTATGAAAATTTGAAGTTTATTTAAGAGCATTTTGGTATTTTCATCAATTGAAATTGGACCATACTATACTAGATTAGACCATATTTAATTTTAGAAGTAGTTTAAGTATTTTTGGTAAATAAATGTTCAGTTATCCCAAAATGAAATTTAGAAAACTGAAAAAAAAAAAAGTATGATAAAAATGTCAAAAGTGTATATTTAGGTGCACAAAAGTGTCATTTTACCTTGTAATAAACATTAATTTAAGAAAATCAAATATCAAATAAATATCTCCAGAGTATATTATAATAGCAACCAAAGTTGTGGAACTCGGATGCTGAAACTACGGAAAAACATGTTTTTGTAATAAATAAATAATTAAATATACCCATATATATCATTTATTAAACACAAAATGAATGATGTTTAATCATTTTAGTTTCTGATAATTTCATTTAAGTTACCACAAAAGTTTGTAGTCTCAGTTAGGTCACCAAAAATTTAATTTACTTTGTGAGGTCATCAAAAACATATTTAATTTCACTGTTATAACTTTTGATATTTCTTTTTTTCCGTTATCTCGCCTATGTGTGCGGCACGTGGCAACAAAATAAGTTGATGTGCAAAATACACGGTAAGAGATTTTTATATTGCAACCCTAATTTTTCTGAACTCGATTTCGGATTCGGTGTTTTGAATCCAATAATTTTTCTAGGTGATTTGATGATAAAATAATTTGACGTTTTAGATGGATGGTTCAGTTTGAGTAATG
The DNA here is from genome assembly GCA_963920655.1 of Geranium rotundifolium. Classification (NCBI taxonomy): domain Eukaryota; kingdom Viridiplantae; phylum Streptophyta; class Magnoliopsida; order Geraniales; family Geraniaceae; genus Geranium; species Geranium rotundifolium. The sequence continues at coordinate 3,197,226 of OY987311.1, read as the reverse complement.
GAACAAGCCTCCCTCGGCTTCCCCTCCTTAGAGACATTGTTTCCCAATATTCATGTGTTGCACTTAATTCAAAGGTTTCATATGAGAGGTTGTGAGACCTAATTAGGGATAGTTTGGCCATTATTAGAAAGATTATGGTCACGTGCCTCGCACACAGACGAGATAACAAAAAAAAGAAGCGGCGGAAGTTACGACAGTGATACTAAATATGTTTTGGTGACCTCACAAAATAAATTAAAATTTTTGTGACCTAAGTGAGACTACAAATTTTTATGGCGACTCACAATTACCTCTTTTAATCTCAAACTGGTGAAGAATCACTATTTTAGATTATATAATCAGTTATAAACTAAATACTAAACAAGAGTTAATTAGGCGAATTGAATTAGACATAAATTAGTTAGATTCAATCGAAAGCAATTAAACTGGACCGAATCAAACTAAATTTAATTTAAATTTTCTTGATTGACCAGTATTTTTTCGATTATCACAGTATCGTCGCGAAGAGATGGAAAATTTCAATGTAACGTCAATATATCGCTGGTATCTATACCACCACTTACAGCTATAATTTTTGAAGATTATTTTTATACTAAAGAAATATCATTTAGCCAAATATTTCATATAATTTTATCAAATAAATTTCATCACTCTAAATAAAATTCTTGACATTAATATATAAAAATCTCTATTAATGAGTCATGTTGTATACACGTACACGACACAAAAGTCATTTTTTTTCCGGTAGAGGCCGAAAAACAATTATTCTATATAGTTATGAACTGATAGATTATAGATAGACTCAATCATCTACTAATTTATATCTTCATTTCTAGCTTTCAATCAAAAACATTAAATATTAAAAAGTTGTCAACTTAAGAGGTACATAACCTTGAAAACATGTTTTTATTTTAATAAATAGTTGGAATATGTCTTTGTGACAATGACTTGAAAATTTTACATAGATCTTATCTTCACACATGCATATGAATGACAAAAAACTTCGAACTCAACGAGTACTTGATTATTCCGTCTTAATAAAACGGGTAAAATTCGAAAGAAAGAAATTAGGTATACAGGTCGAGTATGAATCTTCCACTCGAATTTTTGGTCGGGTACAAATTGACATATACCCGCACCGTTTCCAACACATATCATATTCAATATATTATACATAATTATTTTATCAAAAAAACATTAAAACAATTTTCAATTAAACTAATTATATATATAATTATATTATACATTATATAAAATATATAAAACAATTATGTATATATATATATATATTATTCTAGAGATGTCTTCCACTACAAATTAGTGGCTTTTTACAAATTATACAAACCAATCACCAACAAATCACAAGCCTTCTTTATGAAAATCTGCGCGCACGTTTTCTTAACGTGTCCATAAAAGATGGCTCGCAATGACTTTTGGAGTCACAAAAAGTTTCACCCTCAGGCCTCAGCACAAAAAATTCCACATGAACCTAAAAGTTCCACCTTCAGCGCAAAAAATTCTACCTAGCGCAAAAGTTCAGGTGAAACTTTTTACAAATCCAAAAGTCGTTGCGTGCTAGTTTTCATGTACGCGCATAGATACGTGTCGCGTAGTAGAAAAGCATGCAGGAGATTTAAGTAAATCAACACTTGTGATTGGTTAGTGATTGATTTGTAAAAACCCAAAAATTTGAGATAACGTTCTGTTCCGTATAAGAATTATGGACTTACTAATTCTTTTATTAGACTTATTTATTCTTGTGTAATTATTCATAATCATTAGATTTGTACACGTGCCTAATTAAGTTTTATTGAAAGATTTTTGCACGGCACACTCACTCCATTCTTGATCTTACGTAAATATTATAAAATTAAGAGAATATGAATAATATTGCATTATTTTAGAATTATGATCTACTCTAGTTTATTTTTTGGGATAGAGTAATGTACTATATAAATTTGTGATCTGTGACCTATGATATATCATTAGTTTCATTAATCTTTCACTTATGTTTCTTCTGATATCAAGGTCGAAGTTCCAATGGTTACTATTAAAAAATGTAGTTTTGTTTTTTAACAAAAAAAATTAAGATTGTTTTTTTACATATAATTTTCATGTACGCGGATATGAATTTATTCTTTTTTATTCTTTAAAATAATCTTCTCATTTACGATCATTATCTTTCGTTAAGTTTTCTCAATTTTCTCTATAAAAAAATGAAAGGTTTTGTATCTATCTTTGCAAATGGGCGAGTTTCATGTTAACTTTCTCACTCGAATTATTAACCCAATCTTATCCAATCCTAATCATCTTACACAATCTCAATTATAACTCAACATGATATGAGACGGAGAATCCCGTTGTCCAATTAAAAATAAATTTAATTATCTTATTTTAACAAAAGCATTTCATTTATTTATTTAAATTGGATGGGACAATTCTTACACCTATAGACCGAGCGTACACAAAATAAAAAAATACAAGTCACTGTCTCTACCTTACCTAGTTGGAGAAATCTCGTGATCTTAAACACGTTAAACAAGGTTCCACGAACAAAATTGCTCCGAATACCACACAAACACTTCCCACATTTTGTAATATAATGGACTTTCTTGAATATATATATATATGTCATGCACTTGAGTTACAGAATCAGAATATAGACATTACATGAACAGATATAATGTTATAATAATAACTAAAAATAACAACTATACTTATTTAAAATTTAAAGTACGAGTCTCAACACAAACCGACTAAATACATTATTAAAGCCTCATTAAGACCACGGTGAGATTCGAACTCTAAACTTGAGTTCACATAGCGAATTTGAGAACTGGGTGACCCGCTCTGAAACAAATTTCGAACATCTTGACATGAATCTTTGAAAATTTATCGACCCAATACGGGACAGGGTATTTTGCCATCCCTATTTGACCTCAGCGATGACCAAATATCGTTATGGGTGATCAGATCAATGTGTTACGCAACTCCAATGACAATTTCATGAACTTTTTGCATGCACTAGAGCTTGGAAACAAACATGGGAAGTCATATATTCCAACACATATATCATATGCACCAAATACTCAACAACATTAATAACGAAATCGGTTCAATTTATATGCGAATACGTCTCTCTGCATAACCCACAAATATGTTTGCTATAAATGTACACCTATGTTGTTCCTGCGGATAGTGACCGATGAGAGAAAAATTCAAGATCGCAACGAAAAGGGTAGCGACGAATAAAGAAATCAGAGCGGAAGAAGGTTGATCATATAGAATTGTTAGTCCACGTCTGAAAGATGTGAATATGTTTATCGGGTTATATGACAATTTAGGTCTCCACCTATCAGCTTGACGAGTATTTTAAGAACATGAATGTGAAGAGAAGAATAATGAAGTTTTCGTGTTTTTTTTCTTCTGTTTAAGCTATACTATTCATCACGAGATGAAGAGTGTTATAGCACTGAGAAGAAAGGTCTCCAACCACAAGAATGAAACATTTTCGTGATCGAACATGACACGAGCACGAGAGAGTGAGAAATGAAGTGAATTTCACGTGAAAATAATATGAAATAGAATGGGTGTATAAAGGTTTGTTCTTACCCTCTGTATACACCAATTTTATTTCATATTATTTTTATATGAGATTCACTTATGATCATTAGACATTCATTTGTTTTCATTAGACATTCATTCAGTTTATTATTTTCGTCAAATTTGTGCATGTTTAGCATATTTACATCAAATTCATGTGTATATCTAGTTTTAAACGTCTCGGTCTCTGTTGGTGCTTCAGTTAATGTCGACGTTGATCCCGTTTGCGAGGTGGTTTAAGGTTTAGAGTTTAGGGTTTACTGTCTCCCAAGAAGCACGCGTCTCTGGTTTTTCTCGAGGTGCTGAGACGTTTGGATGATGAGGGTTTTGGTGGGCCCTCTCCGCGGCCCACCTTTTACTCTTCTGGTGGGCCTAGATCAGGTGGGCCTCCTCCAACCCAATTGAGAAGTTTAGTTCAAAACAAAAAGGAAGCTTATGATAAAGCCCAATCAAGTAATTGCATAGTCAAGCCCATGTCCAAGTTCATATAGGTCATCAATAAAGTAAAGAATCAACTCAATTCTGATCGAAATTCTGGATCGAGACGGAATAGATGTGTCACTATCCTCATCATCGAGGTTTATAGGATTTTTTTCTCAGTACAATCTTATTTTTCAATCTCAATTTCAATATAATTTGGTAATTTTATTATCCGATATAATTCTACCTTTTATTCCTGGTTTTGGACCATTAGCTAGTTAGTTATCCACAATAAATTTTCAATTCGCTGAGTAAAAAAATATCCAATTAATAACAATGTATTTTTATAATAACAATATATATCCAGTAAATAACAATGTATACCCAACTGTTCGACTAGTTCTAGTGAGGAACTGGCCGAACTTCCCGAACTGGACGATTGCAATTTTGAGCAATTGGTCCTTCTCGAGGTTTGAACAAAACCCTAGACTCGTAGTCGCAGGGCTGGGCGGCGTAGTTTGCGCGAATTCAGAGAGCGGCGGGTTTTGGGAACGACGAAGAGGCTAGAACTTATGTTTTTTAAGAGTTTCATTATCAGAGTTCATCAGTTAGAAATGAGAAGAAAGAAACGTGAGGTGTGCACGTGCTGGTGGTGTAGTGGGGCGTCCAGAAAGATACACCTACACATAAGTGGCTTGAACTAGTTCGTAACCATTGCGAGAACCAGACCCGAACTGAAATGAAATAGTTCTCTAATTTCATAACCGAATCCGAACCAATACCCATAATTCTTTCGGTCTCTATTCGGGATCGATTTTGGGTCTAAAAGGCCCAACTCTACTGTCCGTTTACCAGGTCTGGGCCAAACTGTACAGAGAAGCCTTCTTAACTGAGAAATGACCAAAGCCCAAGTTTTATAAATGGGCCTGATGGGCCTGAAATTACTTCCACGACCGGAATCAAAACGACTCGCCGTTTTATTGGCCTATAAATTGATTCTGTTTCAATATCAGGTTTATTTTTTATTTTCCGCACCAAGAATTCTGAGATCTGGAGAATTGGCGCGAAGGTGAGTTCTCAATTCCTGCTTAAGAGACTGTTTGTTTCCCGAGAAAATGTAGGAAAGTGGGAGGAACTCACTGTGAAAGATTCTGGTTCTGTATTCTTTTTCCTGGATCCTACTGCGAGCTTGATCTGTGTTTTTTCATTTTCTTTTCTGTCAGTGGTTTTAATTTAATCCGTGCGTAGATCGCAGTAGTAAATCGGTTAAATTCTGTTTGGTTAGTCAGAAAATTGAGTGTGTTGACCTGGAAAGTGATAATCGAATTTGAGATTAGCAGAATGGAGCAACTGTTTTTGTTAGAGTGTAAGGCTTGCGATGGAAAGATAGATCTGTGGACAATTACAGCTAAACTGTTACTTTCCATTTTATGTGAATTTGAGTAGGAAAAATTGAACTGAGTGAGAGAAAACTGAAGAATCTGGAAATGGAAATGGAGAAGGAGAAGGAGAAACCCTAGAAATGAGTGGAGCTAGCAAAATTATTTCTGCAGTTTTTGTTGTGCTATTGTTGCTATATGTTTTTATAGAAATGCACAATTGATACAAAAGATAGTTGCGGGCTTTAGATTCATATTGTAATGTGCTTTGGCGTTTGGTGTTTCTTATTTTAAGATCATTGATAAAGAAACAAGTGAGGTATTTGTTATGCCATTGTTGCTAAATGTTCCGAAGAAATGCACAATTGATACAAAAGATAGTTTCAGGATTTAGATTCATGGTGCATTGTGTTTTAACAGTTGATGTTTCTTATTTTAAGATCATTGAATAGCCGAACAAGTAAAAATAATAAGTCCTCTTTCATGCTGCCTGCAAGGAAGAGCGGTCATGCTAGTTACACAGATTTTAAGCTCATTATGCTGTGATTTAAACAGTTCTTTTACTTTTTTCTCTCTAAATAGTCTATATGAACTGCCCGCAAGCGATTACTGAAGGTAGCATTCAAATTTTTATGCTCAGTTGTAGAGAACTAACCTTTGGATATATAATCTATTTTCCGGTACTCTCTTCCTCTCTGTGAGAATAGCAGAAACATAATTTGAAGAATGAAGTTTAGGGCATTTCTCACGGAGAATGGAGTGAACCTCCTGGAGAAGAGGTTCTTACCGGCTCTAGACAAGATGGGGAGGATATGCCACTTGTACCTCACCAGAGAACACGCCTTCTTCCTCCACAATCTTCTAAACGGCGATGGAGTCCAATCAATCGCCCAGTTTCGCAAAGAAGCCCTCTTCGACGACTACAGGATCTCCAGCCAGAACGACGACTGCATTGCCTTTGCCATAGACATTTCTCTCCTCCACTGCGCTGTTCGTAGCAGTGTAAGCATCTGCAATGAACTCGGTGGTGGCGGGCTTGCCATAAACCGCCTGCAGATCAAGCTGGTGAAGAAGCTGCCTCCAAACTGCACCCAAGAAGCGCCTTTCCTCACCTTCGAGACCAAGGGATACAAGTCAGCAGTCGTTCAGGACGTGCCCATCTCAAAGCCCTTATCGAGAATCCAAGTCCTCGAGCTCCAATCCGCCCTTGGCGTCGCTCAGGACCTCCCCCGGACTCTGGTCCAGGTCCCGGGCCTGAATCAGCTGCAGGGCTTCATGGACAAGATGAAGCAGGTGGGCGATCTGCTGAGTGTCACCATAACCAAGTCCGGGGACCTTCATTTACAGATATCAACAACTCTAGTGAAGCTCGGGGGAGAGTATGGGAAGCTGTTGGTCGTGGGAGAGCGGGAGGGCGCTCCAGTTGAGGATCGGAAGCTGAGCGCACAGGCTCGGGCCGAGAGGGCGACTCTGAGAGGAGATGCTCAGTCTGTGGAGGTGAGTGTGAAGCACTTCTCCAAGAGCCTTCAGTGTCACTCTGCGAGGCCGGATTGCGCTTTCTATGGGATTGCTGAACATGGTGCTTGCTTGACTATGATATTTCAGTTCTTCGTTGCCGGTTCGCATCAGGTTGATAAGGGAATTAGTCTGCATTGCAGGCTCCCTGTGCTTGATCCTGGGTCAAATTGAAAACCAAACAACCTGTTCCTGGGTCTCTTCTGGGTTTGGAATTGTAATGGTGAGTGAAGTCTATGTTGTTTTGATTTATAGGAAGAGGTAGGTCTCTGAAAGGAACCACTGTGTTTGAGAATGTTTAGTACAGATTTATAATGCATGGTATAAACAACTGAAACTCACAGTTGATATGTTGCTTTTGAAGGTTAAGATTTTATTGGTATTGTTGTTAGGACTCAAACCACACATTCAATTTGATAGTTAATGCTCTTTACTTCAAACACAGTCTAGTTTTTTTTAAATGTTCTGTGATTCGTTAATGACAAAAATATGAAAATTTGAATTCTTTCTTTTTGGTAAAATGTGTTTCCAATCTGACGGAATCGCTAAAAACTCTCTTCACACGCTCAGTTACCATTCTACAGAGAGGCAAAACATCTTCAAACCCAGTGGAGACCTTGTCATTTTGAGACGGGAATCACTAAATCCCTCCGCTGCCATCCCTAAATACCTTGTCATCTTCTCTTTATTAGTTTGGGTTTTTGAGTGGACTATAATTTATCAGTCTCCAAGTTTTGTCTACTTTAAACTATTTTGAGACCTCTTATCGACTTCAGTAGCTCTGCTTTGATGGTAACAACAGGGTTAAATCATATAGCTCAATTTCACATGCAAGACTGCAACAGAGAACTAACAGGAGACATACAATGACCAGCGCCCATTTTCATATATAAAAATGCTCGAGAACAAGTAATTTACTACACTTGAATTCTGCAATGCCAAGCAGAAGCTACTCTAGTCTTGCAAAAACTAACCTGGCCGCTACACTTACAATGACCAGTAATCAGACTACCATTACCAAAATATAGATCAATGACACTTACTGCTGTAAAAGAAAACTACCCACAGAGATCAGAGATCAGAGATCAGAGAGAGAGAACATAAAACCTGGATTTAAAATTCTGAATCCACATTAGCTTCTGTAGAGACATCTGGTGATGGCGTCTCCGGTAATATCCCATACTGAAGCCAATCCCTGGCACAAACGAGGGCCTCTAGTGTAACCGGGCGCAACGAACTCTGATAGTTGTCTATCATTTTGCTTTTGGTGTCAAACACAGATTCGGGATCAACCGTGGAGAACGGTATAGACAAGATGTCGGACGCCATTTTTGCAAGCGTCGGGTACTTGCTCTTGTTTTCCCTCCACCAACCCAAGATGTCAATGTCTTTCACCCGGGGCAAGAGGGGATCTTCCAGATACTGGTCCAACTCCGACTTCATCTTCTGGCCAATGTACACTTCGATATCCTGCAGCCCGTCTTCACCGGTTAGGAAATAAACGTCTTCTTCAGGAGCATCGTCTTTTCGGGTGTTAACTTCATCCCCTTCCTCCAGGAAAGGGTCTGGGAGGGTGAGCGAATGCGTGACGTATTCACGATACAGCGCGTGAACACTGTCCACGACGAGGTTGACCCATGTCTCGGCTTCCTCCCCGTAGATCTTTGAGAAACTGAACATGATGAGCTTCAGTTTGAACCTGGGATCCATGACCACGCCTGTTGATAAGACCAGAGAGCACTCCTTCCAGTATTTATCGAACTTCTCTAGCAGAGGCTTGGCCGTGTTGCTTGTGGAGGGGTCCTCGCTCATTGCTGCGTGCTTGAGTTCTAACTGAGTTGTCCAGACTTCGTGAAAGAACGTGCTGGCTGGTGGGTAGGAAGGGCCGGTTAGGATATTGGCTGCTTCGAAGAATTGCTTCAGATACGTGCACAGTGTCTCTACCTGATCCCAATCCTCTGCTGAAGGAGCTATTTTGTAATCGGCGTCACATTTGTCCAAACAAGAAAATACTTCCTTTAATTCCCAGGCAGCCTCTAGCATATGATACGTCGTGTTCCATTTTGTTGTGTCGTCAATGGATAACTCTTTATCGCTCGGGACTTGGAGTTGTTCCTTCAGCTCGAGAAACTTCTCTTCGTGGATTTCTGAAGTTTTCACGTATTTTACACTGTCGCGAATTTTCTTGACGGTTTCACTCATTGTGCCAAGTACATCTTGTGCAAGCTGACTAAGAGTTCGTGCATAACAATTCCCTATCAATAACTGACCGCTGAGCATGTTTGGGCTCTTAACAGCAAGAAAGCCTCTGAGATTCTCGAGTACAGATTGATTTGATAAGGAATGATCGATAGTGAGTGTAAAAACCCTGCTCTCCAAATGCCAATCAGATAGGCAATTCACAATCGCCTGATTTAAAGCATCATCTGAATCCAGAGAAGGAACCGTAACAACACTGAGAATCCTACGGTGTAGATTCCAGTTCCCGTCAATAAAGTGCCCTGTAAGGAAAATGCAGCCCAGGTTCTGACTTGAAGAGCGCACATCCAACGTAAGGCTGACTCTTCCAGGAATCCCACCGATGAAGTTCAAAAGGCTTTGCTTCTGTCTGAGGTAAATAGCTACACAATCCCCTTGAACAGTGTTAAAGCTCGCCATATTGAACTGGGGTTGAAGTGCGTGGACAAGATCAATGAAGCTCTGCTGTTCAACAATGTTAAAATGAAAGTCGCCCTGAATGATCATCTTCGCAAATTCAAGGTTGCAACGAGATTGATCAAAAGGTACACTGGCATAGGCAGGAGTTGATCGGTAGCGTTTTTTAGTTGGAAGAGTTGCATTTCCAGGACCAGGACCTGGCCTATACTGGTTAGGTTGATTCCTTTGGCTGCTCATCGGGCAAATGCCCAACGTCATGTGTCTTTTAAGGTGGCTGGTGCCTGCAAGCTTGGGACCGGTGATAAAAGAGAAAGATTTTTTGCACTGATTACAGCAGGCCCTCGTGTTTCCGAGTCCAACAGTTACCAAAGTGAAACGATCCCAAACAATAGACCTCTTTTTCCTACGCTTAACAGTAAGTGCTTCTGCATCGACCAGCTGTTGGCTATCAGTACCATTACCCATAGTAGGGTCAATCATCTCCATAGAATCCGAAACCATCTCCATAGAAGGTGTGTAGCCCTGCAAGAATAGCAATGTAGCCATTACACTATGAGTAAGAACATAAGCAAAGTGTCAAATACTGAATGATGTAAACCTCTATGGCTCTATCAAGGAAAAAACAATATATATGTCTGTAAGCAAACTACGTGCATACAAGTGCAGTACTATAAAGAGAATCACCATATCATTGGTTTATACAAATACAGAATCATAAGAAATGTTAATATCCAAACAATATCCTAGATCGCACAACCTCAAACATAATAAACTCAAGATGATTGGTGCAATGATAGTAAGAAAAAACAATTCTTCCATGACGTTTAGGCAAAATGCAGAAAATGCAATGCCAACCCTATCATCGGTAACACTCAACAAATCATCATATTATAATCAAAATATAGCTTTAGACACTATAGAAACAGAGACAATGCTGTTCAAGAAATTGCAAATGAGACCAGAACCAGATATTTAAATCATTTATCCTAACATTCTCAACAAGAACCCAATTGAAGCAACTCCAATCAGCTCTTTTCAAGCTACATGGCATGAACCAACACAAATCCACCAAAAAAATCCCTCTAACATAAACAGGAAAACACAAATTAATAGAGCAACGACCAAAACAATCAACAATGAACAATCATGCCATCAAAAAACCCAAAATAACCTAAAAATCTGACCACACCACACAAATCGATCCACAGGTCAGGAACAAAAAAATATTCAGAAATAGAGTACAGAACAGAACAATGCTTGCTTACAATGAGCCGCGGATCCAAACACGAGCACGATCGAGAAACAGTACGGAACCAAAATCAAAATCTACGAATCGAAAATCTAGGGTTCTTCAATTTCCAGACTGTACATAGTTTCTTCGCGGTGAAGCAACACAGAGATTTGAATTTTGGGGCTTATAATGGGCTTTGAAGATCGAAAAAAAGCTCAGAGCTTCGAAAAAAAAGCTCAAACCCTAAATGGACTTTTTAGGGCTACAAATTTTTAAGGCCTTTTTTCGATAATTTGGTCTCTCTGGTTTTATACGAAGAGATCTTTGAAAGGGTACGCTATGGTACAGTGCTCCAGAAATTGAATCCTGGACTTTCTTTTTTTTGAACCGTTGGATTTTGTCTGACACGTTCCTCTGATTCAATATCAAACCGTTGGATCCTTATCCTCTTTTTTGTTGATTTGATTATTGTGATGAAGTTTGTGAAAGTTGACAGTTTCCAGTTTGGGAAATAAACTTGGAGAGGAAGTTAAGGGTCTGACTGATAATTTTCGAGGGGTGAAAATGCAATTTGTGTGAAGATTGAGGATTGGGGTGTAAACTAGCCTCGTTGAGGATGAATATTGTTTGTGGAGTTGAATATAAATTCAAGAGAAAATTGCAAAAAGCATTTTTATGATAATGTTTTTTTTTGCACAAACCATCATTTTGTTATATTTTTGTAAAATCTCTCTTTCACGTATGTTTAATTTTGCAAAAATTCTCTCTTACTCATGCTTATTTTTGCACTATATGTGCAAGTTCGTAAAAATGTATAGAATTGTCACTTACGTGTTACCTCAACGTGTTTAGGGGGGTCACTTTGACAACGAAACCGAAGACCGAATCTGAACCGAAACAAATTTGGGGTTTAGGGTTGATGAGCTCCACCAACAACTTATTTAATAAATAAGTCAAGCTCAAATCTAATCCTTCAAAACTCGACAAGCTCGTGAGCCGGTTCATAAAATAATTAATTAATCATATATTTAATAATATATATTTTTCTTTTAATATATATCATTTATAATAAAACTATAAGAACTAAATTAAGCCGAATGGATTTTTAGGTGGCTAATTTAATATTTATTGAATCATATATTTTTATTTGATATAAACTTAACTTTTAATTAATATTTACAATGAAAATTAAAGGAGACATGATATGGAGTTTGTTTGTTGTCTTCTTAGTCGAGTTCGAGCGTAGTTGCATAACCTCGCTCGAAACTCGAATCGATCTCAACCCAAATATTTTTTTTTTGCAAGCCGAGCTGAACCCTGGCAAGTTAAAACTCGATTAATCATATTAACACCCTAATAATCAACCAGCTTAGAGTATTGGTGTGAGTGAGACGTGGATCTGTATATAACGGTCACAGAGGTCTTTGTTGGTGGTGGGTGTACAATGACAATTTTGCCTTTATAAAATAAAACAGAGAGTAGCTTTATCACTCATGTCTCTTTTATTAATTTTACTTACCGATAGATTGGTTTATTTTCCTACGTTTACAAACTTCAAATATCATTAAGGTGTGTATAAAAAATGTAGCTGACTTTCATATTTTTAAAATTATAATTTTCACGAATTTTAAAGATCGAATGGCAAGTCAAAATGAGCGAAAAGTTATTGTTAAAAACAACAACGTCACGAACAAGCAACTTTCCAGCAATAACTTCGAGTTCACTTCAAATTTCGATAAACTTGTCATTTTAATATTTTAAAAACGCGTGAGCAGTTGAATTCATTTTAAGTCTCTAATAAGCATACACAAATCAACCATTTATATCAGTAGATAATAAATGTCATCATTTGAAAAATTGAAAGTTAAAAAGAAATATTTTAGACATTTTGTAACATAAATTGTTCTCTTTTTTGAGCAGTTTCTGCTCTCTGTTTTCTTTTTTGTAGGAGTGTATTTTAATCTAATTTAACTTGATAAGTTGCATAAAATGAATTTGAGACCTCTTATCTTGAATAAGAACAATGTGCTTTTTTCATATATAAAAACAAATGATCAAGAACAAGTATTTACTACACTTGAATTCTGCAATGCCAAGAAGAAGCTACTCTACTCTTGCAAAAACTAACCTGGCCGCTACACTTACAATGACCAGTAATGAGACACTGCCATTACCAAAATATTGATCAATGACACTTGCTGCTGTGAAAAAAACAGCCCACAGATATGAGAGTGAAAGTGAGAGAGTGAGAGTGAGAGAGAGAATGAGACCTGGATCTAAAATTCTGATTCCACAGTATCTGTAGTCGTAGACATATCTGGTGGTGGCGTCTCTGGTGACATCCCATACTGAAGCCAATCCCGGGCACAAACGAGGGCTTCTAGGGTAACGGGGCGCAATGAGCTCTGGTAGCTGTCTATCATTTTGCTTTTGGTGTCGAACACGGATTCAGGATCAACAGTGGAGAACGGTATGGACAATATGTCGGACGCCATTTTTGCAAGCGTCGGGTACTTGCTTTTGTTTTCCCTCCACCAACCCAAGACGTCAAAGTCTTGCACCCAAGGCAAATGGGGCTCTTCCAGATACTGCTCCAACTCAGACTTCATTTTCTGGCCAATGTACACTTCAATATCCTGCAGCCCGTCTTCACCGGTTAGGAAATGAATGTCTTCTTGAGGAGTATCATCTTTTCGGGTAATGATTTCATCCCCTTCTTCCAGGAGAGGGTCTGGGAGGGTGAGCGAATTCATAACATAATCACCATACAATGCGTGAACACTGTCCTTGACGAGTTTGACCCATGTCTCGGCTCCCTCCCCATAAATCTTTGAGAAACTTAACAGTTTGAACCTGGGATCCATAACCACGCCTGTTGATAAGACCAGACAGCTCTCCTTCCAGTATTTATCGAACTTCTCCAGCAGAGGCTTGGCCGTGTTGCTCGTGGAGTGGTCCTCGCTCATTGCTGCGTGTGTGAGCTCTAAGTGAGTTTTCCAGACTTTGTGGAAGAATGTACTGGCTGGTGGGTAGGAAGGGCCGGTTAGGATGTTGGCTGCGTCGAAAAATTGCTGCAGATAAGTACAGAGGGTCTCTACCTGATTCCAATCATCTGCTGAAGGAGCTGTCTTGTAATCGGCGTCACATTCGTCCAAGCAAGAAAACACTTCCTTCAATTCCCAGGCCGCAACCAGCATATGATACGTCGTGTCCCATTTTGTTGTGTCATCAATGAATACCTCTTTATCGCTCGGAACTTGAAGTTGTTCCTTCAGCTCGAGAAATTTCTCTTCGTGAATTTCTGAAGTTTTCACATATTTTACACTGTCACGAATTTTCTTGACAGTTTCACTCATTCTGCCGAGTACATTTTGTGCAAGCTGACTAAGAGCGCGTGCGTAACAATTCCCTATTAATAACTGACCATTGAGCATGTCTGGGCTCTTAACAGCAAGAAAGCCTCTGAGATTTTCAAGTACAGATTGATTTGAGAAGGATTGATCGATAGTGAGCGTAAAAACCCTGCTTTCCAAATGCCAGTCAGATAGGCAATTCACAATCGCCCGACTTAAAGCATCATCCGAATCTGGAGAAGGAACCGTAACAACACTGAGAATCCTGCGGTGTAGATTCCAGTTCCCATCAATAAAGTGCCCTGTAAGAAAAATGTAGCCCAGGTTCTGACTTGAAGAGCGCACATCCAACGTAAGGTTGACTCTTCCAGGCATCCCATTGATGAAGTTCAAAAGGCTTTGCTTCTCTCTGAGGTAAATAGCTACACAATCCCCTTGAACAGTGTTTAAGCTTACCATATTGAACTGGGGTTGAAGTGAGTGGACAAAATCAACGAAGCCCTGCTGTTCAACAATGTTAAGATGAAAGTCGCCCTGAATGATCATCTTTGCAAATTCGAGGCTGCAACGAGATTGACCAAAAGGTATGCTGGCATAAGCAGGAGTTGATCGGTAGCGTTTTTTAGTTGGAACAGTTGCATTTCCAGGACCCGACCTATGCGGGTTAGGTTGATTCCTCTGGCTGCTCATCAGGCAAATGCCCAACCTTATGTGTCTTCTCAGGTGGCTGGTGCCCTCAAGCTTGGAATCGGTGATATAAGCGAAATATTTTTTGCACTGATTACAGCAGGCCCTGGTGTTTCCGGGTCCAACAGTTACCACAGTGAAATAATCCCAAACAATAGACTTCTTTCTCTTACGCTTGTTAGGCAGTGCTTCTGCATCGACCAGCTGTTGGTTATCAATAGGGGTCACAGGGGTAGCAGGGGTACCATTACCCATAGCAGGGTCAATCATCTCCATAGAAGCTGTGTAGCACTGCAAGAATAGCAATGTAGCCATTAAAAGGGTAAGAACATAACTACATAAGCAAGGTGTCCGATACTGAATAATGCCAACTTCAATTGAAATAAACAATATAGATGTATGTAAGCAAACTAGGTGCATACAAGTACCAATACTATAAAGAGAAGCACTATATCCATTGGTTTATGTATAATACAGATACGGAACCATGCAAAATGTTATATCCAAACAATGCCCTAGATTACACAACCTCGTGAATAATTAAAGCAGAAAAGGTCTATATGACCAATTAATTGTATCTTACCAATCAAAGACGAGTTGAAACACAATGATAGTAACAGAAAACAATTCTTCCAAGACGTTTAGGCACAATGCAATAAATGCAATGTCAACCAAATACGATGAATTATAATGCACGAAAAGGTTACTCTCGGCAACACATTACAATTTCATATCAGAATCAAACAATAGCTCAGCCACCACGGAAACAGAGACAATGTTTATAATCATTCATCCTAGCATTGTCAACAAGAAGCCAATTGAAGCAACTCAAAATCTCCAATTAGCTCTTTTCAAGCTACATGGCATGAACAAACATAAATTCACAATAAAAACTCCCTCTAAAATAAACAGGAAAACACAAATCAGTAGGCTATTTCCAATTCCAGCTAAACCAGTTAGAGACACAACCAAAACAATCAACAATGAACAATCATGCCATCAAAAAACCATAAATAACCCAAGAATCTACACACCAACCAAATTGACCCACGGCTCAGAAACAACAAAGAAACAAGTACAGAACAATGCTTGCTCACAATGAGTCGTGGATCCAAAGACGAGCGCGATCGAGTAACAGTCCGGAACCGAAATCAAAATCAAAATCAACAAAACGAAAATCTAGGGTTCTTCAATTTCCTGAGTAGAGGAAGTTTCTTCGCGGTGAAGCAACAGAGAGATTTGAATTTTGGAGACGAAGCTAATGGGCTTTGGAGATTGAGGGTCGAAAAAAAGCTCAGAGCTTCGAAAAAAGCTCAGAGCCCTAATGGACTTTTTAGGGCTACAAATTTTTTGAGGCCTTTTACGAAGAAAGGTCTCTCTGGCTTTATATACGACAGATCTTTGAAAGAGGCGCGCTATGGTACAGTGCTCCAGAAATCGAATTGTGTGCTTCTTTTTTCTGAACCGTTGGATTTTATCCGATTCGTTTCCTGCGTGGAGCCCGCCAGTCCCTGATTTGATCTTGAACCGTTGGATCCTGATCCTCGATTTCCTCTATAATTTGATTATTATTTGTAATGATAAAATTTGGGAAAGTTGACAATTTCTGGTTTCGTGATGGGACTAAACTTGGAGAGGAAGTTAAGGGTCTGATTTAAAATTTCCAACTTTCAAGGGATAAATTTGCAATATGGGTGAAGATTGAGGATTGGAGTATAAATGATCCGAATTCTTTTTTTCTTTTGTAAAAACATCCGACTTTATTACGCAAACAAGATTAGTTACATGTTGAGTAGAACAACGAAAAGATTCGATGAGACTAATACCCCGGCCCTACATGAACCCCCAAAATCGAGAAGCTATTAACAAGTTTGACTGACATCGCATTCAAGCACGATTTTGTAGCAAATATAGTAGTAATAACACGATAAATCAATAAGATCATAGATCAGAGACAAGAAGACTCGGCCCATTTAGTATCAAGCAGAGTCACAACATCCATCTCAACAAGATGGAGAAAATTGTTTAGCGTTCCACTTTACACTTTTCCGTCAACTTTCGCATATCTCCCCTTAACATTTTTACACCCTCCAAATTTTTTAGTGTTGCACTTTACACTTTTCCGTCAACTTTTCCAAAAAAAATTATATTATTCATCTTTGGAAATGAAGAAGATACGTTTGAATTAAAAAGATTTAAAATTATATTTAAAATTTGTATTTTAAAAAAAATATTAAAATCTATAAATTTAGTATTAGAAACAATATATTTTCAAACATCATTTTTATTTTAATACTAAAAAATTATTTTATTATTTATTATCTTCAAAAAAAAGGTTCTACAAATTAAGGTTTTTTTTATATTATACATATTCGATTGTATCTTCATCATTCTCAAAATAAAATATCTTATTTTCAAAAAGTTGATTTAAATGAGTAATTTGTAACTTTTAATAACTCGAAAACTTATAAAATACTTATGAGAAGCTAAGTAATAACGTAGTATACTTAAGGAGAAGTATTTGATATTTTCCATAAAATAATTATGTTTAATGTAAAAAGCGTTAACTCAGGTATATTAGAAAAGATAATTACTTTTGTATCTTTTCTATAATGACTTGAAACTGAGAGGAATTAAAAGTTAACATTTTTGGGCAGACCTACATATAAGCATGTCAAATCTGTGGGCCTTAGACTCTTCAAGTTGTAATATGCTTACATATAGGACTGCCCAATGACTTTTTTGGTTTTTTATGTGGTTTGATTCGGTTTGGTTTATGAGTTTGTTATAGTTTTTTTTTGGTTAAAATGAATAACCTTACTTATTTGGGTCTTTTAGAAGACTAGATAGATTGAGAATCTTGATCCAGTGAGAAGAATGCGGTGAAACGTCTTGTGTCTCATGAACATTTAAGATGTCGTTTTACGTGCATGCTGTAAATGGTTTGCAAAGTTTCTTCAGTCAGTTGAAGTGGAAGCTTTGAAATTTACAGACGCATTTTGACGTTGTGGTTAAAATTTGATCGTCGTTAACTAATCTCGAAAATGTTGTGTCAGAGCAGTACATACGCTTAACCCGTGAATTTATAGTAACCTATATGAAATTTGGGTGCGGGATTGTCCAACCGTATGTATTTATTGTTCTCGACTGTGAACTTGTTTATTACTTATAAAATTAGGTTCGATTTAAATCTTGTCTATATCTATTTCACACGTCATGGATATCATTATGTAACTCAAATATAATTCGCTGAGGTCCGAAGAAGCGATAATGGCCGCAGCGAGTGCGATCCACGCGCAGCTCCTCCGACATTCAGATCTCAGCCGCCGCTCTCCGTCGCCGGCGACGGCGAAGAGAGGCGTCGCCGGTTCACTGAAACTCAGGTCAAATTGCTCATCGTCAACAACACTGCTGAGAACATGTCTCTCTCCTCTTCGAGCCTCTCGGAACGAAGATCAGAATTCAAACGCACCAGATACTTTAGTCTCCCAGGTACTCTTCGCCACGGACCCAATTCATTGAAATAGAAATTGTTCTCTTCTTGTGAGAACTCAAATTGGGTATTTCCCAAATTTCAGCACTTTCTGCTCTCTGCTTCTTCTTGATAACATCATTTTTCTGGGTTTTTTTTGCTGATATTTTAATCTGTTCTCTTTTTGTTGGAGAGTATTTTGTGGCTACTCTACTTCATTGTTTATCTAGTGTATCAAAAGAAATATTATAAAATTTAATGATTATTATTGGGGATATAGAAAATCCCCAAACTCGATGGATAGGATACGGAGATCACTAACAACAAGCATATCATAAAAACGCTAGGCGATAGTCGGGTAAAGACGGGCTTATGTAGACTAATTGAAGATTAGTAAAAAATAAATCGGATGAAAGAATTAATAAAAAAAATTATAGAAAAATTAGTCAGACAAGTCGACTGGGTTCTAGTATAATATCGTAGTTTGGGTCGTACCCAAGTAACTATTCAGAATTTCATATTCTGTATGTAAATATCTTCAATCCGATATGAACTCAAGGTATTAGAGTCTCGGTTTGATGTGAAATTTAAGTGAAACGGGTTTTGATCGGCAAAATTGTGCAGGAGGAATTAGGGTTCCTGTTGAAATTAGGAGGTGGATCTGTAATTGGTGCAGCAGTAATAAAGTATGGAAGCATTGTATTTCCAGAGGTAACCAGACCCAACATAGTTCTTGCTCTCACCATCATAGCAACTCCAGTTGTTGTAGCTGTTTTGCTCCTGATCAAGCAGAGTCTTGGAGATAAACAAACCTAGCAACACCTCCTCATGTTTTTCTCTTAACATCAACACTGCTCTGTACAACAATTCAAATTTAAAGTTTCACAACTTGGGAAATCTGAGTTTTATATGATTATGGCTTCATGCTCACAGTTGAAAAGCATGGTATTGTCAATTGTGTGATCTGGGAATATTGGTGACACAAACTTAAAACTTACAGACGCTAAAGACTTTGAAACGTAAAAACAACCACATTTGCATGATGTTGGCGGGCTATATGTTATTTGCTGGTTACTGCAAGCCTCTTTATTAGAAGACGTCTGGGTGAAATCGTCCGGGCATGGAGTTGCTTTGCTGGGATTGCCTCAGATGCATTGTCAAGGCGTAGTTGTTTACCTGGGGATCGAAATCAGCAAGTTGTTATGCAAGTCAAAAGTCAGCAAACACGTTCAAGAGCAAAATACACTTCTTCTAAAAGCATGTGTACTACCTATTGATGTGCTTACAAATACATAATTGCCCAACAGAGAATTGAATTTCTAATGCAACATTGCCTTTTGTTATATGTATTCAATCAGGGAAAAAACTAGCTTTTGGTTTTTTATTCTCATTCCATGCATGTCTATTTAAAACTAGAGAGCAAAGTCAGGTTTGGTAGATGTAGAATGTAGTAGGTCAGTGAGTTTTGGCATGGCATCATTTCAAACAATGCAATGTTTTAAGCGTTAGCCTCATCCAAATCCTTCACCGTACCGTAACATTCTTGGCGCGGGAAAGATTTATTCTTACCTCGAGAGTTCTTATCTGTTCCTGGTATTGAGACACCAACTGCCTCAATTGCTGCAACTCTTGATTCTTGTCCTCAAACTCTTTCTGGCGTTCATGTTGGATAGATACAGCACGTTTGAGAATGGTGTTCTCTCGGATCATTACCTCAAACTGTTGTTTCAGCATGATATTTTCCTGGCAACACAAAAACCATAATTACATAAGCCTACATTATAATCGACACAGTAGAGAGGTAGCTTTGCGTAAAAGACAATAATGAAAATAACTTCAGTCTTGAAATCTAGGCATTCTTTTTCAATTTATACACAATAACCATTCTCAAACGCTAGGTGCTAGTCGGGTGGAGAGGGCCTTATGGGGACTAATCGGAAAATAAATCGGTTTGAAGGATTAATAGACAAGTCGGGGATTTTTAGAACACGTTTATAGGATTACGTTATAACTTGTAACCCTAACCTGGTTCATGTCATGGGCATCGATTCCCTTGATTTCATTGCTTTTGATAACAAACACCTTTACGAGCAAATAGAATGAAAAGGTGCTCTACAGATTAAAAAAAGGTGCACCTTTTGAACATTTTGTGCAACCTCAGCACCAGCACGTGAACTGATGGACTTCTCTAGAATATCTAGTACACTGGCAGCACGATCTCTGGCGTTATCCACACTAGTAGCACTCATCATTTCCCTCACAAACAACTCCACCCATTCAGCACCATCTGCTGGAAGGTTGCTTTGAACTTGTGGAACTTCAGCAGCTGCAGCAGCCACATCTCCTTCATCGGTTGATACACCTGCCAATTTTGCAAGTGTAGAATAACTGAGCATTACGGACAGCATTACAACAAGAAAGACAAAAAAATACATCCTCAATGGAGCCATTTCACTTTCAAGTATATCACACTACCTAGCAAGCTAGCATGAAGTTATAAGTTATAACTTCATAAAATGCACTTAACACACACACAGCACACTTGTCATAGGGGTGACTCAATATTTAAGATTAACATAGTAAATAGTTCCAACTTTCAAGGATACAAGAAAACAGCCCGAATAGAGAGCTGGAACAGAAAAATGAATTATACTCCCCACGACATGTATGAACGCGGAGGGATGCACGTATAAGATTAAAATGCCGACTGAAATTTAGAGAGACAAGTATACCTTTCCCTGCATTTATATCCACTTCTTCAGCTGACCCAGAGTCATTTGTAGATCCTAAACAAAGTTCATGCAACCTCTTGACAGCAGAGTCAATATCACTGCCACACTCTTCTAGCGCTTTCTCAAGAAACTGAAAGGTACCATTTCCATGTCATAAATAGGTCATTTTAGAAAGGAATTATCACATGCTAGAGCAATTCTACAAATAGAATATAGAAGACCAATATTTAATAATGCATGCATATACCACTCGACAAACACAAGCTGTAAAGTAAATAATAAATAAATATTTATCAGACTGGAAAATGAGGTGCAATGTCTAAACAGAATGATATGGTAAGAAATAAAACACACCTCACACAGTAAAATAACATTTACAAACCAACAATTGAACATATTATAACTCATACCAAAAACCTCACACCACTTTGATTACACATTGAGCTATCAAAAATAGAAAATATCAGAAAAACAAGGCGAAAGTATGATTGCTCTATTATACCATTAATTTTGCGGACCGTTAGTAAAATGGTAAGATTCAGACACGAGACTTACATTTTAAGTGACAGCCAGGTCTGTTTCTACGTGCTCTATTCGGGAAAAATTAGACTCGTAGTGTGGACAGGCAGATAAGGGAAAGACAATAGAGTTTCCAGAACAAATATGCTAAAAAGTGTGTGAATTTCAGATTCCCGCAACTCATGTAACCTATAAACTAGTCATTGCTAATCACCGATTCACATGATTCAACTTGTATCATCCTATTCACACAATACACTTGAAAAGATTTTCAATTCAATGCTGACGTTGAACGATTGAGGGGTATATCAATGTGAAATGGAATATTCAAAATACAAACCTTCTAATTATAGCAGTATCCAATAAGATTATACAGTATACACATAACAAAAGCACCAAATGTCAATATTAAAAGTTGATGAATACAAACTTTTGATTTGCTCTTTCTACTCAAACAAGATGAACAACAACACTTACAAAGCCAATAATGCATCAATCAAAAACCACAAGTGCCTCTCTCCAGCAAAATAGATAATTTCCAAGACAATGCTGATGCTGAACGATTTAGAGGTATATCAATGTGAATTGGAATATTCAAAATATGAACCTCCTAATTATAGCAACATTGAATAAGACTATATAGTCCATAAATAACATAACAAAGGCACCAAATGTCAATATTCAAAGTTGGTGAATACAAAATTTTAATTTGCTCTTTCTACTCAAACAAGATGAACAATACCACTTACAAAGCTAATAATGCATCGATCAAAAATCACAAGTGCCTCTCCCCCAACGAATTAGAAAATTTCCAAGACAATCAAAACCAAATCACCAGCCACATAAATTTATGCAAGTTTCTACTTTTCAAGAACGTCAAGTAAGAACCTGACACATCGATTCAATCCTCTATCCTGGTGTTCCTACAAAAAATTCAATTCAAACCAATCCAGACCAAAGCATCCAATCAAAACCACATCAATCATTTCCCAACAAAAGAAAAAAGAGCGTCGATGGAGAGAACATTGATAAATATGAACCTCCTAATTATAACAACATTCAATAAGACTAATATACTCTACACATAACAAAAGCACCAAATGTCAATAATAAACACAAAATTTTAATTTCCTCTTCCTCCTCAAACAAGATGAACAATACCACCCACAAAGCTAATAATGCATCAATAAACAATAATATTTCCACGACAATCAAAACCGAATCATGACCCACATAAATGTACCCAAGTTTCTATTTTGCAAGAACATCAAGCAAGAACCCAATGCATCAATTCAATCCTCTATCCTGGTGTTCACAAAACTAATCCAATTCAATTCAATCCAATCCAATCCAGACCAAAGCATCCAATCAAAGCAACACCAATCATTTCCCAAGAAAAAAGAAGAGCGTCGATGGAGGGAGCAACAGACCTGGGTTTCCATGTGAGGAAACACAGCGCGGAGCTGGTTGACCAGCGACGGCGGCGAGAAGCGGACCGGCGAGGACGACGAACAGCGAGCCCTCTTGGAGGAGGAAGGCGACGGAAGGTCTTCGAAGAAGGATCTCTTGCTGCCGCACACCGCCGCAGACATTGTTCAGAACTCGTCTGCTCTGCGAATCGCTTCGAATCCGATATCGATAGGGACGGAGATAACTTAGGGTTAGGGTTTTGTCGAGATTGGGGAAGAGAGAGAGAGAGAGGTCAAATCTGAAGGTTTCTTTGGCTTTAGGTTTATATGTGCTTTGCTTGTTGTTGGAGTCAATATTTTGAAATTTGATTTTCTTAATCCAATTGTTCAAAACCTAATTAATAATCCATTATCACTTATTATTTTTTATAAACAATATTACATTACAAACCATCTAAAATTGAATTATTTTTTATATATATAAATGATAATTATGTATCATATTATGCAGTGTATAATATATAAAACAATTACATATATTATTATATTATATATTATAAATTATGGATATTTTAAAAAATTCTTTGCATATTAGATAGTTTCGGGTAGAATTCGTATCTGGTGGGTCTTGAGCAGGTGGGTACCGTACCGGCTCACTTTGAGCTGGATTTTCCAGGTCGGGTACCTGTTCAAATCCTTCGGGCACGGATGCAGGTTTGGTCAAACCACCCCAAACCTGATCCGTTGCCATCCTTGTATCTATACCCTCTCCACTTTCAGTAGATCGAACTTTCGACCTCGCCAATTGATAAAGGAAACAAATATTGTATATCATGAATTTTATTATAAAATATTTTTGCAAAAGAAATGTTGTGTTATTTGTTAATGACTAAACATGCTTTGAAATCAATATTTTTATATGCAGAATGTGTGTATTTTTGTAAGAACAATGAAATTTCTTCTTAAATTAAAATAAATACTTTTATAACTTAAAACATAATTTTACAAAATAAAATTACAAAATTTGATGATACAAATTTCAGCTAAAAAATAAAAGGTTCATGATACATTTTTGACATTCTTCTAACAATGTCACCATAGAGCATTTTTTTTTGTAAATTACATAATCAAGTATAGTGCTTGTTAAAACGGTTAGACATTCATTGGTCGAACAAAACATACAAAAATAACATAAATTTAATCTTATTAATTAGACTAATTGATGATTCATTCGTTGACTAATTGAACTGATCAATTTCTTTCCACAACACTAATCAAATATAACTATTTTTAACAAGAGACCAAAAAATAATATAATATTAAATATTCGTTTTTCAAATTTAAAGTGAAACGAGTGTTTTATTACTAGTTTGGTTCATATTTATCATGTCAATAATTCAAACACGAGAAAAAATGTTAGTGTGCGAGTTTCGTGGTGTAGTTGAATAGAGCTCGAAATTGTGAGATTTAATCTTTAAATTGAATTTCACGAGTCGAATTTAATTAAAAAAAGTGAACCAGTGTGTTTTGCTTAAATAATTACATCTAGCGTATGCAAAATATTTAACGAATCAAATTTGAATTACTCAATTTCTCATATAGCCAGATCAAACAAAAGAGTGCTATGGGCCTCTCAGCCCTTTCCTTTGGTTACAAGTTACACCAAAACTATACTACATAGTGCATTTAAATAATGCATCATACATCTATTGAATCAGTGAACTCTCAATACAGTGCAGTGCTGATAAAAAATACAAACCAGACCCTAATTTCTCCCACAAACTGAAAATCTGCAGAGAAGAGCCCAAAGAGCATTTACCTTGATCTCCTCCAGATACATTCATCAATAATTAGTATACAATTCCAAAATAGTGATGAACATGAATAAATACACAAAATCCTAAGCTCTAGAGCGTCGGAACTCGAACCAGATCTCATAATGGTTAAAAAGCAAGCTGTCGTGTGTGTGCTTCCCGAGATACTCAAGGCCTAAACTCGAGAGCCTCTTGGTACATTCCTCTCCTCCCAGTCGTGAACAGAACTTGATGTTATGTGAAACGAATATTCGCCCATCGTAGGGTTTCAACTTATTTGCTAGCCTCTCTAATCCCACCCACACAAGCTTATCGGGCATATGAAGGAAAACAGCACTAGCGTATATCAAATCATACACAATGCCTGGACCGAACTTGGTAAAGTCCATATCCTCGCCTCGCACAACCAAAGGGCGTTTGTTCAATAGGCCCTGTGAAGGGAGCTCGTACCTGAAAGCAGCCATTAGGGAGAGCTCGTCTCTCTCGAGACAGTGGAAGTGTGAGGGATCGAGATAGCGAATGAAGTGCAAGCCAACCCGGAGAGTGCCACACCCAATCTCGAGGACACGTGAATCGGGAGAAAGGTGAGCAGACTGAGCAAGAAACTCAAAGACGTCTCGGCCACCTGCCCAGGGCTCCCCATAGTTGCTATGGTGTTCCTCGACAAGAAGCTCGCCCGGGCATGGGAGGGCCGTGTGGTTGCTTGATTCCGATCCTTCATAGTGCGATATGCCTTTGAACCTGAATATATTTTGAAAAAAAAGATGTCATCATTTTCTTACAACTTACAAGTTACAAAAACAAACAAATTAAAATGCAAGCACAGTCCAATCTATATGTATTGAAGCAAATAATACCACAAAGGCGATGCACACACTGCCTGATCACTCCAACAAAGAAAAATTGAAAGCAAGTGTTAAATCTCAATTAATTAATATCCTAAAACTTAAAGATTTTAATTTCCTTACACAGTCATACACCCATCACCAGGAAACAGAACATAACACAATGACAATTCACCTACAATTAGCCATCCAGTCGACACTTGGAATACACGACTGACCGACGATACTAGAAAGGACTGTCCATTTTGAAACGATCCAAGAAACCAAAGTGAAGAGGACAAATAGTAGCTAGGAAATTAAAAGATCCTCTTAACTTTCACCATCAATCTGCACTTGTTCTCATAGATTAGGATCATATGTAACACTAGCCTTGATACTTGCAACTTAAGCATAATTTTCCAAGTTACAAACATTGCATATCAAAATTCTATACACGTTCGAAGCTTACCCTTTACTTTTCCCATCTAGTGGAAGGCAAATCAGTTTATGGAAGCACATGAAAATGTAATCTTGAAATACACGGTCACATACCAATTCAGCTGAATCCTAAGAGAATTAAGCAAAATCCCACAATTCAACCCAAATCCTGAAAACCCCTCATCAATTTGCATTTCTTCTCATAGATTAGGATCGAATCGAATGTAACTCCAACCTTTCTATAAACATGTTTGAAGCTTATCCTCTACTTTTCCCATCTAATGGAAAGGCAAATCAGCCTATGGAAACACATAAAAATGCAATCTTGAAATACACACAGTCACATACCAATTCCCCAAAGAAGATGAACCAAAACCCCCACAATTCAACCCAAATCCTGAAAACCCATGAACCCAACTGGTCTCAGAACCAGACCCAAGAGACCAAATCTGCGTTCCCATTCACCAGAAAAAACTAAAAATCAACAACTTTAACAACACCAGAACACGAGAATCGCTGAACAGAGAACATACTGAAGGAGATCTTGGAGCTGCTGAGCCCTGGTGCGAGGGTTGATCCCTTTTCGAAGCACGTTCTCGTGCATCTGCAACCCATTCGCTCGGATCTGGTCCCTGACCCACTCAATGTCCTCCACCGTCGTCGCCACGACGCTCGATTTCCGATTCCCTCCGTCGCCGGAGAAGAGGGAGGGCGTGACGGAGGAGGAGGGGGCGGGGCAGGAGCAGGAGGAGAGGGAGGAGAGGAGGAAGAAGACGAAGATGGCGGCTCCGGAGACGCAGAGGACGAGGACTGGGACTGTGACGACAATGCCTTTCTGCGCCGAGAGAGCCATTGTGCGTGTCTGTGTGGAGGATCGATCCTTGGTCGCTGTGAAGAAGAAGGGATCGAGATTTGAGGGAGGAAGATACGACGACGTTTTGGAGGGAGAGAGAGAGAGCTCAATACTTTTGGGCTTGTAAAGGCCTTTTAGTCCACTCCAGGTGTAAACGAACCGAATCAACAACGGTGGGCATTTTAGACTCGGAATCAGAAAAACCGAACCGGGACTAATCGAAAATTATGAATAACATTTTTAGTTCTGGTTCTAAAATCGAAAGAACCATAAAATTATTGTTCGGTTTCAGTTCTTAAAATAGAGAATCGTCGAGTATTTGCTCATAACCGAACTGGTTCCTTATCATAGGTTTATATTTAAAAAGAAATTTTTTGTTTATATGAAGCGTGAAGATGAAACACGTGAACTGGGTCAAAAAGATTCAAGATGAAGAAGATATGTTACTTATCTTTCATCAATATATTATTTGTAAATCTTATGATTCAATTAGATTATAATAGTTAAGTCTTAACGTATAATTTATGTTAAACATTTTAACAATCACAAGTTTTTAGTTTTTGTCCGAAAATAGTGACCAAAATAAAATCATAAATTGCATAATTAACAAACGGTTCAAACGAGTAGAACCAGAGAATTGAAATCGGAGAAGTGGTTTTAGAACTAAATCAGTCCTCCTTTATGTAATGATTACGCACATGTTCTAAAAATAAAGAACAATAGAGTTCGATATTGTTTGATTCTTAATAAGTTCGATCTGATTCCTAACCCCTGCCTACTTTTACGTACCAAACTTCATTTTATTGAGCTCGTAAAAAAATTGTATGACTCGTACTCAAAATAAAATAAACAAACTTGAATATTGCTCGGCTCACCTCAATTAGCTTAAAATTAAAATTAAATAAAATTTTGTAATCAACTATATGATAAACGAGAAAATTCGTCATCAACTCGCGTAAATTCAGTTCGTGTAATTTGTTTATAAATATTTATTAAACAACAAAAAATATATTCAATCAAATATTAAACGAGTCAAATCACCAGACTCAGACTATCAAGTGTTCAAATGTCACCTTGAGTTTGACTCCTTTATTAAACGAGCTCAAATTTACACTCGATAATAACAATCACGAATTGAATATTTAAGAACTCGACCAGCTCGTTAAAAGGTCGACTCATTTATTACCCATTCCAGACTATAGAAGCTGATCGAGCACGTGACTGATCATGTGCTACCGCCAGAAAACAGGTATAAAAACCGACTGAAACCACCACTTCCCTCACCTTCTCGTCTGGAATATAACTTTTTTTCTCGAACAGAACGGTCACTTAAAACCCATAAACCCTAAAAATCGACCTCTCCTCGCATCTTCTCCGACGACGACGACGGTGGACGAAAAGCTCCGAGGCACCGCAGTGAATCTGCGATCTGTCGTTAATGTATTGAATTTGAAGCAGTGTGCGTGAGAGAGAGAGGCAATCATGTGGAACAGCTCCGGGCAGCTCGCGCCGCCGGGAACGGGCGGCGCTTCGATTCCGCCGCCTCCCGCGGCGCAACCGTCATACGCGGTGGTTCCGTCGCCGGCGGAGGCCGAGGCGAGGCTGGAGGAGAAGGCGAGGAAGTGGATGCAGCTGAATTCGAAGAGGTACGGCGACAAGAGGAAGTTCGGGTTCTTGGAGACGCAGAAGGAGGACATGCCGCCCAAGCACGTCAGGAAGATTGCAAAAAGGTGCCCTATTATATAACACTTATGCAAAAGGGTATTGTGTTGTTTGCATTTTTTTCAAGAGGGTGCTTATATTTTTTTCTATATCGAAGTTACCTCTGAAAATAAATACATTCTTTAATATTGTGTTGTTTGCATTTTTTTTGCAAGACGTGTGTGTAATTTTTTTTATAAAAATGTCGAATTTTCTAAAATAAAAGTTGTTATGTTTTTAGCTTTTAACTAAAATTTGTACGATCAAATTTTGTAATTTAATTTTTTAACTATACCATTTTAAAGTTAAAATTATTTTTTTAAATTGTTATAAAAGTCTTATTAATTTCAGGGATAATTTCATCATGTTCATGAAAATACACACATTTTGCAACAACAACAAAACACTCTCTTTTCACCATTGACAAACAATACGACTCCCTTTTACAAAAGTGTCATGTAATATGACACTTTTCGCAATTTTCTCTTTTCATAATATTGTTTCACATACTGACGATTCTATGCTTTGGGATCAGTGTTATGGCTTGTTCGACTTCTCTAAACCTACTCGAGGGGACACTAACCGGTTTATCTATCCATTTAGGTTCCTGATAATGGTCCATGGAACTACAATTTCATGGGTGTGAAGCACACAAGCAGCATGAATTGTAAATATATGCTGGTGAAAAGTACACAGCTACATAAAATATTTTTTGTTTTCTATATGATTCTTCATGATCTTTGTTTCACAGTCTCTGAATTGTTGTTCTTGTACAGCCTCAGCTAGGGCTGTAAACGAGTTGAGCTCGAGCTCGGCTTGTTAAATATTTGGTTTGATTTCTGTATAAACGAGTTCAAGCTTAATTTGATTTCAAGATTGGACTCGTTTAATAAAAGAGTCGAGCTCAAGCCTAATCTTTTAAAACTCGATAGGTTCGCGAGCTGGCTCGTTCAATATTTAATTAATTATATATTTATATTTTTAAAATTTAATATATTTATAATATAATTATACTCATAGAATCAAGTCAAGCCAATCTCAAGTGGCTTATTTATTAGTTAATGAATTATTTAATTTTTAATAAATATTTTTATTAAAATTTAAACGAACTGAGTTTGAGCTGAGCTTGTCGGTTTTATTTCGAGCCAAACACGAGCTTAGGCGCATAAACTCGTTCGAGTCCGAGCTGAACACTGCCAAAATGACTCTATCCGGCTCGTTTACACCCCTAGCCTCAGCTTCCTCTTAATCCTCGTCTTATGTATTTGATTATTGTAATCTAACTCTCAACTTATTTGTTTTATAATTTTACCCTGAATATTCAATTCATCCCGTTTTAATCACTAATTTATTTCATTATCATGATCCAAATTATAAAGATTATAAATTATTATTGTTACTACACAGAACCATAACAAGAAGGTCGTTGTAGTATAGTGGTAAGTATTCCCGCCTGTCACGCGGGTGACCCGGGTTCGATCCCCGGCAACGGCGCTTTTTCTTTTTTAATACAATCTCTTATCTGGGCCTGAGCCCACTAAATGACCCTCCAGCGAAAAGAAATGGGCCCAACTGCTGTATACAAGGCCGTTTCGCTAACGAGTTGGGCTTACCCGATAATTAAGACCAGCTTGCTTCGTTCACGAGTAAATGAGATTAGGGCTGGGCACGGTTCCAGAACCGGACCGGACCCAATCAATCGGTTCTTCATTTTGGAGACCCAAATCCGGACTCGATAAGTGGGTTCTGGTTCGGTTCTACGGCGCGGTTCTCAGTTCTACTCAATTGAATGATTAATTGTGAAATTAAGGGCCCGGTTCTCTAATATAGTTGTATAGTTTTGCTTAATTAGATCCAATTAATGTGATATTAAAATATTATTCAATTTATGGTGAAAATTATACATATTTAAACTCTTTTCAGGCTAAAACATAAAATTGTAATACAAAAAATACTAATTAAAACCCCAAAATCGGTTCGGTTCCGAAACGGTTAATTAGCGGTTCTACACTTTTAGAACTGGAACCAAACCGAATTGATTCGGTCCTCAATTTTGACATCCAAATCCAATTCGATACTTACGGTTCTCGGTTTTTCGGTTCGATTTTGATTTGGATTCCAGTTCGGTTTCGGTTTGGGTAAAGAGTGTCCACCCTTCAATGAGATTATTATTTGTTTTGTCGTTTGCATGGTTTGTCTTTATATTGTAACACTTGTCTGTGTAGAAACATGAAACTGGTGATACATATGATCAATATTAATGTGAAACAAGTTTGGTCGGTACAAGAAATCCCAAAGACAAAACAAGTGATCGATCACTTTTCTCTATGCTCGATCGCCAAGTTGACCTCTTTTGATTTTGGATTCAAACAAAGAGGATCTCTTAATCTTTATTCACACATGACTTTTATTTACCATGTCATTAGTGACGGAATTAGAAATTTTCGATAAAGAGGCCACATTTTTTATTACGATAAATATAAGTAAAATTTCGTAATATAAATTTAGACGCTTCAAAATTTTATTCATAATTACAAATTATTTTTTTTTGAAAAAAGCTCGAGTTTAAATATTTTTTTGAGACAAAAAAAATATAGATTTAAGATGTAAATAATTATTGAATTAGAGGATGTAAATAATTTTCTTACGAACACCTCAGAGAGGTGAGAGTAAAATTGCACATTTACCACTGAGCTAGAGAAAGTTTTAAATACCAAGGTTATTTTAATCTTTTTACATTCAAAACTAACGGAGTGAGACACAAATTGCTTTTGATGACTTCAGAAATTAAATTAAAAAATATAAATTTTCCTGGTCACCTGTATGAAAATATTCCTAGTTTTAAAGTGTGTATATATATATATATATATATTTAACTGATTTTGACTCATAGTTCTCCGAGTTCTAAAAAAAACTCAATAATTTAGAACACCGATCGAAATCAACCGATTTATTATAGTTTACCAAAACTCTTTTCTTGTTGTCGTAAATATAAAAGATAATTATAGCCAGATACACAGACCGAAAAAGTAAATAACGAAAATCTACGTCATATATACTATTTTTTCTTGGTGAGAAAATGTCTGGAATCCACATCATCAACAATGTTGTAAAAATCGTTAGGCGCTAGTTAGTCTGCAAGGGCTTTTTAGGAACTAATCAGAGATTAATCAAAAAATAAATCAATTTAAATGATTAATCAGTAATTACAGAGGATCAGTCGGAGACTAATCGAAGGAATTAATCGGAGAGTAGTCAGACAAGTCGGAAATTCTTAAAACATTGATACGAGCATAAAATAACAAGTATATGTTTCAATCACCCTAAAAATACAAATGTCACTTTCATGCATTTTAGTGCTCACACACAGAGAGCGTCTCGTCTCGGATATGCAGATTTTGTCCTCCTCCAATTCCTTGGAATCTCCGTAGCCCATTCATCACCAACACCAAAACCCAGTAATGTCCACTTCTAGTAATGTCTATTTCTTCTTCTTCTTCTTCTTCTTCTTCTTCCCCAACCCAACCCTTCTCTTCGATCTACCATGAACGCCTCCTCCCCAGATCTCCGAATCCGCCGCAAGCCCACCAACGCCCACCCCAATGGGCCCGCCTCCGCCGCCGGATCTGGGCCGCGCCGGGCCCGTTTCTTGGACTGGACCGTCGGCGACGCCGCCCACGTCGCCACCCACCACCGCCTGCCCTGCCTCTTCGCCGCCGGGCTCGTCTTCTTCATGTGCGTGGAGTACACGCTCCTCATGGTCCCTTCCTCTTCGCCGCCCTTCGATCTCGGCTTCGTCGCCACGCGCCGCCTCCACCGCCTCCTCGCCTCCTCGCCGGAGCTCAACACCCTCCTCGCTGGCCTCAACACGGTAACCACTGGTTCAGTCCCTTTCAGATCTGGGAATCGAAATCGAAATCGAAATCGAAATCGAAATTGAAATCGAAATCGAAATTGAAATTGAAATTGAAGTTGAAATTGAAATTGAAGTTGAAATGGAGAACCAAATGATTTTCAATTTTAGGGTGAATCGGTTTGAAACACGTGCATTTCTCTTGTGGGTTTAGTTTGTTGTTCTGATTTCTGATTTGGGTTTTGTTAGTCTGAACAATTTGAACTTGTTCCTGATAGATTGTAGATACACCTTTGCGTTTGGGGGTTTAAAGTTTTGATTTTTATTCTATCAATGCATTTACCTCGAATCGATTAGTTGAGTTCTTCTTCATACAGATGACGAATTGTCAGTCACTGGGATAGTGTATATCCACAAGCTAACTATTTATCGAGCGAGGAATGCGTGGTTTTATATGTATAGAAAGTGTTGGATCATACACTCTACAGGAATGTATAAGTAGATGAGTTTATATACTGTAAGTAGTGATATAAATAGATTGATACTATTTAGAAATATTAGAATGGTTCGTGTTCATCTGAGTATTTGGCGGTGCTCTTGAAAATCTTCGATTAGTCGCCACTTAGTTTGATACTTTGATTAATTTCTTATTAGTCCTTAAAGAGGCTTATCTGCCCGACTAGTGCCTAGCGTTTTTTAGAGCACTGGTATTTGGAGCTCTGTTGATTTCTGTAATCGGTCAATTTCGGAATCTGAATTTGTTTTTCTGTGTGATTAGGTGTTTGTAGGGATGCAGACAGTGTACATACTATGGACCTTTCTGATTGAGGGCCGTCCGAGAGCAACAATCGCGACGGTCTTCATGTTCACTTGTCGGGGAATTCTTGGATACTCCACACAGCTCCCCTTGCCTCAGGTTCCTACTTCTTCCGTTTTTAGTTATGCAAAAGAGAAAAATACCCGAGCTTGGTTGACTGATCTGAACTGGGGTAATTTTTTGTCAACAGGATTTCTTGGGGTCGGGCGCGGACTTCCCCGTTGGGAACGTATCGTTCTTCCTCTTCTTCTCGGGCCACGTGGCGGGGTCGGTGATAGCATCCCTCGACATGAGGAGAACGAAGAGGCGGAGCTTGGCGCGGACTTTTGACGCGCTCAACGTGATGCAGGCCGTGAGGCTGCTTGGCACGAGGGGTCACTACACGATCGACCTGGCAGTGGGCGTCGGTGCTGGGATCCTCTGCGACTCGTTCGCCGGAAAGTATATTGAAGAGAGCAAGAGGAGCATGAAACTGGCTGCCACAGCTACAACCAAAAGATATGTTTTATTTTAGGCTACAAGTTAAATTATGTAGAATGGTAAATGTGGCATTTGAGGGCCTTTGTAATTCTAGTGTTTGTTGATTGTGCATCTGTAGCTTGAAGTGTGAGTTTTCCAGAAGCCTAACTGACCCTCAAATGCTTTGTGTTTTTGGCATAGTTTTTGAACATTCATGTGAAATTTGGCTTATATTTGCAGTTTTTTTTGGATAAATGGTAAAAACTGGTGGGGTAAGATTTTACTTTTGCATGGAGTGTCCAAAACTTACTGTGAGTTATCTACAAAACTATAGCTCCATTAAAACAGACGGAAAATAAGTCATCTACACGATAGATGGAAAATAAAATTTTGGCCTTCATTTTGAGAAAAAACCTGAAATATATTTTCAAAATTTCAATTTATTTTTAAATGCGTCATTACTAGCCGTTCTCAAAAAGACAAATCCGCTATAACGATCACTAAGAACGCCGTACGAGAGAAAAAAAGTGTTAAACAATTTTCTCCAATTTTTCAAGTTGTAGCTTCTTTTCAATTCACATGTGATTCATTTTCTATGCATTCTCAATGATTTTTCTCACATTCACAAAGTTAAAGGTGTTTTTTTTCAATTTACATGTGTTTAATTTTCTCTTCAACAACAAGAAGACCTCTAAATATCACACCTATACAATAATAACATCATTTCAATACAGCTCTGTATTAACCAAACCCAAACGGTCAAAATTTACAATCTTACCTAACTTGCAGTCCAAGCAATTATAAAAAGCAAGCATAGTCTTCAAAATCAAGAATAAAGCAACAACCTGAATTAAAATTCAAGAGACCTTCAATCACATGGAAGCAATAGCTCACACCTTTAGAGCTTCCTCTGAAACACCAGAAAAAGAGTAACTGAAGCTTTTAAATGTAACAAATCAGAACTAAACTCTGCAACCACAAAACACAAATTCTGCAGCAAAATCTCCTAAAATCAAGTAAATAATGGCAACAAAAAAAAATAACTTTTGGAATATTCTGACAAATATCTGGAAATCTTATCATCCCCTATTACTGAGAATCTGAACCCAAAACAAAAAATGAGGCATTTGTCAATTTCCATTTTTTTATGCCACAAACCCATAAAAAGCCATACCCAACTTGGAAGAGACATTTCGTCGAACACCTTGATGGCATTGCTCACATCACCACAACCCAACCCAAAACCACCCCAATTCCCTCCGCCCCGCCGCCTCCGCGCCTCTCCGGCGGCTCTGAATCTCCGTCGTCGCCGCAACGCAGAGCCCAATACACTGTTGTGTCTGGGTATCACCAAAAACCGCAATGGCACAGTGCGGAGCTTCGCGAGATCGGCAATGGCGGAGCCGGAGGCTCCGGGGCGGCGGATTCTGCTGTCGGACGTGGTGGTGAAGAGACCCAGAAGGGTGATTTTCTCCGGGAGGAAGTGGAGCTTCACAGATCTGCTCACCGGAGGGACAGTTCTGGGTTTTCACTTGCTCGCTCTGCTCGCTCCGTTCCAGTTCAGCTATGGAGCTTTCTGGGTCTTCGCGTCTCTGTACGTAGTGACGGGCCTGTTCGGAATCACTCTCTCTTATCATCGGAACCTCTCTCACCGGAGCTTCAAGCTCCCCAAGGCTCTCGAGTACCTCTTCGCCTACTGTGGAGTTTTTGCCCTCCAGGTCTTTTTGTGTTCTGTGATCGGTTTTTGGTGTGCACGCAAGGTGTTTGATGAAATGCCTCTGTGAATGGTGGTGTTGTTGTTGCAGGGGAGTCCAATTGATTGGGTCAGTGTTCACAGGTACCACCACAAGTTCACTGATTCAGAGAGAGACCCACATAGCCCTCTTGAAGGGTTCTGGTACAGCCACATGAGTTGGGTTTTTGATACCAGTTCTGTGATGGAAAGGGTACTTGAAAAATCTCATCTTTTCTGGGTCTCTGTAATGATGGTGACAGGATTTGATTTATTTTTCTTTGGGCTGAGGATGTGAGAAACTTGCAGTGTGGAGGAACAAGCAATGCTGGGGATCTGGAGAAGCAACCCTTTTACAGGTTCATTCAGAAAACATATATACTCCATACAATTGCTCTTGGGTTCTTGCTCTATGCTTTGGGAGGACTTCCTTTCATTGTCTGGGGAATGGTAAGCAATTTCAATTACTTATTCTGATTTTTATCTGTTCTGGAATATGTCTTGAATCGAGTATGAATCAGTACGCCTAATAAATAAGTCGCAACGCATAGACTATTTGCTGATTCTTGTCTTCAGAAATCTCAATAAGATTCCCATTCCTCTACATGTGGACATTGTAAACACGTTGCTGGCGAAACTGCGTAAATCTAGCGTTTGCTTTACTTTCGATTGTGTCTTTATTTATGTGTTATATCTTTCTCGTTTGTCACATGTTTGAGGTCTGGTACTTCTAGAAAAGCTTGGTGGTGTACCTGACTATCAATAGGGTTGGTTTCTTCAAGCTTTAGTTTTGGATATTTCTTTTTATTACTGTGAAAGATTTTTTTGCATAATGTGATTTGTGATGGATGATTAAGTTCAAGACGATCATGTTCATGGTCAGATTCTGTGTTCTGCTTCTATTTTAGGTCTCTAGTACTTTGAGTCAGTTTCTGGACATATATTTATGGTCAGTTTTCATTGAGTTATATTTGTTGAAAATTGAAAACCCACAGATTTAGTTGGTTCTGTGGGCCTTTTTGGTTGAAAAGGACTTGGTACCACTCAAGGTCTAGGTTTCTGTGACCCACAACTTTAAGCAGGTGGTTCTCATTCAAACCAACCACAGATTTTAAGGCCATACAAGTTGAAGTCTTATCTTTCAGCATCTGTTATTTTGTTCCCCACTGTACTACATGCTGATAAAGGTATTTATGCTTCTGGTCTTGCCAGGTTGATCAAAATTCTGTTTGGATTTCAAGAAAACAAGAAACAAGTTTATTCTCAAATATTTTTGTTTTAATATACAATAAAAACAAAATTTGTTGACACCATTTCCTTTCATTACTGAAAAGGCCAAACTCGATGAAAATGTTAGAAGCACGGCCCATTTAAAATAGGGATGACAACGGGCTGGTTTAGTGATTCCCGCTCACTACCCTGTTATATCAAGGATATCGGGTTTATGCTAGATTCAAATATTTTTGCCTCAATGTAGAATGACGGGTTTGTGGCGGATTTAGTGATCATGTCACATGCCTAGTCTAATTGGGTTCAAGTATTTTTGTCATCCCTAATCTAAAAGCTCACACATACTTATCATTTAAACTAGTGAATGTATCCACGTAGACTTCACCTCTCCTAACGTCCAAACCAAGTAACACATATAATAATTGTATCCATACACCCTCTATACATGTCATCATATTTCGGGCTCGACGCCCACATGCCACATGCAAATCTCATATCCATTCATTACTTCAAATAACAAGTGTGCACCTCTACCTATCAATTTAAGCTTTCTGGTGAGTCAGACTTTAACAAAAATAAAAAATAAACATTCTCATTGCTTTCCAATTATCAATTTGGCAATGGCAGGGTGTGAGGACTGTGTGGGTGTACCACATAACATGGCTGGTGAACTCAGCATGCCATGTCTGGGGAAGACAAGCATGGAACACAGGTGATTTGTCCAGGAACAACTGGTGGGTGGCTCTGCTTGCATTTGGAGAGGGATGGCACAACAATCACCATGCTTTCGAGCACTCGGCCCGACAAGGGCTCGAGTGGTGGCAACTGGACATGACATGGTGTGTGATCAAGCTTCTTCAAGCTCTGGGGTTGGCCTGTGATGTGAAATTGCCTTCTGATGCTCAGAAAATGAGGATGGCTTTCAACAATTGAAGCATACCCATTGATGGCTAGTGAATGGACCATGGATAAGGTTTGTTGTTGTGCTTGTGAATTGACAGGACCATGTGAACACAGTGCCATGAATTGGAAGATATACATGTATTTATGTAATGAATCTGTCCACATGTTTGTGATTCTTTGGTATAACTTTAAAACGTACAAAATTCTCAACAATGGGTCCATAGCTCAGTGGTAGAGCAATTGACTGCAGATCAATAGGTCACCGGTTCGAATCCGGTTGGGCCCTTCTAGATTTTTCCCTTATCATCCCTCTGAATCAAGAAAGTACTTGTAACAGGAGGTGTTCATTATTTTTTTTGAAAATTATAATTGTACACATAATTGAGACATGTCTCGGGTCCAATACAAGACTAAACTACGATTTCGTTACTTCCAATCATGTGAGTTCTCATAGAGCATACCCATTGATTTGATAGTTACTACATGATAAAGTGCAAGCAATGATCAACAATGGGCCTATGCCTCATTGGTAGAGCAATTGATTGCAGGTCATCGGTTCAAACCCACATTATTTTTTATTCTATTCTTTTTCTTTGTTCTTCATTTTTCATCTGAATCATTATAATCGGAAAAATTTTCAGATAGATTAGGTCTCTCGAGGATCAAAAAGTTTCACTTTATTCTTTTTTGTTAACTTTTTACAAAATCATGTTAGTTTTTGTGAAATGACGAAAATATCCTTATTTTTAAAAAATTAAAATAAACAAGGAAAATTGATTTTGGACATTTTTTTAAATTTTCTCGTTGTACAAAATAAAAAATAAAATTCTGTTATCAGTAAAAAATAATTTTTTAAAAGCTATTTTTATAATAAAATTTTATTTTTAAACATCTTTTTTTATTTCTTATAAATAATTTTTTTTAAATTAATACTAAAATGTTCTTTTTGTTCTTTGTTTTTGTAAATGAAAAATTAAAAAAAGTTCAAAATTATTTTAATTTTTTAGTCTAAGTGTATTATCTTCATTTCACAAAAATGTTAACATAATTTTTAAAATTATTAACGGAAAAGAGTAACGTCTGATATTCAAGGATTTTTTTTAATTGATTTTGTATTGAAAATAATTCATGTGAGACTCGCGTACAGTGAAGAGAATTACCTAAAAAAGTTTATTATAATTGATACTTGATGTATACATAAATAGAGATAGCTGGTAGGTCTCATCTTATTTATTTATTCTCTGAACTGTCAAAGCCATAGATAACTTATCTTATATAAGATAAGAATTGTCCAGTGCATGTTTGTTGACCATCTTGAATTCATCATAACGGACCAACCGGTTGGTTCTCAATTGATTGGAACCCATTATATATGGGACCATTTCGGTTCTGAATTTAGGTCAAATGTGAGCTCTGATGGTTATATGTGTATTTTTATAAGGGGCTTTTCTTTGATAAAGGATCGGGCTTTCTCCAATAAATTCTACCGGCGAGAATTATTCAAACTCAATCTCCAATTTTGGTTCTTATTCCATTTTGAGTTTTAAGGAACGAAATCAAGTCATAATTAAATGGTTCTCTCAATTTAATAATCAAAACCGAAATCATTACATACCATTCCCAATTCTCAAGTTTCGTTTAAGGATGACGTTATTTTTCGTTCCTAATCTCCCGCTCCCCTGTATACGGGCGGAGACTGGTTAACCTTACTTCGCTCCACCCCAATATATTGAAATATATATATATATACTTTTAAATGCATTAAAGAAAATAATATTTTTGAATATATATTTTAATAGAATGATATTTTATAATACATATCTAATGAAAATGAATAATTTATAATACAAAATGTTATTAAATACATATATTTTTAACACTATTTTGGGTTGAAAATATGAAATGGAGAATCTCTACTCCTGTCGGAGAATCCTTGACTTATTATAGACGGTTAATCTTTGCCTATTTTAAAAATAATGTGAAGATGGGATCGTCAAATCCGCCCCGAATCCATCCTACTGCCATTCCTAAATTTTGATTTCGGTTCAATCTAGGTTCAAGGTCTGAAATGCACACACCTAAATAAGTTGTGTTAAAGCCTCACAAACAAACCTCGGACTAAATACAGCAACATGTGTTTTCAATGTGAGTTATGTGATTCGGTTTCGATAGGGTCGGAGATATTAATTTCAGAATATTTTATTCTTTTGTGAGATGATAATGGGCCCATTTCAGCTGTTCAAAGTTTATTGAATTGAAAATATTAAATTTTTAGTCAAATTCAAAATATTTTGACATGACATACCAATATTGATTTAAGAAAGTTCACTGAACTTTAATCTCAAAATTTGGCAGTTGATACTTGAGTAAGCAAGTAGACTTAACCACACTCGAATTTAGTCAAAAGACACTTATTTATATTAAACTTTAAAAGTGGACGTCTAGTCTTTCGAAATATTAAAATCAGGCAAATAGCAAACACCGTTAAGTGTATTTTTGGTTGCTCGGTGTTGCAGAGTCAAAAAACAGAGAGAGACCAAGGGTATGTTTTGAAAATTTAAAACCAAACCAAGGACATTTTCGTTTTTTAACTTCAAAAACTAATATTATGATT
This sequence comes from Geranium rotundifolium, assembly GCA_963920655.1. Lineage (NCBI taxonomy): Eukaryota > Viridiplantae > Streptophyta > Magnoliopsida > Geraniales > Geraniaceae > Geranium > Geranium rotundifolium. Next base: position 3,157,010 of record OY987311.1, on the reverse strand, counting down.
TCTCAAACCAGTTTTATTATGATTTCTTAAATTATGGGTATTTTAGTCATTTTAGCACATGATGTCACAGAAAAATTGCCAGGGTACAGAAAAAGAGAAAAAAGTAATCAGGATATGAAAGTGTCGTTTCGCTGCAGTTAAGTGTAACAAAGTGTCATTATCCCTATTTTAAATCTGAAATAATTATAGATCACCGTATCTTTATACGCGTTTTCAAATTCAGTACCTTACCTTTAAATTTCTTCCAGACAATATATTAATTTGGGCATTGGTGAGCTTTGGTTAGTTTGGTGTCTCCATTCAAAGCCTTAGCATGGAACAAGCAATAATCAACAGCTCACACTCATAAAGCTCTTCCTATAAAGCATTACCAAATTGAAGTAATAAAAAAACACTCATACAAACCCTGATCATGGCATTGGTGACACCACCGGAGGAGGCGTCGGGGCGGCGGATTGTGCGGTCGGGCGTGGCGGCGAAGAGGCCCGGGAAGGCGGTTTTCTCCGGGAGGAAGTGGAACGACTTGGATGTGGGCGCGGGCAGGGCGGTTCTAGGCTTTCACCTGCTCGCCCTGCCCGCGCCGTTCCAGTTCACCTGGGGGGCTTTCTGGGTGTTCGTGTCGCTCTACGTCGCGACGGGCCTGTTCGGAATCACTCTCTCTTACCACCGGAACCTCGCCCACCGGAGCTTCAAGCTCCCCAAGGCGCTCGAGTACCTCTTCGCGTACTGTGGAGTTTTTGCCTTTCAGGTCTGTTAAGTATTCTGTTTGAATATGATATAACCGATCTCGAGTCGAATTCGAGCTTATTAAAATCAGGCTGAACGGAGCTCGAGTATGACCCTTTTAATGCCCTCGAGCCGGCTTGTTAACGTTAATCAATTAATGTATTATTTTAAAGTTAATGAATATTTTTAATAAGACTAGACGAGACCTATGCTTAAACCCATGCTTTAACCAACGTAAATCGACTTGCAAATTGTGATTCCCGACCTCAATTTAAAGATTAAATCTGGAATGATTACAGCTAAATACACTTGTAAAAATCACTTTTGCACCTATGTACATGTAACTATTGCTTTAACTTGCATAAAATTCTTATTTCCGTTTTACGCAAATTTTTAGGTGTACTTATGTGTAAAAAACATAAATAAAAATTTAGGTGACCTGACAAACTAAAAAATGTTAGGTAAAACCAAGTACAAAAGTGGGATAAAACATTAAAAATAACTGGTCGAAAACTTCTATCTCAGCGTCATATACATACATAAACGGTAAAATCACCCTTATTCTACCTTATTTATCCCACACCCTAAATCGAGATGATTAGCTACTCATAGTGATAGAAGATGAATTCAAGTAAGAAGTACTATTATTCATTCACAAATAAGAAGAAAGAGATGAGAAGAAAAAAAAACAAATTTGATGCAATCTTCATGTTTCACTCGCTTGAATTTTTGATACTCCCAACACAAGTTGGGCCAAACGGTAAAAAGATCATTTAACACATGTAAGGTCATGAGTTTGAAGGGCATGGGCAGATTGTTGTAGGGTAAAGATGTGAGAAAAATGTATCAATAAATTAAGTAGAATGAGAGCTAAAAAGGGTTTTTCCTTCGGATGCTAACAAAGGAGTTAAAAGACCGATAACACATTTTTCAGAAGGTCAATCAAGAAAAAGAGGTTTTTGATGAATGTTTTTGGGTTTGTGATGCAGGGTAGTCCAATTGACTGGGTCAGTGTTCACAGGTACCACCACAAGTTCACTGATTCAGAGAAAGACCCACATAGCCCTATTGAAGGGTTCTGGTACAGCCACATTGGTTGGGTTTTTGATACCAAGTCTGTCATGGAAAAGGTACTTCAAAATAATCTCATCTTAATTTTCTGGGTTTCTGTAATGATGGTGACATGATTCTAAAGATGTGAAAAACTTGCAGTGTGGAGGAAAGAGCAATGCTGGGTTCTGGTACACCCACATGACTTGGCTGTTTCATAGCAATTCTCTGAAGAAAAGGGTACTTCAAAAATCTCATATTTTTCTGGGTTTCTATAATGATGGATTGGTGACATGATGATTTTAATCATGTGAAAAACTTGCAGAGTGGAGGGACAAGCAATGTTGGGGATTTGGAGAAGCAACCCTTTTACAGGTTCATTCAGAAAACATATATACTTCATATAATTGCTCTTGGGTTTCTGCTCTATGCATTGGGAGGACTTCCTTTCATTGTCTGGGGATTGGTAAGTACTAATTCTGAACTACTTGCTGATTCTACTTTTCCGAAATCCTAAATAACAGTTCATTTCCTCTGCACGCGGATATAATCAATAGTCGTTGTTGACGGACCACGTAAATTTTAACATTGTTTGCTTTATTTTCGTTTACATGTTTATTTCTGTATTATATCTTTCTCGCTGTAACATCTTTTCTTTAGCTATACCATTTTTTTTGTGAAGGGTTATTGAACAATGTGATGAGTTGTTGGGTTCATGATGGTCATTCATGGTTATGATCATTTTCTTTGTTGTGGCTTCCATGTTTAGGTCTGGTAGTTTTAGGCATTGGTGATGTGTCTGATCACTACCAATATACTCTAGCTTTGGATACTTCTTTTAAGGGAGAATGATAAAAAATGTTGTATAATATCACTTTTCTAAGTAAGTGTTGTTTACTTTACTAATAATTTTTTTTTGTGAATTTTGATGTTGTTTGAAAAATATGTATTCCTACAAAAATGAACAGATCTTATTCGAAATTAAGAAATAAGATTTTAAAAAATTGATTATATAAATTTTAGTAAAAGATATTTTCATAAATGGTTTTAAAATATTTATTTTATCTTTGAAAAAGAAATCTTAATTTTAAGATATTATCTTCATTTTGTACAAATACACATATTTTACACACAAAAAATCAAAGTTAGGATTTTTTTTTGCCATTAATAAAGTACACATCAGTTTTTTCCAAAAATGTAATAATTTACAACACATTTTTATCATTTTTCCTTTTTTAAATTCTTATTTTCTATCAAAGGTTTTTGCATTTTTTTATGGGTGGTTGGGTTTAAGATCATCATTTTTATGGCAATGCTCTAAAAAACGTTAGACACTAATTAAAGAGAAAAATTTTTTAGAGACTAATCAAAAAATTAATCGAGTTATTGATTCAATCAGGAGCTGATGATAAATTAATTGAGGTTTGATAGAACAAATAGTTGATTTTTATAACACTAATTACTAGCATTACTGTCATAATGTGTACTTTGAGTCATGGCTGATGTACATTGCTACTGGTAGTGTCATAATGTGTACAATATTGAATAAAAACTATAGATTCTGTGGGCCTTTATTGGTGGAAAAATACTTGGTACCACTCAAGGTCTACCCCACAACTTTAAGCAGGTGGTTCTCATTCAATCCAAATATTAAGGCCATATTAAGGTGGTTGTTTGTTACTAACTGGACATTTAAAATGTTAGAATCTCGACCCATCTAAAATAGGTATGACAGTACGTGGGTTTAGTGATCTATTCCCTTGCTCTAATCCCGTTATTTGAGAATTTCGGGTCCCTATTGAATTCGGAGATTTTTTTATTTTTATAGGACGACATTACGTGGGTTCGATGTAGATTTAGTGATACTTATCCTCTATTCTAATGGGTTCAATTTTTTTTTGAAATTTATAATATAAAAACTTAAATTAATAAGTAAATATGCATACTTGCACGTGAATACTTGTCACTTGGACCAGTCGAGATTCTAAAAGGGTATCAGAATTTAATGTCAGACCTAAACTTACCTTCTATGTCATTATGTTTCGGACCCGAGGCCCACAGTCCACATGACAAGTCTGTAAAGTGCTACAAGGCTTGCATGTGAAGAATGATGCTAAACCCCACGTCGAAAAGACATGAGTATTCATTACTTTAAATAAATAGTATATACCTCTACCCACCAGCCTGAACTTTTAGGCGAGTTAGACTTTAACGAAAAACACAAATAGTCTTTCACTGCTTTCCAAATATGTGTATGGCAGGGTGTGAGGACTGTGTGGGTGTTCCACATAACATGGCTGGTGAACTCAGCATGCCATGTCTGGGGAAGGCAAGTATGGAACACAGGTGATTTATCCAGGAACAACTGGTGGGTGGCTCTGCTTACATTTGGAGAGGGATGGCACAACAATCACCATGCTTTCGAGCACTCGGCCCGACAAGGGCTCGAGTGGTGGCAACTGGACATGACCTGGGTTGTGATCAGGCTTCTTCAAGCTCTAGGGTTGGCCTATGATGTGAAATTGCCTTCTCATGCTCAGAAAATGAGGATGGCCATTGATGGTTACTAAAGGAACCATATAGGTGTGCCTTTGGTACTAATATTAGGAAGCTTTCTCTTTTAGAAAATAAAGAAGAGGTACTATTGAGTTTTTGTTGAGTCTAGAATACTTTGTCTTTTATATGATTGGTGAAGGCGGAGCGAGTTCTGTAATCTCATCTTGTTCTGTTCGGACTGAGGATATTGAATTATTCCAACAAATTTTTATTATTTTGACATTCGAAATTCAAGTATTTTCAACTAGAATTCTCTTATATGCACCTAGAAACTCAAATCGCGGGGATATATCGTCCATCTGACAAATTGAGAGATCTAACAAACTCGTAGATATCGCAAGAAGATCGCGGCAAAACTCGTTTTACAATAAATAAATAAATATAAATTCATATTTATTATTTATTAAAGACAAAACAAATGATTTTTAATCAATTTTTAATGCATTGGACCAGAGCCATAGCCTAAATGAATGATATTTAGTTTATAATTTATATGGAAAAATGAATGATATTTATTGTTTATAATTTATAACTTAAATGTCAAATCAAATTAAGTGTGATGAAACGAAGACGATCGGATTATACCAAAACTAATTAAATTAGACAAGAATTAATTGGTTTAAACTGAATTAAACCAAAATTAACCAGCTTAAATCGAATTAGACCAAAATTAATTGATTTCAACCGGATTAAACAATAATTAATTTGAAATTATCCAATTTGACCAGCGTTGACCGGTATTTGACATGTATTTGGGCCGGTTTTTGTCATATCATTTTGGATAAATAAAATTTTTTGCGATATTGCCGATATATATTGACAACACTGACTGTACGTAATTAAGATTTGAGTCATTTAATTACACCAGGTTGTAATTTTTACCGAAGACCTTGTTATGACCTTGAAATTACAAATATAAAGTAACAGTTATATAGTTAATTGCAATATGTGGTGAAAATGATACCTAATGTTGGTGCCTAACTTGATATCATTGCTAGATACAGCACATAAATTAATTTTGTTTGGTTAAGTAATCATTATCAGACACCTAATTAGTTATAATAACTATCTCAATTAATTATGGGTAGTTATCAACATTAAGATCAGTTTTAACATATGATCCACGTATATTCGATACGAGACTTCACATTTCCTAACGTGTAGAAAAGAATAATTGTATCTAGACGTACCCTCTGTGCCATCGTGTTTCGGACCCTAGCGAAACTCGTTTACAACCCTAGCTACAAGGCTTGCATGCGAAGAATGATGATGAAAAACTCTACGTCGAAGCGACGTGGATTCATTCATTACCTTAAATAACAAGTTTGTACCTTTACTCGTCAGCTTGAATTTTCAGAGTCGGAATTTAACGAAAAAATAGAGATAGTTGGTAGGTCTCATCTTAGTTATTTATTTATGGATAACATATGTTATATAAGATAAGAAGTGTCCAGTGCATGTTTGTTGACCATCTTGATAACGGACCTACCGGTTCTCAATCGATGGGAATCGAATTCGGCCCGATTCGGTTCTGGACCTGTTTCTTCTGGTTCGGTTTTTCTATTCTATCTTCTAGAATTATCAAAACTCAATCTCCAATTTTAGAGTTATCCGACGGTTCTGAGTTTTAAAAACTTAAACCAAATTAAAATTAAATGGTTCTCTCAATTTAAGATTCAGAACCGGAACTAGAACCATTATATACCGTTCTTGATTCTTTGGTTTCGTTTAGGAATGACATTATTTTTCGTCCCCGATGCCCCGTCCCATCTGATGCAGGAATTCCCTGTATTCGGGCGGATACATGACCAGGTAACTCCACTCCGCATATTGAAACATATATTTTTAATTAAAACAATATTTTTAATGAGAAAATAATATTTATGAATATTTGTTTTTTTGTAGAATAATATTTTGTAATATATATTTAATGAAAATGCATAATATTAATTATTTTTAATACAAAATGTTATTATATATATACATAACACTATTTTGGGTTGAAAACTGGAAATGGGGAATCTCTGCCCCGTCGGAGAATCCCTGCCTCGAATTAGAGGCGACGGGTAATCTCTGACTGTTTCAAAAATAAGTTAGAGATGGGATCGTCAGTATCCGTCCCAAACTCGTCTTACTGTCATTCCTAAATTTCAATTCCGGTTCAATTCCGATTCGAGGTCTGAAATGCCCATACCTAAATAATGAAGTGGTGTTAAAGCCTCACAAACAAACTCCAACCAAAGATGACAATACTGATAAATGGTGTTAAAGCCTCAGAAACAACCTCGGACTAAATACGGCAACATGTGTACTCAATGTGAGTTTATGATTCGGTTTTGATAGGGTCAGAGACATCAATTTTTAGAATATTTTATTCTTTTATGACATGACAATGGGCCCATTTCACCTGTTCAAACTTTATTGAATCGAAAACATTAAATTCTCAGACAAATTCAAAATATGTTGACATGAGCCACCAATATTGAGAAAAAAAAAGTTCACATTATTGGTGAATTAGTTGTAAAATCAGTGAAATTTTGAATATTTTTTTAAAAATGGCCTCTCAATATTTTAGAATGATTTATAAACGATTTCACATGTATGTTTGTAATTATAGTATAATTTAGCATAGTATATAATATAAATGGCATAATTAGTCTGGAAAAATAAATTTTGTATGTTCTGTTCAAAAATCGATAAAATAAGATAAAATCCTAAGCGATTCGACTTGATTAAAACCAAAGAACCACTTGTAATCATGAACGGTTATGACCAACTCGCCAACTAATTTTAGTTCCAAACATGAATTTAGAAATTTTGAAACCGTAAGAACCGGTTTGGTCAAATTCTTAACCAATCTGCTAATTGATATCTAATATTTACGTCTATTCATTTTAAATTTCAAGTATCTCTTATTTGTACTCTCCTAACTTCATTTCCTTTTAACAAAAATTCCTTTTGCTGATAAAAAAAAAAGCTCTACCACCCATATTTTGAATGAAAGACCAATTTTCCCTACTTTTACTTACTAATATTTATAACAAAATTTCCCAATAAATTAAAAATTAATTTAAAAAAAATGATTTAACTAAAAAACTAAATTACAAAATCGATTACACAAAATTTACTTCAAAGATATTTTCAAATATTTATAAAAATAATTCTTAACTTAAAGGGTAAATTCGTTATTTTATACGAATGCACGTATTTTACTCAGAACATCAAAACATATTTTTATCATTAACAAAGTACGTTCCTGCACAGGTGTGACACGCCATGGATGTACCACATTTTTACCATCTTCTCCAGACAATAATATTAATTTGGGCATTGGTGAGCTTTGGTTAGTTTGGTGTCTCTATTGAAAGCCTTAGCATGGAACAAGCAATAATCAACAGCTCACACTCATAAAGCTACATTACCAAATCAAAGCTTCATAAAAAAAAAACTCATACATACAAACCCTTCTGGTGAGCTGAATTTCACATAACACATTGATCATATGGCATTGGTGACACCGCCGGAGGAGGCGTCGGGGCGGCGGATTATGCGGTCGGGCGTGGCGGCGAAGAGGCCCGGGAAGGCGGTTTTCTCCGGGAGGAAGTGGAATGACTTGGATGTGGGCGCGGGCAGGGCGGTTCTGGGCTTTCACCTGCTCGCCCTGCTCGCGCCGTTCCAGTTCACCTACGGGGCTTTCTGGGTGTTCGTGTCGCTCTACGTCGCGACGGGCCTGTTCGGAATCACTCTCTCTTACCACCGGAACCTCGCTCACCGGAGCTTCGCGCTCCCCAGGGCGCTCGAGTACCTCTTCGCCTACTGTGGAGTTTTCGCTTTCCAGGTGTGCGCTGTGTAGTCACGATTATAATCGAGCTCGAGTCAAATTCGAGGTTAAAACGGGTGGAGGTCCAGTATGATCTTTTAAGGCCCTCGAGCCAGCTTGTTAATGCTAGTTAATTTATATTTATAATAAAATTAGGCGAGACGAGACCTGCCAAGATTGAGCCTCGATTTGGCTCATTTATACCTTGGTGAACTGTGAATGTGTTCGGTTCTTGGTGTGCCGACGAGTGAAAAGTGAACGATGATATAATAGTGTATCGGTTTTAAGTAGTAAAGACTATTTACATCAAGGGGAAATAATATTTTACTAACACTTAACTACGACCGTTTTACTTTTTGATGCCTTAAACGATTTTTTTGAAATATTTTAGTACCCTAACTTGTATTTGGGGTATTTTAAGGCTAAATATTGTTCCAAAATAGTATGGTTAGGTGCAGTAAAATGTCTCAGAATATAAATTTCGGTTAACGAGAAAGCTTTCGTAAAGTATCTTTATGCTTCTGGAAGTTTGAGACAGATCAAAGCCTAGCTTTCTTAGCCTAAGAACTCTATCGTTGCTAGACGTGTCTAAAAGATCGATAACACGGTTTCTCGAATGTCGGTTTAGAATAGGAGGTTTTCCAGATTCGCTGATAAAGAAGATCGAGTAAGATGTGCATGCATCATGTGCACACAAGGTGTTTGACGAAATGTTTTTGGTTTTGTGATGCAGGGGAGTCCAATTGACTGGGTCAGTGTTCACAGGTACCACCACAAGTTCACTGACTCAGAGAGAGACCCACATAGCCCTATTGAAGGGTTCTGGTACAGCCACATTGGTTGGGTGTTTGATACCAAGTCTGTCATGGAAAAGGTACTTCAAAATAATCTCATCTTAATTTTCTGGGTTTCTGCAATGATTTTAGCTATTTTCTTTAAGCTGAAGATGTGAAAAAACTTGCAGTGTGGAGGAAAGAGCAATGCTGGGTTCTGGTACAGCCACATGACTTGGCTGTTTCATAGCAATTCTTTGAAGAAAAGGGTACTTCAAAAATCTCATATTTTTCTGGGTTTCTGTAATTATGGATTGGTGACATGATGATTTTAATCATGTGAAAAACTTGCAGAGTGGAGGGACAAGCAATGTTGGGGATTTGGAGAAGCAACCCTTTTACAGGTTCATTCAGAAAACATATATACTTCATATAATTGCTCTTGGGTTTCTGCTCTATGCATTGGGAGGACTTCCTTTCATTGTCTGGGGATTGGTAAGTATTAATTCTGAACTACTTGGCGATTCTACTTTTCCGAAATCCTAAATAACAGTTCATTTCCTCTGCACGTCGACATAATCAGCACGTAAATTTGGCGTCTGCTTTATTTTCGTGTTTATTTCTGTATTATATCTTTCTCGTTATAACATGTTTTCTTTCGCTGTACCATGTTTTTTTGTGAAAAGTTTTTGAATGTGTACTTTGAGTCATGGCTGATATACATTGCTACTGGTAGTGTCATAATGTGTACAAAATTGAAAAGCCATAGATTCTGTGGGCCTTTATTGGTGGAAAAAATACTTGGTACCAATCAAGTGCCCCACAACTTTAAGCAGGTGGTTCTTATTTAATCCAAATTTAAGACCATGTTAATTAAGGTGGTTGTTCCTGACTGGACATTGCTGACAAAGGGGTTTATGTCTGTGACAATGCCAATTTGATTAAATTCTGTTTGTATTCCAAGAAAATAAGAAACAAATTTTAATACAGTAAAGACACAATTTGCTGATACCATTTCCTATAACTATTCAAAAGTCCAAACCCAATGAAATTGTTAGAATCTCTAACCCATTTAAAATAGGAATGGCAGTACATGGGTTTAATGATCTTGTCCCTTACTCCGATCCCGTCATTTAGAATTTTGGGTCGTCGTCGAATTCAGAGATTTTTGTTTACTTATAGAATGACAATGAAATGGGTTTAATGCAGATTTAGTGATACTTATCCCATGTTCTATTGAATTTAGAAATTGTGAATACGTATACTTGCCACGTGGGTTAGTCAGGCTTCTAATAGGGTATCAAAATTTGATGTTAAACCTAAACCTACCCTCTATGCCATTATGTTTCGGACCCGAGGCCCACAGTCCAAGTGGCAAGTCTGTATCGTGCTACAAGACTTGCATGTGAAGAATGATGCTAAACCCCACATTGAAAAGACATGAGTCCATTCATTACTTTAAATAACCAGTATATACCTCCAGCCGTCAGCCTGAACTTTTAGGCGAGTCAGACTTTAACGAAAAACACAAATAATTTTTCACTGCTTTCCAAATATGTGTATGGCAGGGTGTGAGGACTGTGTGGGTGTACCACATAACATGGCTGGTGAACTCAGCTTGCCATGTCTGGGGAAGACAAGTATGGAACACAGGTGATTTATCCAGGAACAACTGGTGGGTGGCTCTGCTTGCATTTGGAGAGGGATGGCACAACAATCACCATGCTTTCGAGCACTCGGCCCGACAAGGGCTCGAATGGTGGCAATTGGACATGACCTGGGTTGTGATCAGGCTTCTTCAAGCTCTAGGGTTGGCCTATGATGTGAAATTGCCTTCTCATGCTCACAAGATGAGGATGGCCATTGATGGTTGATAAAGGAACCATGTAGGTGCCTTTGGTACTAATAATAAGAAGTTGTAATGTTGAGTTCTGGTCGAGTTCAGAGTACTTTGTCTTTTATATGAGTGAAGACAGAGCGAGTCTGTAATCTCATTTTGTTTCATTCGAATTGAGAATTATTGAATTTCCGTCAAATTCATATTATTTTGACATTGACTCAAAAATATTACAGTATTTTTATGTAGAGTTCTTTTATATGCACCCAACAGTACCCAACTAACATTTGAGTCATTTAGATACGTCAAATCATAACTTTTACCGAGAACTTTGTTACTACCTTGAAATTACAAATATAAAGTAACAGTTATGTAGTTAATTGCACTGAATGTGCTTCCTAGCTCACATAATATATGCATTGTTCGAGTTCGAACGATCTATTGCATCGGTTTGTAAACGATGTAGATCCGTCTCAAGAACTATCTTGGAATGTCCGGGGCAAAACAAATGATAAAGAGGATATGATGATCGAAGTCGAGGAGTCAGTCGCTAGAGCAGCTATGACAGAGTACAACCGGTTGGTGAGTCCAACTCTAAAGAGTGTGGCGCGAAGCCGAAGCACATTGAGTTCCGTTCCAACAACGCTATCGAAAGGACACTATTAGGTGATGTCATTCAACTGACAAAGGGCCATAGATCAGTGTTAGAGCAATTGACTGCGGATCGTATTTTTTCATGTTTTCTTCCTCAAGAAAATCCTTGAAATCCATCTAAAAGATCTGAAATGTTCAAAGTGTTTATCAATAATGATGTGATTTATGTCTTTTTGCATGAGATTATAGCAAACACCCATTTGATTCTCGTCTCTGATCCTGTCTAATCGAGGATATTGTTCTACGTCAACTCGGGGATTTTCGCTTCTACAAGATAACAACAAGAAAGGTCTGTGACAGATTCAGTGATCCGTGTCCCTTACCTAGTCGGGTTCGAAGATTTTAGCCATCCATAATCTGAAAGCTCAAGTTAATTGGTGAGCATTCGTACATGTCAATTAATAAATGTATTCACACAAGCGGAACTTAACAACCATCCTCAGTTTATTTGTCACGTAAACTGATCATGCTTCTAACACAGAATCGTAGGTCAGTGTTAAATCTATATGTACCCTCTGTGTCATCTTGTTTCGGGCCTGAGGCCCACAGTCCACGTGGCAGGTCTTTGTTGTGTTACCCAACCTGCACGTGAGGAGCGATGTTGAAAAGACGCGAATCGAATTCATTCATTACTTTTGAAGTAACAAGTCTATACTTCCGCGAGCCTAAACCCGAACTTTTAGGTGGGTCAAACTTCAACGTAAAACACAACCCTTTCAAGAACTTGCCTCATGATCTTCATGTTTTCCAATTATGTGAATTCTCATAGAATCTTATCAATTTGGCAATGGCTGGGTGTGAGTATAGTGTGCCTCTGAGTTTGGACTAACTATTGTGCAACAAGTGTTTTCAATTTTTATATCATATAGTAAAAGTTTATGTAATGACCAACAATGGGTCCATAGCTCAGTGGTAGAGCAATTGACTGCAGATCAATAGGTCACCGGTTCGAACCCGGTTGGGCCCTTCATTTTGGAATCAAGAGTTCTCTGGTCTATGACTCGTAATTTAGCTATGATTTTATATATTGGATAAACTTGTCAAGTTTATATATTTCGGGAATACAAAAATATTGATATTTGTTGAAATATATTATTTTCGATTCATCGCTTTTTGCTTCTGCATTTCCCTCCGGCGCGCGACGGCGATTTTCATGGAGCAGATTGTGAGAGAGACGACAATGTCGATGCAGCTCGGTTCAAGATCGGCACAATTTGGCGGAGCCAAACGGAAGGTTTTGCTTCTTTATGGCTTGCATTGAAAATCTGTTAATTCGCGTTTCTCTGTGTGATCATCGCTATCAGATCAAATACTGAGTTGATTTGAATCTCGATTTTCAACATTCATTATCAAACTATTTGAATTCTGTAAAAAAAAAATATTCCTCGTGTTTTGGCTGGAAATTTGGTGAAAATATGAACCCTAATCGAGTTCGTTTACCTAGTTTTGGTACAGTTCGGTAGTGAAAATCTGGAAGAAATAGCAGAGATTGGAAATGGGTAAATGTAGATGGAGGTACATCGTTCTTCATGTCAATCTCACAACCACATGCTGCTGGGGACCTAAGGTGTGCTGAGTTCAAATATTTTATAGATCCTTTCTGTTTTGTGAACTAACTTGAAGAAATTAATTTGGGGTAGTGATGAGTTTGGGCATCTGGAATTTCTGATTTTTCACTTTGCATTTGATTTTGGTGGTAGAAATCAATTCAAACCAACTATTATACATGTACTCTGTGTTTAAATCATCAGTAGGTCATGACTTAGTTTTTAATACTCCACCTCAGATAGTATGGTCTGCAAATGGGGACCAACCAGTAAGAGAAAATGCAGTTCTCACATTCTTTCATGATGGAGACTTGGTGTTGACTGATGCAGATGGTTCTTCCATTTGGTCCTCTAGTACAACGCACCGGTGTGTTAACTTGATGCTTCTCAACCAAACAAATGGAGCTGTGTGGTAGTCTTTTGACCATCCGACAAACACTCTTCTCTTAGGGCAGATCCTGAAGAAGGGGCATCAGCTTACTTCAAGTATTTCTTCTAAAAATTTGAGCAGTGGATTCTTCTATCTCTGTCTACAACATGCTTCCATGTCCGCATATGTGTCAGGTGATACCCCTATCCAGTATTTGACCATTGATAGTGATGAATATTATATGTCCCCTAGTTGGTTGAAATATGTGGAATTTAAAAAAGGGCATCTGATCTTCTGGTTCGACAAGAAAGGACCTACACCAAAATTAGGACATACCCTTCTTCAAACTCCTAGTTTAATATCTATTCAACTGTTGAGAGTAGATGCTGATGGAGGTCTAAGAATCTATGGCTGGCAGCCTGGATTTGATTGGAGAGTTATTCATTATTTCTCAAATTCTTGGGATGAGTGCCAATTTCCACTTAAGTGTGGCAAATTTGGGGTCTGCCAAAATGGGCAGTGTACATGTCCGCCTGAGGTTGATGGGATCAAATTCTTTGTACCAGTGGATAGCCGTCTGCCCAAACATGGGTGTAGGCAAATTTATCACCCAACAATGCAGGGTAGTTCTGGAGGCTACAAACTAGTCAATTTTGGACAGCTTTCGTATTTCGGCTTTTTCAGTGAAGATGCAGTGACGGGGTTAGAAAATGAAGAAAGTTGTACACAAGCTTGTGTGGAGAAAGAATCATCTTGCAAGGCTGCATTTGTACAACAAAAGGAACTTAATAGGGTAATGTTACTTGGCTTCAGATGTTCTTTCTATCACTAGCACACCCTTTTCTCATGATTACTACGTGTCTTCACACATCAAAGTTCAAGTTCCTCCATCACATGGTGGTGCTTCTTTTCCAGTATCCGAATTATTGTTAATAGTTATGATTACTTGTGCATGCTCGGTACTTCTTGTAACTATAAGTTTGTATCTCCGGAAGAGGAGTAAATTTTGTGAAGATGAATTGTGTCTTGATAAATTTCTGTCTAAAACATTATTGAGATTCTCATACAGTGAATTATCCGTGGCTACCGACGATTTCTCAAAGAAGCTCGGTGTAGGAGGATTTGGACAGGTTTTCATAGGGGCCTTAAGAGACGGAGCTGAGATATTGTATTTATTGGTATACTCTATCCTTGTAGGTATAAAAAGGGGACTATCCATTACTATGAAACCATTTTGAAATAAAAGATGTTCATATGATGTGGTAATGGGATGAGTTTCATTTATAAATTTTGTTGCTATGTATGCATGCAACTTCATGTTTATCTGTATAGTTGCTGTGATGTAGAAAATATCCCTAGTCTTATCTCATAGTCTTTTACCCTTCCTTCAAGAGAGCAATTGACTGGTAAAAACCTTGAAGCCTAACTGATTTTGTTTACCCAGGTTTGGTACAGTTGGCCAGTGGACATTTGCAAAGAATAGCAAAGGCTTGTACTGTGTCTGCATCTGTGATGGACCTAAGGTATGGTTATTTCAAAGGTCGTTTAGCTCTATTCATTCCAAGTGCACATATTAGTGTCTGCGTTTACTTGAAGATAACGCATTGGGTCACGGGACAGTGATCAATTTCATATTAACTTTTCTTTATGGTTTGATTTCAAACTCCTTGGTCATCTAATTGTGTGTCTTTATCTTGTTCCTACTCCTCGGACATATTATCGATTTGCCTGGATCTTGTACCAAGATACAACAATGCTCCATTAAATAAAGCCAGAATATATGGAATGGATCACAAGGTGATGATATTTAGTTTCTATTCCCAGTAGTTAATTATTGTTGACTTAAATTTGGTGTCATTTCCAAGGATTAAGGAACAAATTTGAAGATGATTACTCCAAGAATCTACTAAGATGACTGAGTTTTCAATGTACAAAATAAGCAAAAACACTTGTATAAATTCTTAGGTAGCAGTCTAGTTAGGCAGAAAACTTTCACCTCATTGATCTCGTATTCAGAGTGATGGCTAGAGTGGGCTTCCTGTTGAAAGCCATTTTCATCTCTTATGTTTGCACTACACTTACTCTTGCATTGCCTTCCAGTTCCTACTTCCCACAAAATGCCACCACAGCTTGGAAAAATGACGAGTCATCTTTAAACACGATCCATTTTTCAGATCACTCACATGCTCGCTTTATACTTTTGCAAGCAATAAGTAGCACGAGCAACGAGCTTGATGCTCTTTTCGGATTTGGTTTTTGCTTTTATTGTACAAACTCATCTACCGACTCTTGCCATCTGTCCATTATTTTTATAGAGATGTTTGGTGGAACAATATCAGGGAGTCCTCCTTTGATAATTTGGTCAGCAAACCGAGACCAGCCTATTGGAGAAGGTTCAGTTCTATATTTCTGTGTTGGTGGAAACTTGGTATTGAATGATACACACGGACACTCCATTTGGTCCACGGATATATCAGATCCATCCGCCATTGGCATGAGCATTGGTGAGGGAAACTTGGTGCTTCTCAATCAAACCAACGGGACTATTTGGCAGTCTTTTGACCATCCTACTGACACGCTTCTGTTGGGGCAGAGGTTGAACCAGGGGCAGCAACTTACTTCAAGTATGTCTTCTGTGGACTTGAGCAGTGGTCTCTTTTACCTTTGTGTGGACTTAATTTCCTTATCTGCATATGTAGCAGGGAAAAACCATTACCACTATCTTTCCATTATCCATATAGTGCAATGGGACTATGTGCATAATTTCACCCATATTGAGTTTACAAAAGGGAATCTAACCTTCTTCTACCAGGGATACAAAGGATATGAGGAGTTGTTATCATCCATTGAAATTCCTATATCGCCATTTATCCAATTACTGAGATTGGATATTGATGGGGGACTAAGACTTTACGGCTGGGAACCTGATACTGGCTGGAAATCCATTTATTACTTCTCAGATGATGTTTGGGGTGAATGCCAGTTTCCGCTTAAATGTGGGAGGTATGGAGTCTGTCAAAATGGTCAGTGTTCGTGTCCTGAGGCAGTTGACGGTACTGACTTCTTTACACCTATTGATAGCCATGATCTCACTCATGGATGTCGCCAGATGGATGATCCCGGATTGCAGGGTACTAGTTATCATTATGAGCTTCAAGATTTTGGCCAGCTATTATATTTTAATTATCGCGAAATTTTGGGAACCCAACCAGGATTGGAGAGTGAAGAAAGCTGTAAACAGGCATGTTTAATCAATGGTACATCTTGCATGGCTGCCTTTTTCTTGTACGGCCAATCAAATTCAAGTGGTTTCTGTTCCTTGGTTTCTGAAGTTTATTCAATTATTGGGACTCCTTTGCCAATCGGCCTCCGCTCCTCTTCCCATATCAAGGTCAAGATTTATTCTGCTCCCCATGTTCCTCTTTCTTCGTCCCCTATATCCAGAAGAACACTGTCAATAGTGTTATCTGCTTGTGCATTCGCGCTTCTTTGCATATTCGCAGGCTTGCTGCTACTGAAAAGAAACAAAGCTCGCAAGGATAAGCTCTATCTCAAGAAATTGTCTGAAACTTTGCTGAGATTTTCGTACAACGAATTATCCATCGCGACCCAGAATTTCTCACAGAAGCTTGGTAGAGGCGGATTTGGATTTGTTTTCAAAGGGACATTAATAGATGGAAGAGAGGTTGCTGTAAAGCGACTTGGAAATGACGGGCAAGGGAAGAAAGAGTTTCTTGCAGAGGTGGAGACAGTAGGTAAGATACACCACATCAACTTGGTCAGGCTTATTGGCTTCTGTGTTGAAAATAAGCATTTGATCCTTGTATATGATTATATGATTCATGGATCCTTGGAGAAGTGGATTTTCTATGAGAACCAAAATGCTTCTCTTGATTGGAAACTGAGGAAGAATATCATTTTGGACATAGCTAAAGGCTTAGCTTACATTCACGAGGAATGTGTACAAAGAATCGCTCATTTAGATGTGAAACCGCATAACATCCTTCTCGACGGCAGCTTCAATGCTAAAATCTCTGATTTTGGCATGTCGAAGTTGATCGATAGAGGTAAGAGCCAAGTGATGACTGGGATGAAGGGAACCTTAGGGTACCTTGCTCCAGAGTGGCAAGGGTCAAGAATTACAGTGAAAGCCAACGTCTACAGTTTTGGGATTCTTGTGTTAGAAGTTGTATGTGGAAGAAAGATTAGAGACTACTCACAACCTGAATCCGAAGTCCATTTACTTAAACTGGTGAAGAAGAAGTGTGTTGAAAACCAGTTAATGGACATTGTTGACAGTAGAAGTGAAGATATGGTGAGCAACTGTGAGGATGTTGTGCATATTATAAAGCTGGCAATGTGGTGTCTGCATAGTGATTATAAAAGACGACCTGAAATGTCTTCGGTTGTGAAGGTCTTGGAGGGAAGCTTGGAATTAGAACCCAACATTACCTATAATTTTGCCTCTATCTTCTCACCTGTGTGCTCAGATTCCAATGCTCTGGCATCCAATGTAAATCCGGTATAATTTTGTTATAATTTCTCTTTTGTTGGTACTAATAAGATTTGTCCGGACTCTCTTCTTACATACATGATTAAGAGCATCCCAATAAAGCTGTGAAACATTTGGTAGCCTGGAGTTGTTTGTGTTATACTGTAAAGACACAAGTTTCATACATAAACTTGGTTACTGTGTTAGCAGCTTCATGTTTACCTGTTTAGAAGGGGTGATATCGAAATTATTCCTTAAGTTTTGTCTTCTATTCGTTTTGGGTTAGAGAATATTGACAATAAAGTTTGTGACTGAATTTATTTTCCCAATCTTCATGCAGTTCAGAAATTGACACTTGCAAAAAATTTGGCGAACGGGACTGCATATATGCTGATGGAGCTACTCGTTTTTTATGTCAATATCACAATGCAGCATTGCTATGGACATAAGGTTTACATGATTCGGAAGTTGTTTAGATTTGTTCATTTTATGTTCAGTTAATTCTTGGCAGTATAATTACTAGATAGGCTATGTGAAATCGAAACTATAGTATAAACCAGGTACATGTTCCAAAATAGCAAGGGATGGTATCGTAATGACCTGGAAGATAATTCCATGACCTACCTTTTTCACACACCACCACCCTTGCGTTCCAGCTTTCTGTAGGGCCTGTTTTAAAATTTTGATTTACTTGTTTTTGGGGTAATTTCGTTTTAAACCAAATTTATTGGTGTTTGGAATTTTAATCATTTTTTGCATCCTCTAAAAAATATATGTATTGGTGTACTCAATCCCGTACACAAAATGACAAGCAATTCCTGCACACAATCCATTTTGCAGATGGCTCAAGAGCATGGGACAGTGATCAATTCCCTTTTGATTTTTCTTCATGGTTTGTTTTTCTGAATCCTTGGTCATCTAATTGTGTGTCTTCGTCTTGTTCCAACTCCTCGTACACATTATCAATTTGTCTGGATCTTGTACCAAGATGCAACAATGTCTCCATTGAATAATGCCAGAATATATGGAATGGATCACAAGGTGAGGTCATTTAATTTCTATTTCCAATAGTTATTGCTGACTTAAATTTGGTGCCTTTCCAAGGACTAGGGACCAAATTTGAAGATGATTACTCCAAGAATCTACTAAGATGTCTGAGTTTTCAATGTTAATACATATGTACAAAATAAGCAAGGCACACTTGTATAAGTTCTTAGGTTGCACTCTAGTTTAGCAGAAAACTTTCACCTCATTGATCTTATATTTAGAGTAATGGCCAGAGTGGGCTTCCTGTTGAAAGCCATTTCTGTATCTTATATTTGTACTACTCTTACTCATGCATTGCCTTCTAGCTCCTATTTCCCACAAAATGCCACCACAACTTGGAAAAATGAAGAGTCATCTTTATACACGATTCATTTTTCAGATGACTCGCTTGCTCGCTTTATACTTTTGCAAGCAATAAGTAACAGTAGCAACGAGCTTGATGCTCTTTTCGGATTTGGTTTTTGCTTCTACTGTAAAAACTCCTCTACTGACTCTTGCTATCTGTCCATTATTTTTATAGAGATGTTCGATGGAAACATATCAGAGACCCCTCCTTTGATAGTTTGGTCAGCAAACCGAGACCATCCTATTGGAGAAAGTTCAGTTCTATATTTCTTTGTTGGTGGAGATCTGATGTTAAGGGATCGAAATGGGCACCCCATTTGGTCCACAGATGCATTAGATTCATTTGTCATTGGCATGAGCATTGGCGAGGGAAACTTGGTGCTTCTCAACCAAACCAACGGGACTATTTGGCAGTCTTTTGACCATCCTACCGACACGCTTCTGTTGGGGCAGAGGTTGAACAAGGGGCAGAAGCTTACTTCAAGTATGTCTTCTATGGATTTCAGCAGTGGTCTCTTTTACCTTTGTGTGGACTTCACTTCCTTATCTGCATATGTAGCAGGGAAAAACCTTTGCTACTATCTTTCAATTTCCCCGTATAATTTGGAACAGGGCAGTGTGTATAATTTAACCCATATTGAATTTTCAAAAGGGAACCTGACCTTCTTCTACCTGGGACCAAAAGGATATAAGGAACTGCTAGCATCCCTTGAAATTCCTATATCGCCATTTATCCAATTATTGAGATTAGATACTGACGGGGGCCCAAGAATTTACGGCTGGGAACCTGATGATGGCTGGAAACCCATTCATTACTTCTCAGATAATGCCTGGGGTGAATGCCAGTTTCCGCTCATATGTGGGAGGTACGGAGTCTGTCAAAATGGTCAGTGTTCGTGTCCTGTGCCAGTTGACGGTACTAGCTTCTTTGCACCTATTGATAGCCATTATCTGAGTCATGGATGTCGCCAGATGGATGATCCCGGACTGCAGGGTACTAGTTATCATTATGAGCTTCAAGATTTTGGCCAGCTCTTTTATTTTAATCGCGATATTTTGGAAGCCGCTCCAGGATTGGAGAGTGCAGAAAGCTGTAAACATGCATGTTTGATCAATGGTGAATCTTGCATGGCTGCCTTTTTCTTGTACACCAAATCAAATTCAAGAGGTTTATGTTTCTTGGTTTCTGAAGTTCTTTCAATTATTGGAACTCCTTTGCAAATCGGCCTCCGCTCCACTTCGTACATCAAGGTCAAGATATATTCTGCTCCACATGTTCCTCTTTCTTCATTCTCTAAATTCAGACTCAGAGCACTGCCAATAGCTTTATCTGCCTGCGCGTTCGTGCTTCTTTGCATATTCGCAGGCTTTTTGTTACTGGAAAGAAACAAAACTCGCAAGGATAAGCTCTATCTCAAGAAACTGTCTGAAACTTTGCTGAGATTTTCATACCACGAATTATCCATCGCGACCCAGAATTTCTCACAGAAGCTAGGTGGAGGCGGATTTGGACTCGTGTTCAAAGGGACATTAACAGATGGGAGGGAGGTTGCTGTAAAGCGGCTCGGAAATGTCAGGCAAGGGAAGAAAGAGTTTCTGGCAGAGGTGGAGACAGTAGGTAAGATACACCACATCAATCTGGTCAGGCTTATTGGCTTCTGTGTTGAAAATAAGCATATGATTCTTGTATATGAGTATATGGCTAATGGCTCCCTAGAGAAGTGGATTTTCTATGAGAACCAAAACGCTTCTCTCGATTGGAAACTAAGGAAGAAGATCGTTTTGGACATAGCCAAAGGCTTAGCTTACATCCACGAGGAATGCGTGCAAAGAATTGCTCATTTAGACATGAAACCGCATAACATCCTTCTCGACGACAGCTTCAATGCTAAAATCTCCGATTTTGGCATGTCCAAGTTGATCGACAGAGGTAAGAGCCAAGTGATGACTGAGATGAGGGGAACCTTAGGGTACCTTGCTCCAGAGTGGCAAGGGTCGAGAATAACAGTGAAAGCCGACGTCTACAGTTTTGGGATTCTTGTGTTAGAAGTTGTAAGTGGAAGAAAGATAAGAGACTACTCTCAACCCGAATCCGAAGTCCATTTACTTAAACTGGTGAAGAAGAAGTGTGTTGAAGACCAGTTGATGGACATTGTTGACAGTAGAAGTGAAGATATGGTGAGCAACTGTGAGGACGCTGTGCATATCATAAAGCTGGCAATGTGGTGTCTTCATAGTGATTATAAGAGACGACCTGAAATGTCTTTGGTGGTGAAGGTGTTGGAGGGAAGCTTGGAGTTAGAACCCAACATTACCTATAATTTTGCCTCTATCTTCTCACCTGTATCTTCCGATTCCAATGTAAATCAAATATAATTTTGTTATGATTCATCTTTTGAAGGTACTGATAAGATTTGTCCAGTCTTTCTCCTTAGTCCTTACAGTCATTGTTAAGAGCAATGTTATGGATGGATCGCGGGAGATCGCAGCGAAATCGCGAAAATTTCTACATATTCGCGACGATATCGCCAAAATCTTTCCAAATACAGGTCAAATACCGGTCAACGTCGGTCAAACCGGACAATTTCAAATTAATTCTAGTTTAATCCGGTTCAAATCAATTAATTTTGGTTTAATATAGTTTAAATCAATTAATTCTGGTTTAATTCAATTTAAATTAATTAATTCCAGTTTAATTTGGTTGAATTCTGATCTAATTTAATTAATCTTGGTCCAACACATTTAAAAATAATTAAATATCATTCATTTCTCTTTAATAAATAATAAATATAAGTTTATATATATTTAATTAATTATTTATTATAAACACGATTTGCCGTGGTCATCCCGCGATCTTTCCACAATTCCTCTGAGTTTATTAGATCCCCTTTTTGTCAAGGGGCTGATATATTCCCGCGATCCGAAATTCATAACACTGATTAAGAGCATCCCAATAAAGATGTGCAACATTTGATAAATAGGAGTGGTTTGTCTTAAACTTGGTTACAATGTTGGCTGTGAAACGTAGGAACTACACCTGAAAGCTCGGGCTGATATAGATGGAGTCTTCGAGATGTTTATCGAGCGGTTAATCAATCCACGCTCCTTAGATGTGGGGCTTCAACGGTTTGCAACTTCTTGTTCATCTGCGTAGTTGCTGTGACGTGGAAAATATCCCCGGTATTGACTCGTAGTCTCTTACCCTTCCGTCTACGAGAGCAAATGACGGGTAAAAACCTTGAAGCCCGACTGATTTTGTTTACCCACGTTTGGCACAGTTGGCCTGTGGACATTTGCAAGGATTAGCAAGGGCTTGTACTGATGTACGTGGGTAGGAAGAACTATTTATCAAAATTTGTTAATTCGCAAGAATACTGAAGATGATAGATCAGAGGGAAACGAATAAGAGTGCTTAAATAGGCAAAACTTAATTGCAGAAAAGGAAATCCTAAACTTATTGGATTTAGATTTGTTTTTTAAAATTGCGAAAAATGAAACAAATTATTCAGAAACTAAATTTTATATGTTAGTTTGAACTAGTGACCGCTTCTTTATTTTCACATGAACTCATTCCAATAGATTTGCAGAGTTCCCATGTTTTGATGTCGCTCTCTTTGAAGGCCGACATGTCAAGGGAGTTATGATCCCGAGAGGATACTACTCGAGGCACATTGGAGGAGACACGACCGACCAGAGACTTGCCTCGAGAGTGGAATGAAGGATGCGATGAGAACGTTTCTTATGGCATCGGGTAGGAGAGGAGGGTTGGGGGCCGGCGATGAACTCATGAGAAATAGGAGTTGTTTGTTAATGTTGACAACTTCATGTTTGTTCCTTTAGTTTTTGTCTTCTATTCTTTTTGGTTTTAGAGAATATTGGCAATAAAGTTTGTGATTGAATTTATTTTCCCAGTTTCAATATCACCATACATGTACAAAGTAGTCAAGAAACACTTGTATAAATTCTTTGGTTGTATTTTGGGATGTTAACGAGCCGAATCGAGCCTTGATTTGATAAGAATTGGCTTGTGAAAAAAGCGTTTGGTTCAATTTCGTCTCAAAATAAAATAGATAAGCTTGAACTCGGTTAAATTCGCTTCGGTTTGCTTCATCTCAATACAAAAATAATTGAAAGTTCAAATTAAGATTAAGTAAGAAAGTGTATAATTTATTAAATCCTAAACGAGCCAGCTTAACATTGGCTCAACTCGATTTGAATTATCTAGTTTCATTGTAAGTACTTATTAAAATTTAAAAGAAATATTATGAAAATATATACATAATTATGGTTCGTAAGTCTATCGAGTTTTACAAAATTTACCCTCTAATTTGGCTCGTTTAATAAACGAGGACAACCTTGACTTTAAATATGGTTCGAATAGCATGTTAAAAACCCAAATCAACCTCTAGATGAATATTTAATGAATCGAACTCAAACAATTTTATTAAAAACTCAGCTTATATAATATAGCCCTGATTGCACTCTAGTTCAATAGATAACTTTCACCTCATTAATCTATAAGTACGTTAGTCAAGTGGAAAGAGTTTTTTTAATGATTAATAAAAGAATTCGCGAGAAATTAATTGAAAGGTTGAGAAAATTTTAAAACACTAATTAAACTAATTAAGCTTGATGTGCATGTTAGTGTGTTGGGCACAAAGCACTCTTTTGTGAAGACTCAATAAATAAAACTTATCTACCATCTAACAACTACTCATTAGTACAATATTATAACATATTTAATATGACTTAGTCTCTTCCCTAGTGAACCTATAACATATTTAACTTAAGATATTTTGGTATTTAAAACCATTTAAATCATGTTTTTGGAGCTTTCAAAAATTAGATGGATCAAATATTTAGTTAAAATTGGTTTTCACTCAAGGCTCAAAGTATGCTAATTGCGTAAATTATAATCCAATTAACATGTAATCCGCACGGGTGAAATTTGCAGGCCGACGACGACGACGAGGAGTCACACTCTCACCAATGTGCTTATTTACGAGCAAATTGAAAAATATAACCTAAATAGATGGTTAAGTCGGCTTGTTTACACCCTTACTTTCAGAGATGACTCGTCCATAAGGTAATAGAGACTTTTTCTTTAAGTCCTGACTCTAGAGGGGCCCCAAAATACCTAGCCGATCAGCCAAATATAAAAAAATGCCCTATTTTTTAATTATTACCTGCGTATATATCAAGTTTTATCATCTCAGTCCAATAACATCGAAGGCTAAATATTATCTAAATTGAAACTCATATATACCAACTATTACATTTAATATCATTGACAACTTAATAACATAAGTTTTATAAGTGATTCATATTTCACGAAGAGAAACGTCGAAGCCGAAGCAATGGCGCCGAAGAAAGATGATAGTATGGTATTATCTTTTTAAAAGAAAAATGTTTCGTTTTAAATTCTTGTCTTAAGCCCCTGATTTTCTGAGGACGGCCCTGCTTACTTCTGTGCTCGTCCTTCTTTAAATTATTACAAATTGAAAGGAAAATGAATTTGATGTCACCTTTTATTTGTTTGCCAATATAATATTTTTCCCTCAAAAGTCAACTAAGACAAGGAGTGTAGTATTATAATTTCTGCTTTCGTTGTCACATATGTTTGTTTAAGAATTAAAGTGGGATTGCATGTAATATATAATTGGTGTCGGTTTTGGAATATGGAAGGCCCCTCTTTCCTCTCGTGTCTATCTAATTATAATATATATTTCAATTTCAATTTCAATTAGGGATGGTAAAAAATGTGAATTTGATATTCCAAATCCAATAATTTGATTTATTGTTATCCAAATTTGATGGGATTGATACTCCTATTCAGACCAAGTAAGGGATTGGGTCACTAAATATAAATCAAACTTTCTCAGCTCTTATTCATAATATCTATGTTCGAGTATAGAGTTAATTACGATCTACTCGTGATATAGTAATCAATTCAAGAGTATTTTTGTTGTCTTAAAAATAATAAGTTTCCGTGCAAATTCAATAAACTAACTCACATGGAGATTAACTTCTTATCCAATTATTCAATACTTATTATCCAATGATTGAATCTCTATATCCCGCCAACCCAATATCCAAAAATATATTCATTTGTTACATCAAATACTATTTTTCATTATTTTAATAATAAACTTATTTTAGTTATTTTATTTTATTTAATTTTTTATTATAATTAATTAATTTATATTATATTATAATAAATAATAGATTAATTAATTATTATTTATAATTAGTTATTGATTATTTATAATTAATTAATGATTTTTTGTATTGAAAAACTATGGTTAAACAGAAAAAATTGAAACCAGTTGAAAATCTCGTAATAGATCATTAAGTTTGAATTAAAATTAAATTTAGAAAAATTAATTTTGCAAAAAAATCACTAAACACTAAATTAGAGTTAATTAGTTTATTTATTTTAGTAATTTATAGAGTAGATTGATTTATTATAAAAGGTATAAAAGAAAAGAAATCTCTAATTAATATTTGATATATAAATTTTATAATTTTTTTGAAAACAAATTTTATAATTAATTACATATATGAAAATATATTACTACTTGTTTAATACATTAATAAAATTCGCTTTTACCTTCAAAAAATACATTTTTTTGAAGAAACTTGTTTAATACATTTAAATGGAAACAAATATACAACATCCAACCATTTATACCCATTTATATAAATATATTACTACTTATAAAAATATACTCATTTATATATTCATTTTTCCCTTAAACAAAATTGTTTGAAATGTAGCAAATATGCATTTTTGCATATATATATGCATATGGATATTTAGATACCTGTGTTGGGGAAGAAAGTCTCCAAATATACAAATTTTTGTATATTTAGAAACACGGTTGGAGAAGCCCTTATAAAAATTGAAGTAAGCGTAAAACCAACTATTATAACATAAATATCAAGATTCAAACCCATAACCTCGTGTATTTTAGCGTAAAACTTGTTACTGTTTCGTTCTACTTGTGTTGATATCAGATTTGATTTTTGTTCATTCATGTTTGCATAGAGTCATGCAAATGAAGAAAAGAGAATAAATGAGTTAATGTTGGTCCCAATGTAGACAAAAAGAATAACATGAGAACCAAGTCACAAGTTTCTGTCACATAAATATTCGTCGTGACGATGATGATGATGATATATACTTCTGTTTCTTCCATGAAGACGATCGAAACATTTATAATTTTTTTATAGTAATAATAATAATCATTATTATTACCACTACTGCGATTGGATAATTTTATATTTTAACACAACATAAACATAGTACCGACATGCCGATGATGCTGAGCCACTTTCTTGCTCTCTCTCACTATAAATTTCCCATTCCACGAACCATTTATTTCAACAACACTCACATTCTCAATCTCAATCCAAAAATTCCCGATTCGAATTCGTTTTCTTGGCTCGAGCTCGAATTCGGGTCGAGAATCGAAGCGAGGGCGGTGGCGATGAAGGCCGGCGGGAGAGGGGCTATCGTGGAAGAGGAGTTTGTTTACGGCGAGGAGACGAATCTGACGGTTTTGAAGACGTCTTTGTTCTTCTCCGGCGACGGGTTCGCCGCGTACGACCGGAGAGGCGACCTCGTGTTCCGGGTCGACTCCTACAGCGCCGAGATGCGCGGCGAGGCCGAGCACGTCCTCATGGACCCCACCGGCCGCTGCCTCCTCACCGTGCGACGCAAGGTAGGTTACAGTTTCGGTTAAAAACGATTGACGCTAGTCAGTCGGAGAGGATTAACGTATTAATCAGAAAAGTAAATTTGACAAAGTAGGTTACTCTTTCGATATGAATGATAGGCACTAGTCGGTGGGAATCACGTGTTAGCCGACAAAAATAAATCTGATTAAACGATTAATCATGAATTACAAATGATTCATCAGATAATTAGTCAGAGATTTTTACATTATTTTTAGTACATCTGGTGAATCTGGACAAAAATTAAATTAAAAGGGTTTGTTTAATTGGGGATTTGGGTTAATGGGTTCGGACTTTTTTTTGTTGATCAACGATCTGATTCAATTTATTGCAATGAAAATCACTGAATATGTAACGTATTTGAGAAATTAAATTTATTTACAACTGATGATCGTTTTAACGCGAATCATTCTATGAATTCATCAACTGTATTATATACGCCACAACATATAATTATGTACACGTCTCTGATTTTAAACTTGAGCTTGACTTAGTAGTTAGTATTGCTCTCTCTCTAGTTTAAAGTCAAGCTCGAATCTCAGCTTGTATTTGGTGAAATGGGTTAAAGGGCGCTTTAAAGAATATGTTGTATTATTAAAAAAATATTAATTATAATTTATAGTCTTGTATCATGAAATTTTTGCAAATTACAATCATCATTATTGAAGTTGATTATGGTTTTATCATATTAATTATGATAGATGCCTAGTCTGCATCAACGGTGGGAGGGGTTTCTGGGGGAGAGATCGGAGGGCCAGAAACCGATGTTCGTGGTGAAGAGGACGTCGATGATCGGACGGTCGAGCGAGAGCATGGCCGTCGAGATGTGCGGCTGCGGAGACGAGTACCACATCGAAGGGTCGTTCTCGGAGCGGATCTGTACGGTCTACGATGCGTCCAGAGAATCGGTGGCTGAGATCAGACGCAAAGTAGATGCGTCCACGTGTGTGATGCTTGGCAAGGAAGTGTTGTCGCTCTGCGTCAAGCCCGGTTTCGACGCGGCCTTCGCGATGTCGTTGGTTCTCGTCCTCGACCAGATCAACGGCGAGGATCTCGTCGACCACGGTGACCCCGCCGCAGAGGATTAGGCCCATCCACGTGGAAGTTAGGATTTGGAGGGAACTAATTTTAAATTGGCTTCGCTCACTCTCTCATTTGGCGCCTACTAATTTGTATTGTGCCATAAATATATATACCAAATAAATTATGTAATTATAATTAATGAACAAAATGTAGGACTCTTGTCATTTAAAAATATATTCAACTTTAATGAGTAGTAATATTAATTAGCACGTTACAATTCACGCGCTGATGTGGTGTTGCGTTGACAAGCGCACTCACGTGGAAGATGCAACAAATTAAATTTCATCCAGCTCGTTAAACCACTCCCCGACATAATAACATTTTTCCCTCCAGGTTATAGAATATAACCCGTCCCTCCCTACGCATGGCGCCCCCATGTTGGTTCTCGTAATTCTCACACATCTTTTGGTTTTCACTCAAATGCATCTCATACTTTAATTTAACAAAATAAATAGTAAAAGAAACTAAATATATCGTGTTCGATCAGTTGGGTATGACCATATACTTGATTAGACCAATATAAATCGAATCGGCGAGGATTGAAGCAATTCAGTTTATGCATGATTAGATTCGATAAAAATTGATTCAGTTTCATTTGTATAAATTGAACCGATAAAAATTTCGACTAAACCGAAAATAGGGCATGCGGTCATTTTAGATCATTAACATGTATTTTATTTTTATCAAAACATAGTCGAGCCCAAACTTTTATACACAACTTATCGATAAAAAAACACTCTCTTCACTATCGATACCAAAGTGTGTTTAAAGGAAAGAAATAGAATATATAGAAGACACTTTATTTCGGATGGGCCATGAAATGAAAATATATGGAGAACCAGAAATATCAAAATCAAAGTTGCAAGAAACACAAGAGTTGTTGTCCATTATATATGCCAGCTCTTCATATCTCCTTTTTTCAAATTTTGAATCAATTGTTTTTTTCTTGATAATTCAAATTCTTTTTGTATGTCATTATATATAAGATATTTATATATAGCTCATTTAAACAGTGTAGTTGTAAATATACGAAGTTCGGACTCCATCTACAAAATTTTCAATATACGATTAGAATAAGTATGGTGTAGCATAGTCGTAAATAAGGATATATTAGAGTGCGAATTAGAAGACTGGTGTGAATTTGATATTTCCTTTATCAAATTATGTATTTTCACTATTATGAAATGTATTTACATGGTATCGGGAGAGGGGTATTTTCATTGTGCAACGAGGAGGACAAATATTATTCTATACCCAATCAGTTAACCCTGTCGGGGAAATGGTGTAACGGAGTCCTCGGGGTGTAACGAGGGTCCCTAGGCTGGTTCGCATCGATTCTCACGACGTGGTCTGATTCGCACCATATCATACCTCTCTCTCTCTCTCTCTCTCTCTCTCTCTCTCTCTCTCTCTCTCTCTCTCTCTCTCTCTCTCTCTCTCTCTCTCTCTCTCTCTCTCTCTCTCTCTCTCTCTCTCTCTCTCTCTCTCTCTCTCTCTCTTATATATATATATATATATCATTGGACATTCACTTATTTTCAATGGTCAAAGTTAGTTCTCACGTTCTCACAAAAGGGTTTGATTCTCACTTGATTTGTCCCCCATATATGTGTGTGTGGATGCATTCACGTACCATGTGTTGGATCGATGAAGATCTACGCGTGCGTTGTTCCAGCGTGCGACATGTGTCAGCAAAATTATACCGTGGTCATTTTCAAGGTTCTATCGGGTCTATAACATTCTACCATTTCACACTAACATTTTACTGCGCCGAACAGTTTGTATTTACTCTGTTTTATATTTGATTTCACCAATACATAATGAGTTTATTACTATGTTGGTTTATTTTATAAATATATTTAAAGATACTCTAGTGAGAAGTATTAGAACTAATGTGGGGGTGTCATGTGGTAAGGAGGTCGGGTTCCATACTACAACCTAGAAGGAAATTTTTTATTCTATCGGGGGAATGGTATGCTTAGGGATCGAAAAAAAATTTTCCACGACTGCCACCTCAGCGCACGTGTTATGTGGCGTGCCTCCACTAACTCTCACAGCGGTGGTAGGTTCTCACCGATGAATAGATACATCACACTTCTTACGGCTAGATCCAATCTCCTGATTCTTGAGAAATGGGTTTCACCTTCTTCCTTTCGGAAATGGAAGCTCTGACTATACTAATATTTATTGATTGCAAATTTCTCCAGATTTCCTAAAAGTGCATGAAAAATTGACTCGAATAATACGATTCCTCCGTCACCTCAAAATGAAAAGGGTGATCCCGTAGTTCTTGATCTATATATATGTATACTTGTAAGCAACATATGAGAAATTATTTTTAGGAGCAAGTTATACAAATATCTAAATTCCAAATATATTCTGATTTTCTAAAGTTTGATCATTACTTTGTTGAATTAGTTATTTTTGGATGGATTTTATTTGGGTGTTATATTATATGATCATATATGGTCCACCTCATCTCTAAGTTCTTATATCATAAAGCTTTTTGTAAAAAGGAGAAAAGTGGACAATAACATGATATATAATCATTCTTTTTTGTCCATAAGATTTTATTACTTGATTTAGAGATATATGTTTTTGTTTCTGTCAGTAGAAATTCCCTAGAAATTAAGGCATTGACTATATATATATATGAGTTGAGCCAAAACATTATTATTGGAGAAGGCCACACTAAGGAACTGGTCAACCTTTTTGTTTGTCATTACAATAATTTACAAATTAAAAGTTGGTGTTGAATAAAAATATGTATTTTATATATTATGTATATATATATATATATATATATATATATATATATATATATATATATTATATATATATATATATATTATAAATATATATATATATATATATATTATATATATGTCGATGGCAGCTATATATGCATGCATGTTGTCTTCATTTTTTCTTCGCGGAATTTTCTACGAATATATGATGTTTCAACGATAATGATTTTTAATTTGATGTGAATTTCAACTATATGTAAATTGATTTTCCTTTTGTTGTCACGTGAATGAGACGGCCCACATTAAAGTATTCTATACTTTGATATTTATTTTGTTCGATGCGATATTTTGAGTTATGAGAAAAGAACTTTTATTTAAGTTGATGAATGTATTTTTTTTAGATTTTTTATTTTAATAATAATTGTTCAATTCTTGGTATGTTGCAGTTTAAAATATCCACCACATTATTTTGTATTTAAATTTGAAGATGAAATTAAAGTCAAACTTGAAATATTGTTGTTAAAAATGCTCAAATAATCAAAATGAAAGACTAGCATAATGGATTCTCTTCTTTCACACGGAGTTCTCGTCATTTTGGGCTTGCTCTGACTAAGCTTACACTATCAATTTTTTCATTTCTAACGGTGCCGTTAGAAAGAAAAACACTAACGGCGCACAACTATAGTGCGCTGTTACAACCATTTGTAAC
This sequence comes from Geranium rotundifolium, assembly GCA_963920655.1. NCBI lineage: Eukaryota > Viridiplantae > Streptophyta > Magnoliopsida > Geraniales > Geraniaceae > Geranium > Geranium rotundifolium. Next base: position 3,125,517 of record OY987311.1, on the reverse strand, counting down.
GGCGCACTATATTTGTGCGCCGTTAGTAATGAAAATTAGTAACGGCGCACAAAGTGATGTGTGCCGTTACAAATGTTGTTAACCGTTGACCACTTTGTTGCCGTTAGGAAAAACGGTCGAAAATGAAGCTGTTGTTGTTACCGTTACTTTGTAACAGCGCATCTAACAATGTGCGACGTTACAAGCACATGTTCGACTCAATCCCTAACTCACAAGCACATCATCATATCTTGGCCCAACTCCAAGAGGGTGTGATCATATATGGTTCCGAGGTGTTACCGGCCCGTCCACGTCCATGACGGTACGATCATAATTTCCTAGGTATTATTGGAACTATGAGAATTACTCCGGCCCACTTTCCATGAATGAGTTCACGGGAACCTAACCTTTGATAACAATTTTTATTGCCAGTGAGGAGCACCCCATGAGGAGGCTCAAATACACATTAAAGTCATTTTTTGACCCAAAATACTAGTCTAGTATAAGTCTTGAGTTTAATGTGTGTATAAACTGTCATTTCACTTCATACACTACACTGCCAATGTGAAATATTGGTTCAAGTGTGAATTTCAACATATACAAATGAAAGAAAATTTAAAATCTTAACAAACATCCCCGTTAATTTAAGATGAAAAATCTTTGAAGTATATTAATTAAGTCTAATTCAACTTAGTCGAATCCAAATTTTGATACATAACTTACTTATAAAAAAAAATTTGGCCTGAGCGGGTCTGTTTATCAACCGGTAGGATAGCTCACCTAAAAATTTTACTTTGGGTTAATTTTCAACTAAAAATACTATATAATTAATGTGTTATTATATATTAGTTAAATATAATCTATCTATATGAACAATGCCCATCTGAGTAGAATGATGAGTTTTTTTTAACATTACATACATTCTCTAACTACCCTTAAATCTAATTGACTTAGTTATCGTGTTGAGCTTCCACTCTTGATTTGAAAATAGAGAGTGAATATTATCTACTACTAGATTATGTTTAAGTTTGTGAGTAAAATGATGATTGATGTCCAAACGATTCGCTCATTTATTAAATATATTTCTTTTGTACTGCTCATTTGGGATTATTTGTATGATTGAAGTTCTTGGGGGAGACATTGAAGTGACCTCCATGATAAATCAACATAGCTACACCACAACCATCTTCATAATACACATCTCAATTATTGCTGAAACAATTTACATATCATTGACTTGACAACCTTTTATTTTAGGTTTTTCCCCCACAAAATTTTGAAACAATAACATATTTAAATAGAGATGACCAACCTATATAATTGTGAATTGTTTTGGCTTGTAATAAAAAATAAGCAACTTTGTTTGATAGAAAATTTAAAATTTCTTTATTCATTGGATTCTTCTCAAACTTCTCTTCTAACAAATAAAATGCCTAAAATCTTGTGCAACTTTAAAATAAGTTTGTAGGTGTTTGTTTGAGTATCAAAATTGATATTTCAACTATTGGTAACTTTTAGTTGAGTTGGTATTCTAATTTAATATGTAATGTAATAATAATTAGGGGTAATTGCATATGCTTACCTTTAATTATCAAGTTACAGACACATACATACCTAAAGTTTTTTTTCTTACACATGTTTACCAAAATAAATTGTTTACTTGAATTCAGATACAAAAGGAAGGAAAAGTAAATTTCATCCAAATATGTGTGTGCACGTGACTAGAATATATTTTTTACTTCCCAAAATGTCATTGCTCACGTTATTTGGGTTTATTGGCTCTCCATATACACATGTTTTCATATTCAGACTTTCTCACTCTTCTCAAATCTCCCAAAACCTTTGTCATTTGTCTCTAATATATATTAAAGATATTACCGCCAAAACTCAAGCTTTGCAATCTTCTATTTTTAGCAATTATTACGTCCATCAATTAACTTTATAATTGTAGTAAATAGCATCACTAACAACCCTCCAATTCCTATAATCATGGAGCATATCATGACAAATTGTAATAATTCTAGGGAATATTTATTCTCTTGTATTAGTATAGAATGTCATGTAAATCGTTCATGGAAATCAACTTATATAAAAGACTTTATTCTTTGAAATATATAGTTTTTTCGGTGAAAGTTTCAACTAATTTATCCACTGTTCGACCATACATTTAAGACGCCAACAGTCGTGTTTCGCTCCCTTCCGCCCTCGCTGAAGATCACCACCTTGTTGCTGGAGACGGACGTTGACCTCTTCCAATCCTCAAGGTTTATTTTCCTGATGAATTGTTTTATTCAATTCTCAAGGTTTTATTCACATTTCTACAGTAATTTCATATGCCTAGAGGTTCTAAATGCAATAATCAACCTGAAACTGAGATTGAATAAAACAATTCACCAGGAAAACAAACCTTGAGAATTGGAAGAGGTCAACGTCCGTCTCCAGCAACAAGGTGGTGATCTTCAGCGAGGGCGGAAGTGAGTGAGACACGACAGAGGTTTGGGGAGAGTGAGAAAGTCTGAATCTGAAAACATGTGTATATGTAGTGCCAATAAATCCAAATAACGTAAGCAAGGCCATTTTGGGAAGTAAAAAATATATTATGGTCACATGCACGCACGTATTTGGATGGAATTCGCTTTTCCTTCCTTGTTGTATTTGAATGCAAGTAAAAAATTTATTTGGGTAAACATGTGTAAGAAAAAAAAATTTAGATAGGTATGTGTCTGCAACTAACTGTTAAAGGTAAGCATCTGCAATTATTTTTAGCGCACTCTTGGAGTCGGAGTATGAGGAGGCTGAATGCTCATACCAGAGCGAAAATTTTCAAAAATAGCAGTCGTGAAGCCTTTTATAAAGTTCGTTGTGGAGAGTCGTTGAGGTTCTCATCTTCAAAAAAACTGATGAGGGTAGAACTATGGTAAATAGTGGATAACAATTGAATGAAATTTTGCAGTCCAAAGCATAACAATTTTAGTCATTTCAACATAAAAGAATGTTAAATGATAAAATAAAATAGTATTTTTGTCACTTCCAAAATAATTTTAAAAAAAAAAACAAAATGTGTTAGTAACAGTGAGATTTATAATTAAAAAATTCATGTGACCTATCTGATAATTCGAACTACCCAAATATAACCAGCCGCAATTACCCCTAACTAATATACAATTTAATAATAATATTTCACTCTAAAAAAATTCTAAAAGTTTTATTCTGTAAATAATGGCCAAATGGCCCATTGTAAAGCATAATTATCCCTCAAAAAGAGTAAAAAATTCCTCACCACCAATTGGAGCAAGAACAAAATCACCCAAAAGAATAATTTACTTTCGCGTTTCTTGAATTTTATTTTCTTAGAAAATAATTGATTGACCAGCGAGAGTCACACGTTCCCGTCTTCTCGTAGTGGCATGGTCCACATTACATTAAAGACGACGAGACTTGTCTGAAGATGATTCAAATAAAAAAAAACACACCCGGCCAAAATTCCAAAACCTCAATTATTAATTTATCGGCGTATCTATTTTAGTATATAGATCGCAACCGGGTTCGAAGCCCGAAACGATGATGTCTCCGGCGTTGAAGGCCGTGGAGGAAGGGTTCGTGTCCGGCGAAGAGACGTCGCTGACGGTCCTGAGGACGTCCGTGTTCTTCGCCGGCGACGGGTACGCCGCGTTCGACGGGAAGGGCGAGTCGGTGTTCAGGGTCGACTCGTACAGCCCCGAGATGCGCGACCAGGACGAGCTCGTCCTCATGGACCCCAACGGTCGCTGCCTCCTCACCGTCCGTCGCAAGGTACGTCGTTAGATGTCGGGGTTAATTCATAAACGTATTAATTTTTTATCTCGTGAACCCAACAAGGTTTGAACTCACAACCTATTTTTAAAAAGTGTGTGCTTCGAACCGCTCAACTGCTCAAGTGTCCCTTCAGGACGAATTTGATTCTTAATTGTTCTGATTCAGTCATCGTGATTTTAGGCGATTCGACTCTTATATTATAAAAGTAAAAGCTCTGTCTTTTGAAGGTTAATTAGATTTATAGCGTGGATAGGGTGACTATGGTTTTGGATCTCGATTAGAGATGGCAAAAAAATCTGAACTCGACCGAATCTGATACTTGATGTATTCTTTTAATTGGGACGGATAATACAGATTGGGTACAAATAAACTTATATCCTACTCAACCCGTATCCTATGCATTTAATTTTTATTTTTTGATAAAACTCTACGCATCTATCATGCACGATATACTCCTTATCCTTACAAAGAGCTTGAATTATGAATTTTTTCATGTTTGGTAACTTGGATTGAAAACTTTATTGTGTTCAATAGCTCGCATGAAAGAATTTATTATGTTTTCGTATTAATTTTTGTCGATTGATTATATATTTACTTTCGGATATGATACATGCATAAAAGATATCATATTGATTATATCGAATACCCCATAAATGAACGGATAAGGATATCCTCAACCCATATTTTCTAAAGTTTCGCACTTTCTTTTCGCAGTTGTTAGAGAAAATAAGGATTGTGTACCGATAGGTATCCAACCCTTATTGGTTAAAAGTTGCGTACCCATTTCATGTACGCGGCCTTCATGCCAATATGGTGTAGTGGCTGGTATATGTACGAATATAGGCATACCCGCTCCATATCGTATTTGTTGCCATCCCTAATCTGGACAAAATCGGGTACCACAATTCTTGTATTTGATGAGTATTCGGTTCTAATTATTTTGAACGGGTTCCGATCTTCAACTTTAATAAGTTAAAATCGGTTAAAACTGAGTCTTCAATTTTTAAGATGATTTTAAGCTTAGTTTAAGGACTAAAATATAAAATTAGCAATTGTAAACGCTAGGTAAAATCTCGAATGACTACACCTGGATTTAGTTATTTCTCACATAGTTGCACATAAAAAATATTCTCAGCGCGGTTCCTTTAGAATTTCAGTTTCTCACTTTTCCCCTTTCCGTTAAGTTTCGTCGTTTCTGCTAAAATTAAAAATTAAAAAGACTAGAATGCCCCTACTCGTATTGTAAGTTTTCAAATGATGTCTTTCTTAACTCATCTCTCATTCCTCATCCTCTCTTCATATTGATGCCACCACCTGCACTAATGCCAGTGATTTCTCGTGTGACCTCTACCGTTGGCTCCGTCTCCAGTGACCAATTTTTGGAGACTTTAGGGAAGTCCATTGGCATGACCATAACAGAATGCCCATCACCGGTGCAATGGAAATACCCCCAAAATTGTACACCGGCGGGGTCGGTGGCGAAGAAATCAATGACGTTGGTGTAGGTGGTGGCATCAGTCGAGAGATGATGGAGGAAGGAGAGACAAGTCAAAGAGGGCATCATTTGAAAATGTAAAACACTGACATGTGTGTTTTAGTCTTTTTAACCTCAAATTTTAACAGAACTGGACGGAACTTAACAGAAAGAGGCAAAGTGAGTAGAAAACTGTAATTTTAAAAGAGTCGAACTGAAAAATATTCAGGTGTAATTATACGAAAAATAACTGACTCTAAGTTTACTCATCCGAGATTTTCCCTTTAAACTGGTAAGGAATTAATATGACTCTCAAATTTCGAACCAAAACTAAACTATTGTTTACCTAAGTTTTGGTATTGATTGATTTATACATTTTGTGCTAAATGGCTAAATTGATGATGTTGTGACAGTTGCCGAGTTTGCATCAACGGTGGGAAGGGTATTTGGGGGAGAGAACGGAGGGCCAGAAACCAATATTCGTGGTGAAGAGGATGTCGATGATCGGGCGGTCGAGCGAGAGCATGACCGTGGAAATGTGCGGCGGGGAGGAGTACCAGATCGAAGGGTCGTTCGCCCAGCGAATATGCACGGTCTACGACGCGGCGAGAGAGGCGGTAGCGGAGATCAAACGAAAGGTCGACGCTTCCACTAGCGTCGTCATTGGCAAGGAGGTCTTGTCGCTCTCCGTCAAGCCCGGTTTTGACGCCGCCCTGGCAATGGCGCTGGTTCTCGTGCTCGACCAGATCAACGGTGATGATGTCGTCGATGAAGGCGCGTAAATTTAATAGCCAACGTTGTTGTTAATAAGAAATTAATCGATTGCACTGCGACGTCTTTTTGAACTTGAATTCATGCTCGATGTAAAGGATGGATGTGACGAATTTGAGGCAGATGTATGACCGAAAAAACATTAAATAACTATCTTTGAAAATATAAAAGACATGTAAGGATATTTTAGTATTTTCAACGTCAATTTTTAACGGAAAGAGTAATATTGATAATTTTTTGTTACTTTTCAATGAAGAGGATCTCGAGTTTTAGTCAAGTGCAAAACGTCTTATTGTAGATAGGGATGTAAACGAGCCGAGCTGAGCCTCAATTTGACAAGGCTCGGCTCGGCTCGTGAAAAAAATGTTCGGCTCGAGCTCGGCTCGGGCTCGAACGAGCTTGTGCAATTAAGCTCGAGTTCGACTCGAGAAAATTTAGATAAGCTCGAGCTCGAGCTCGGCTCGGCTCGATTCACTTAATTTCCAACTCGTGATTGGCTCGACTCGATTTGACTCGTCTAATTTCATCATAAATATTCCCCAAAGTTTTGAAAATATATAATTAATTAAATATTAAACGAGCCGGCTCGCGAGCCTGTCGAAGCTTAAAAGTTCAGGTTTGAGCTCGGCTCGTTTATTAAACGAGCCTAATATTGAGCTCGAATTCGACTCGAGCTCGATCATAACGAGCCCGAACCGAATATTTAACGAGTCGAGCTCGAGCGGCTCGTTAAAAGCTCGACTTGTTTACAAGCCTAATTGTAGGTATACTAATGTAACATTTTTCCTTTTATTTTTACTGAACTTAAATTTATGCCAATTTATCAAATAAATAATATTTTAAATGCAAGTTTCTATGAAATGTCCAAATAATTCTTGTACAGGTGAAGAAAAAAATATTTTTGAGGAGAAAAATATATTAATATTTTACTAAAATATGAATTAAAAGATGATATTTACATGTCAAAATTACTATTTTTTTTGTAATTGTGCAAACTGCAAAGGTAGAATAAAAACGTGTTTAGAGCGATAAACTGATACAAATTTTAAATATTAGGAAAAATTAAAGTTCAAGTATAATTGGTGATGACAAAATAATATTTTTCCTCAGTATTAAAAGTGGCAAATTATATATGATTATTCTTAATTATACAGATAGCTACCCAATCTTAAATTTTGATATATAGTTACCCAGATAAATTATATTCTTACAATTTCACACAAAATGGATGTAATATATATTTCTGTCTATGCATGTGCCTACATGTGAAATTGCGATTTTCTTGTTAGAGTAGGAGTTAAAATTGCGCTGGTTCTAGCCCAGATGCGGCCGTCCCGTCCCACAGCAGGGGCGGTTGGACGCGGCAAATAATATAGTCAGACATGAGGTAAAAGTTGGCGGCGCGAAGGTGTAAATTGCCAAAATGTATGCGACGCCTACAAGACTTTATACAAAGTTATATATCATCAACAACCCAGAACTTCTTTGCGAGATTGAGAGAGGTGTTGAAAATGGTATGAGTTAAGAAATTTGGAATTTAAATGAGGGTAAAATTATTATTTTATCTAAAATGTAACTGAAGAACATGGTGTCTTATTATTAGTCATCGACCATTTCGTTATAAATAAAAGAGGTAATTTCATGTCAGTATTCCAATTTTGCCTCAATTTCAAATTAGTGCCTCAAGTTTGAAAAGTTTTTTGCCGGTATCCCAAGTTTAATTAATTGCAGATAAGTACCTGATTTGTTAAATCTAACACAATTGGAATGTGAAAAAAACCAAATGACCCTAATGCTTATAATAGTTATCATTATATTGAAACTTTTGAATAGAAAAATTCTATCATACGACCTCCGTTTCGAACTCATAAAATATCAAGTCGAATAAAATCGAAAGATAAACAATTTTAAAAAATAATATTAATAATTAAATTAAAATTATTAATAATTATTTAATTATTAATATTCTTCAAAGTTATATATACATATGGTCCACCTCTAAGTTTAATACGAGTAAATGCATGTAATAGGACAAAAATGGACACAATCATTATTATTATATATAGGAGTGATGAAGTTGGTCCCAGAATTTATTACCAAATTTAGTGATTTTTGTTTTTATCAGGTAGAGTAGGTTGATTTGAAACAAAACTCCTAAAAATTAAGGTAATGATTATGGTTGAGTTAAAACATAATTATTATATGATAAAGAAGAAAGCAACACACTTAGGGTCAACAACCCTTGTGAATCACACAACCTTTGATTTTGTCAAAACAATAATTTATAGATTAAGACGGCGTAATTAAATCAAAATATAGCTATAATATTATACTGTTGAAATGTCACTTGACTATTTTAAAAATTAATGTTTTTGCACCTAATTATTTTTAAAAATTCTTTTGCCGTTGTAGGTATCTGAAAATTGATAATGTTGCACCGTTAGTCATTCTATTCATTTTCAGTAAAGTATGTTCAATTTTGAAGTTAAAATGACCAAAATGCCCTCACATGTGTGTTAAATTTTTAATATATATCATTTAACATACATGTGGGGCATTTTGGTCATTTTAATCTTAATATTTAACAGACTTTAGTGAAAATGGATGGAATGACTAAAAAAAATTAAAGGTAGCCAGGTGAAAAAACGTTAACTTTTGGAGTAGTCAGGTGACTTTAACGCGTAAAATAGGTTATATAATTCTTTTATATTTTTAGATGTAAGTTTATGTTAAAATAATGCACATAGTGTAAGTTGTGTATAATATTTATCATGATATTTTTCTGCTGAGAAAATCTAAACCGATACAAAAGAATCTGAATATTTCATATAAATTGTGGGCACAAACCCAAACCGATATATGTATACGACTCAATTTCATGTTTTTTTGTATGATGATACACTACAATTATTTAACAAAATGTGTCATATATGGTCCAAATAGGCAACTATTGCAAAACTACAATATGAATAGAGAATAACACGAATTAAAAATTCATTGTATAATTATATGCAACAGTTCTGTATGATAATTTGTTACATATAGTCTGAATACGCAGCGATTACAAGCATACGTCATTAATGAAAGAAGTACACGTCTTGATGACTAAAGAGTTGTATATATTTAAAATCATCGCGATCTATGAGGATGAGATATTTATAATCATAATCGCGTTGACGTGCTCAAACACGTGTAATATAAGCATTCATAAAATAAGTATTAAGACGTGTATAAACTATTGTCACGCTAGGTTGATAGAAACGACAAATTACAATTCAAAACAATCGTACCCGCTCGAATTCATATAGGTTTTTTTAGATTGATCAAATAGTTAAAATCCATGTAGCATGAGTTGACAAATAATAAGAATCAACCCTATTATATTCCAAGCCCGACAATAGTATCGATCCTTCACATTTATTATGAAACATATATATATATATATATAGTTCTCTTCACAGTACTCATGTGAAGGCCTTGTGATGACATTAAAGTCACATTCATGCACGCCACCATATATCTTCGTACGTAACATTTATATCTCAATTATTGCTCAACATATATATATTCATATAGATATTTAATTTTTTAAACAACATGTTATCGTGTACTAAGATTTTTGTTAATGATAGTATTTTTATTTCTATTTTCTTGTAGCTGTCATGTATTTAAAACTATATAAATTATGCATATAATATTGTGATGAAGAAGATTGAAATTTCTTTGATAAAAAATTCAGGATGGTGACACACACACACACACACACACATATATATATATATAAATTGTCACAAGAACAACTTAAACCAACAAATGATTAATGTTTAAATAAACAAAAATCTTTTAAACTAATCAAGTACTTCAAGCTAGTTTCACAACAAATAAGAGTGAATGGATCGTGGAAAATAATTGACATGAGAGGTTGGTATTTATTTCTTTTGAAGAGAAATATATATATATATATATATATGAGCATGAATTGGAGTGATAAAAATTTACGTCCCGTCGTCGTGATACATGGGCCATGGTCCTTTAAAGACGATAAGACTTGTCTCACGATCGATGATGATTCAAATTCAAGGGAAAAAGAACAGTTCCCACCCCACACATTATTATTATTATTATTATTATTATTATTATTATTATTATTATACAACTTTTGAGTATGTCACTATTATTATTATACAACTTTTGAGTATGTCATCATTCTCTGTATTATCAAAAATGATATCGTTAAAAAATTTAAGCGTGAGTTTAGGTTTTATATCGGAAAAGCATATGATGTAAAGTGAGTTAATATACATATTAGACTCAAGATTCACTAGTTATTTTTTTGGTTCATGGGTGAGGTTTAATGTGTACATGAGTTTTTCTTGTGATTTGCTTCTTTTTGGTGAGACTCGGTTCTCCCCAATAAAAATGACGGTAACGAGTACTAGGTCGTACGATAAGTAAACTATATCATCGAAAAAATTATTAAAGTCACATGTCACTTACTTACTCCCAAATAGTACAGTATTTGTTAAATTTAATTGACTGTGTAAAAGTAAACAAATGTAAAATTGTCGGTGATTATTACCACTTTTTGATTAACATAATTTTACGTGGAAACATTTTTTTTTGAATCAAAGCATTTTTCATTCATGTATCAAACTGGATGGGACATCCCCGCACCCATAGACCAAGAACACGTCTTCCATCCCGACTAGATGAGAAAATCCCGTAATCCCCCTACATAACGCATTAAGCAAATTAATTTTCTCGATCAATCGATCCTGCAAACCAATCAATATTATAGTACTCTAACGCAAGCGCAACACTAATTCAAACCTTAAACCTGAGTAATATTTTTGTACAACTTCTTACTATTAATATTAATATATTATTGTGAGACCCAAAATAAAGATATATAGTTTATTAAAATTGATTACTCAATCCACCTTAAACGAAAGTCAAGATTATAGATGTCGCACGTTGCTATGATGACAGATAGATTCCCTCGAAGCTATGACATATTTTATTTTTTATATTTTTTATTATAAATTAATTTACATATGTAATTAAAATACAAGTTATACTACGAGTAATAATATTTTCAACTTTTTTTTTAAAAAAATAGTTAATTTGGACAAAACCAATTCAAACTAGTCCAAAATAAACCAATATCAATACAAAATCGACCCAAAACGTCATGGTGTTGCTCCCGTGTGTTTTTCAACGCCATGGAAGCCGCCATTTACAACACCGACGTAAATCAATGTTATCATAACTCAAGCAAAAAAGAATATAAATTATAACTCCAATGTTGTTTTTTTTTAAAGCAAACCGAAAGTTCATATGATATCACGAGCGAGAATAAGCGTCACACACGAAAGTCAAGTATCAGCCGTGTACAATTTACAAGAAAACAGTAAAAGACAGCTTTAACGACAATATTGTTAGATACAAATATGTCCAACAAATATATTATTATTGGACTTGCATGCGATGAAGATGGCAAGTAAATTAATATAAAATAGAATATCAATTACTCGATCTAGTTTACATGTTAGAGACTTTTATAACTTAGTACACATGTCTCGGCTACAACTATATAGTCTATATAATATTTAACAATAATATTATGATTATTACATTACAAATTTCGAGAGACGAGACCGACATGTCAGTGGCGACACAGATCTGAGCGCACTATAAATTTCCCATAACTCAGCTTACCTAATAATCCCAATTCCTGAGAAAAATATTCTCTAAACAAAACTCTGAAACATTCTCTCTACGACTCTTATCACTTTCGTGGCGATTCAAGAAACATGTCGACGACAGCGAAAAATGATCATAGAGAACAACAACATGTGCAAGAGACAGTTCTGACGGTTCTCAAGACGTCCCTGTTCTTCGCCGGCGACGGGTACGCCGCGTACGACTGCAACGGCGAGTCTGTGTTCCGTGTCGACTCGTACAGCACCGACGAGCGCGACCAGGACGAGCTCGTCCTCATGGACCCCAACGGCCGATGCCTCCTCACCGTCCGTCGCAAGGTTAGATAGATGTGTGTGTGTGTGATGTTTTTGAGTTGAATATGAAGAAACCGTTTTGAATTTGTTGAAAAGATTTAATGGGTTTGTTTGATATGCGATTCGGGTTAATGGGTTCGGGTTTGTTTCTCGATTTATGTTGTTTTGAGTGAGTTCGGTCGCGAGTTCTTTGAATTCTGGGTGACGAGGCAGGTTCGGGGCGGATTTGATTATCCTCGTATTTTAGTTATATCGGATCGTGAAATGTTGAGTGTCTGTCGGGTTTAGCGTATTTTGACCATGTAGAATGACTGTGAGGCGGGTTTGGGGTGGGTTTAGTACTTCTCGTCGTCTGCCCTGCCAGACTGAGGTACGAGATTCCTGTTAGGGTTTGGAGATTTCTGTCATCACTTCTCCTGGTTCTATTACAGTACAGGATAGTTGCAAGAAATGACACAAAATCTGACGGGCACTCTGTAACTTGTTATCGCGGAACGTTAAATTTGTCAGATCTCGTAAATACCGAGTACCTTATTTTATCTCTGTAAGATGACAACTTGGCGGGCACGAGACGGATTTATTATTGTCGAATCTTACGTATCATGTTTTTGTCGAGTTTTGGAGATTTTTATCATCACTGCTCATATTTCTATCACCTCATACAGTAGGGTGCAGGAATGACAAAAAAAAACTCAAATTCCGACGGTACCCACAATCCTTGATTGAATATAATGAGAGTTAATATTACAAAATCCGTCAAGTAAATTAAGTGTTTTGAACTAAGACGAGATCACAAAACACGCTTAATAGGCTTTTATTATGATTTGAGTTTAATAACGGAACACTTTTCCCCAATAAGTAACAAATAATCGATCCTAACTTTGACTTTTGTCACCGTACAGAGGCCGAGCCTGCATCAACGGTGGGAGGGGTTCTCCGGGGAGAGATCCGACGGCCAGAAACCCACATTCGTCGTGAAGCGGGTCTCCATGATCGGACGGTCCAGCGAGAGCATGACCGTGGAGATGTGCGGCTCCAGCGAGGAGTACCAGATCCAAGGGTCGTTCGCCCACCGGAGCTGCACCGTCTACGGCGGCGCCACCAGGGAGGCGGTGGCGGAGATCCGCCGCAAGGTCGACGCCTCCACCAGCGTCCTCATCGGAAAAGAGGTCCTCTCTCTCTCCGTCAAGCCCGGCTTCGACGCCGCTCTCGCCATGGCTCTCGTGCTCGTGCTCGACCAGATCTACGGCGACGATCTCGTCGACGCCGAGGAGGAGGATTGTGGTAGCGTGCACTGCGTAGCAGAGGATTAGGTTGAGAATATGATAAGGGATAATTTAGACCCCTAATTTATGTCAAATCTCACATGACACCCAGTGTGACCCCTTAAAATATTAATTTTCTCATTTAACACATTTATGTTAAATATTAATGTTAAAATGACTAAAATGTCCTTAAATGTGTTTTAATTTGCAAATCCTACCATCTCTCTCTTTCTCCCTCTCTCGCGTCTCCTTTTCTCTCTGAACGTTTTCGAGCTGAGAGAGGGAGGGAGGAGCTCTCTCTCTCTCACGTCTCATTCTTTTCTCTCTGGACGTTTTCGAGCTGAGAGAGGGAGGGAGGAGATCTCTCTCTCTCTCTCACTTTCTCTCTCTCTCACGTCTCCTTCTTTTCTCTCTCAACGTTTTCGACCTAGCGTTTTCGAGCTGAGAGAGGAAAGAAGGAGAAAGAGAGAGGGAGAAGAGATTGAGAGAGCAAAAAGATAGGATTTGCAAATTAGGATATTTTAGTCATTTTAACATTAATATTTTAACACAAATGTGTTAAGTGAAAAAATTAACATTTTAAGGGGTCACGCTGAGAATTTTTTTTTCAAGGGGTATCATGTGAAATTTGACATAATTTATGAGTGGTTTACGAAATTATCTCTATGATAAATGCTATAGGACAAGACGGTCCAATAATTTAATCTAATTTAATTTAGTTTCTTAGTCTGTATCGCTATTTTGGGTTTGGACTTTTTGAGCACGCGTAAAAAAGAACACAAGAAGAGGACAAATTGGTGTTTTCAAATTCCTTGGCTTCTTCTAATATTATTATCTTCTTTGTTTTTACTATGCTTTTTGTCTCCTAATATTTAATTTGTTGTGGGTTTGGAACAAAATGGCTTAGTTGTTGATTGTCTCGTATTATTATACAATTTACCGTTAAATTAGAAATTAAAAAGCTAAATGTTAAATTAGAGATTTAGGTGTTTGAAATGAAGTTAATAAATACGAGGTAATTTCTAAGGTTTCAAAAGTTCTTGACTTGATCGAGAAGATATTTTTTGCCCGACTAATATACTTAGTATTTTCTTAATTTTGATAATTTCGTCCTTTCGTCACATACTGGAATATTTAATTTTAATAGTATATGTAGGGATGACAAGAAGACTCGAATTTTTTGTATTTTGAATAGTTTTTGAGTTAAGTTTTGGCTAAAGTTCGTTCCCGGCGGGTCTTGAGCGGGGCCCGTGAGTACTCACTCACTTTGATTGGGTTTTTTTCGAGTCCGGAACCCATTTAAATTCTTCGGGTACAGGTGCGGGTTTGGTCAAATCCGACCTTACCTCAGTCCGTTGTCATCCCTAGATATATGTTAGGTTTGAAAATATGTGGAACACAATTGAGGCTGAATATACGACGTAAATTATAATTATTACTTATTCATATAATCGCTTATTTATTAAAAGAAATTGACACGTGACGCAAGACTCGCGTATAAAATTCCACTTATTACTTCTCTCTCTATGTTTTGATGGGTTCAAACCCCACCTCAAAACCATACGGGAATCGAATAAATTGACACACATATTAGATTATTATTTGTAGACAATTGTTGGAGATGTTACGTGCTCTCTTTATCAAGACTTGGTCTCCAATAACATTCATGAACAAAAGTCGTGTATTCATGAAGACGACTCTTAGTAGCTACTAGGGTCGATACAATGCTTCGTTCTCGATAGAGGCTCGATGTGCGCACCGATTAGACAAAAATACCCCTCTCTCTCACCACTCTCTCGTCATACCTTTAGTCTCTCCTTCCTCTCTCTCCAGAAACGAAATTGCCCCACCAGACCCTTCTTCCACCGTCGCCGGCGAGCCTCCCTCCGTCTAATCCCCACCCGCCGCGCGTCCACCGTCCTGGCCTTCCAACACAAGAGTACGGGAAGATCTTCAAGGCCGAGTTCGATTTTTCGTCGTGGTTCTCGCCGGAAGTCGAGGAGGTTCGTCTCAAAGCTCCTGGTTCTAGATCCAGCGAGACGGATCTCGATTTCAGTGATCATGCGCGTCCCCTGGTTGAGGAAGGACCTCTCTCGCCAGATCTCGCCCCCGATCGAAGAATCGGATTCGAAATCGCCTAGATTCTTGAACGCGTTGTGTTCGTCTCCTCGATGTCGTTGGAGTTCGACCTCTCGAGCCTGTTCGAGAGTAAGCGCAGGGCGGCGTCGATGTTCACGTCGTGGTGCTCGGCAGCGGCGATAATGGCGAAGATTGAGTTGATGGGGAGGCGAGGCGAGGTTGAGGGTTTGGAGGGAGAAGTCGTTCAAGGTGGGGATGATGGGGGCGGGGGAGGGGAGGCTGACGGTGGCGGCGGAGGGGTTCGAGGTGGCGCCAGTTGTGGCGGTGGTGGAGGGGATTGGCCGGAGAGAGGCTCGCCGGCGACGGTGGAGGGAGGGAGGAGAGACAGAGGGTATAGTGAGGGAGAGGGGTATTTTGTCTTTGAACAATAAATTTTTGACGACTGAGATTTTTGCCTATTTTAATGGGATGTTAGTGAGAATAATGGTTTTAGAGAGCGTTGGGTGAGATTTGGTGTATTTTAGTGAATGGTATCTGAAATTATCTATTGTACGAACGACTCGTTTACGTAACTTTATTTTATTTTTATTTTTTGGTGTCAACATCAATCACAATCCACACTTGTGGCCACCACTATTATTATGAATTTACGGTTCATATCAAACAAACAAATATAGAGCACTGAACTGGACAGAACAAAAACACTTGTCTTGTTCACATTTCAAAATCTTCTATCGCTTGCATGCATAAATTATTGTCCAGATGATTACAAGAAAATATTAATCCAATCCAATCCAATTCAAAAAATAAATAAATTATTGTCTAACTGCAAAATATTAGTCCGTATTTATGAAAATAGGGCATGTGTAAGAGTCATATCACCCACCATTTTCTAAAATGACGTAATTTCTTATATAATAAAAATGTTTTTCGCGTTTTTGAACGGGTTGGGTGCCCATTGGAAATGGGCAGGTCGGTGCGGGTTTGGCAAAACTCGTCCCGTTGCACTAGACCACAAAAACTGTGGACATGACGATATTTTTACCGTTCATCTCGCCAACTAACACAAAATGAAGTCGAACTTGAAAACAGGTTCTTCTAATTATGAGAATTGAACACATATTTGCATCACATTTCATAATGATAATATTGCATGTTGTTTTTGTATTCTTTACTGTATATTTACTCAGCAGACGAAAATTATTAACATTAACCATAAAGAACAAGAAGTTATTACAGGAAATACACATTGCACATTACTGCAGTAAATGTAATTATCCCTAACTATAAATCAAAGCTACCACCATAAAACTGAAGTTACAATCATCCAAAAGAGCCCCAAAAGGTTACAAGGGCTAAAACAGAGTGCAGTTTGGTCAACAACATAGATAGTTTTTACTATACTCACCATTTCACATTAAACTCAGCTCACTGGCGTCGGGGACGGGCGGTGGACTCCGGCGTACTCCACCGGCTGCTCCACCGGCCCATTTTCAGGCACGTACTCTTCTATTTTCTCACATTTTCCCTCTTCTCTATTGGCCTCTTGAGCCAGGGTTTCTGGATTGTCTGGTTCGCTTCCGTTAGGTACATTCTCTGCATATTCAACCTTGTCGCTCTCAATTTCAGCTACTTCCACGGTCACGGCACAACAAACAGCAGGTTTGTCACCAGGTTCTTGGGTTTGATCCGTATTGGAGTCTTTGATCTCGGGTTGATCAATTTTTTGCTCTTTCTCGACCCCATTTTCATTGTTGGGGTCTTTCTTCTTGGTCTCTGCATTTTCGATATGGGTTTTCTCTGCATCCTGGATTTGGATGTCTTTCTTGTCATCTGAGCCTTCGATATGGGTTTTCTCTGCATCATGGATTTGGTCATCTTCTTTCTTGCCATCTGGGCCTTCAGGGGCTGCTTCCACTTGTTTGGTGTCTTTCTTGGAACCTGGAGACTTTCTTGCCCGTTTCTTTGGTGGGTCGTTGTCGGGAGGTGGAGTTGTCTTGGCTTTCTTGCTGATCCTGGCTGACCTCCTTGGCGTCTCACCGGTGGTCCAATCGAACTCTGAAAGAGAAGGATTGCCAGGGTGCAACTTGATGTACTGCTCCAGCTGCTTTCTATTATGGATTTCCTCTCCCGTGGGAGCGATGAACATGATCTCGTTCTTCTTGGGCGTGCCTGAGTTCTTCGGAATAAACTGCGTGAGGAACAGAACATCTTTCACAATAAGCACCGCGCAGATACTTAACATTTTATACTTAAAGGGAAAGGTGGCATCCCTGGTTCGGGAGATGAAATGATAAACAAAATGAAAATCTTGAAAAAGATTTATGGTTTTCTTTCTCCGCCATTTCACCCACGGCCTTTGTTATCAACTACTTTGTTTAGATGGTGTATCCTTCTTAATTTTAACACCTAATTTGTAGATTTCTGAGCCAAAAACACTTGAAAACTACATTCATACACACACACACACACACACACTGAAGGCTTAAATCTCAGCATTGCATATTTCAATCCAAAATTTATTCTACAATTCACCAAACAATGCTTCGGATACATACTTATCTCTGTGCCATAGCACACAAGGAACTTGATCACTGTCGAAGGGTTGAGTTTCACTTCAACCACAAAATCATTCAACAGTGTCACTCTCAGCTTTGTGTAGTAAACTACCTCGGGGTAAGATGAAACAATTAAAGGATTTATATTAAGCCAAGAAACTAATAGGAACAGCAGAACTGTGAGCAACTCAATTAGAGTAGGATTTCCCGAATTATTGCTGATAAAAAAAGAAACATGAGCAACCTGTGTTAAGAAAAAAGGTGGGAAATTGCAAGAAGTAGATGTAATTTTTGCAAAATGTGTAATAAAACTATTTTTCATTTCCTTCCTTTTTTTCATTTCATTTGTTTCAATATTGTAATAATTTGATAAAAAAATTATTGCTGATTGAAATTCTATCAAATTATCTTGATTGAATTGACTTTAGTTTTAAACTATGATAAATTGGTCTACAAAAAAGAACTATGTGCAAAGGTTCAAAAGTTGAAAACAGAACATACAATTATCACTAGAAAATAATATACATATCTTGCTCAACAATTCAATCTATAATAACCTAATCCATGCCAAGGAAAACACAAAATTAGCAGCAGCTACACAGTCAAATTAACAAGAAAAATCTTCATAACATACACAAATAATATAAGACTCAGATTTCCATTAGCAGAACCTGGATCCCAAGTAACTCAAGAGGAATGACCCTGAAGCCTAACTAGAAGACTTGCATGAAACACACAAAACTTAGCACTTTCCTGTTATGGTGGAGGCTAAATTAAATCATGGTCAGTCTAGGTTGCAATATGAATCTCCCAAAATTCAAATAAGGCTTATCTACAAAAATTGTCAACCTACTCAGTACATTTTATAACTTGACAAATTTAGCAAATTACAATTACCAGAGAATTAGACCCTTCAAGAATGCCCCAAACAGGAAATTACTGCACCCACACTAAAAACAACCAAATTCACAAAAAATCTATTGTATAAGCACTTGGATACTAACCCAACCCCACTTACCCAAAATCAAAACTACATCACTAGATTTTGTAACTTGACAAATTTAACAAAGTTCAATTACCAGAGAATTAGACCCTTCAAGAATGCCCCAATCAAAAAAAAAAATTTACTGAGCACACTAAAAACAACCAAATTCACACAAAACCTATTGCAAAAACACTTGGATACTGAAATTAACCCAAACCCACTTACCCAAAAACAAAACTACACCACTAGAAGAAAAAACCCAGAATTGAGCAAAACCCACATACAAATTCACAGCAACAAGCAATCCAAGCCAAAAAGGAACCAAATTTCAAGCAAAAATGAGAACCCAATAACACAAACAACACACAAAAAAAACCCAGATAGACAAAGCAACAAGCAAGAGTGATAGATAGAGAAAAAAAACCATCTTTTTCCAAGCAGCAGGTGCAGGAAGCTCCACAGACACCACCTCCTTCTCCATAGGCTCCATCTTCTTCAGCTCCAGAAAATTCACAAACCCTAAGAAACTCAAAACCTTCTTCTCTCTGAGAAACTCAGAACAGTCACAGAAACTCAATACACACCGAACAAAAATTAACAACCGCTTGTCTGTGATGTGGTGACCAAAAGAGGCGGTCACGTAAAAAAAATCCAACTGCGAACGTGCGGTGACGTAGATTTAAATATATTTTGTTTTTACTCTTTCACGTTTTTTTGGTACTATCCGTCTGCGTCGGACACGTGTCCAGTGGTTTTAAATTTTTCCAGACGGTAGCGTTCGGTTAGCTGCACGCGACACGCGCCTTTGGTTGTTTGTTCCGACGCGCGACGCTTTTTGAACACTTGTGGTGAAGGGCGTTTTTGCGACGTGCGGGTGTTGAGAGTGGGTTTGGGTATTGGGAGAGGGACACCTGTCGCTTGGAACTGGATAGGGTTTATTAGCTATAATGGATCGTGGTTTGGAGTCCGAGCGTGACGCTCTTGCCAGTTCGTGCTTGCCACGCGCAGAAAATTTGGATCACGGGCTTGGGCCTTTGAAAAGTATGGGCTTCGGTGGTACGGAAATAGAACTTTTCTGACCAGCCCATGAGGGCGTTTATGTGAAGTGAAAGCCTTGGGTAATTGGCCCATCTTTGGTACATCTATTGGGCCTCCAAAGAATCTAAATTAGATATACCTTTTTTTAAAACCAAACTTCATTAAGCATGACCGCGAATAATAGATACAGTGGGATAGACCCATCACCAAAATCTCATTCCGAGTTACATAAAGACCAGCGCATATACTGTCTTATTACAAATTTTTGGAATAAAAGAAATAGAAACAGAAGGAAACCTATTCAATATACAAAAACAGTTAAAAACGAGGACACCTAGCCCATTTGGGATCCTGGATTCAGAACGGACGGCAACAATAACCCTTTGACAGTCAGATACAACGTCCACTTTCCCCCTCATGTTCCATACGGCCCACCAAGGCGCTTCTCAAAGACTCGTGATTTCTACCTCAACAAGTTGGAGAACCCCCGTGAATCAGCGACATAAATTCGTTATAATATGCCCCCTCTCATCTGTACGTAGGCACCCCAAGCTCTATTTGCCACTAGATGAATCCAACACAACATCCATATTGATCTTCAGCAGTCCCGCCCTCGGGGGAGACCATCTGCACTCACTCTCCACCAGAATTTATTCATAATTTTCTCAATCTCATCATACATTATGTGGAAACAGGAAATGTTGCATCGAGTAATTTAGTAAAGATTGTAAAACAAAAAAATTGTCATCGCCTCCCTCCCACCAAGAATAGAAAATGGGTACTCCAATCATAAATTGTTATCACAATTCTGTTTCCGAGAAAAGCCAACACACCTGACTTATTCTGACCTATCGTATAAAATACGTGTACTCGATATGTGATAATCATACATGTAATTTCTGGAAAGTTGAAGTTGATTAAATGTATTTATTATCAATGATTTTATATTATAATCGATAAATTTTACCTGAATAACCCTTTATATTATTTAAATTGTGAAAATGGATATCATATCTTTACATTAAGTTGAAAAATATGAAGGAGATACCTGAATGGAAGATTTAGTCAAAACAAAGACTTAATCAAAGGCAATATAAAAGTGTTATGGATATGAGATGTGATTGGGAGAATATAAGAGGAAGAAGAATTGAGGATTAGGGTTTTAAAACAATTAAATTTAAATTAATAACCCTAACCCTAACCCTAACAACCCCTTCTCATTTTCCAAAGTGTGAAACACCACATTAAGCCATTTTCACACAAAACTACCAACTTTTTCCACAAACTTATCACCTTGTTGCAATAATATGTTTATATTGTGTATTAAAGTCAATATGCTTCTCTTTTCATATTATAATAGACTTGAATATTATATGTGTGAATTTGCTACCATAATTAACCAATGCAACAACCCATATTCTCATAATTAATTTTTTGGGGCTTTAGTTATAAATGGTTCTTGAATTACACATGATGTTTTGTATGTTCATTTATTTTATTCTCTTAACTTAAAATTGAGATAGTAAGAAAATATGATAGTAGAAAATAATATAAATTGAGCACGGATCGACAAAGTGTAGTGCAGAAATATTACAATAATATTAATTGACGCTCGAAATTTTTTTAAACGTTGTTCGAATGACCCCTCCATTATATAAATTTAACTAGAATGCACAAAATTATCATTACATATTTAAAATTAATTGCAATTCTAATTATTTAAAATATTGAAACACTATAGTATGCTAAACCACTTATTTACAACACGTGGTATATTAAAATGTACAAGCAATGAAGTTTTATACACTTGTTAATTATGTAACCACACGAGCTTCATATATATTACTCATTTTACTCGTTAAGATCAACTTAATAAGTGAATGTATATTTTAATTATTTCTAACCCATACGGGAGATGAGCTAGTGGTGGTTTTATCCCGGATTCTCTATCTATAATTGTTGATCGCGAAGTTCGTGTTTAATATATTACTGAATTGTTACTTTCAGAAAAAGTTGTTCTTCAAAAATATGTGAAAAAATTATATATTAATGTTTTTAGTAGATTATCCATGGACATGATCTAAAAGTATCATTTTCTCTATGTCGATATAAACATATTATGTGCTCATAAAATTCGAGCTCTTAACCTTCAGAACTTGAAAACACACTTGCATGCCCATAAATTTATGTTACATATTTTAACAGCAATTTTATTTTCTCACATTAATTCTAGTCGTTGACTTCTTCAAGATTCAAGATCCAAATTAACACATACTTATATATTTTTTTATCAGCAGCCTACACTTAATTATATGTTAATTTAATCAATAGGCATTATTTTTTTATCAGCCTCCCTCCTCCAGGCATTGTCTTAAATATAAAGACTAAAGTGAAGGTCATATTTTATAATAAATGTTTAATTATATCATTAATAAGAATAAATCATTTAAACTTTTTTATTATATAAAAATCATTTTTGTGTTCTTGACAATTAAATCGTTACATTAATAATGGTTGCATCCGCAACTGTATATAGCAACCCACTAGTTTGCTAAAACCTTGAAATAATTATTGGGAAGAATAATTTAATAAAACTAATATTTTAATTAATTGGAGAATAATATAATGATTTAAAAAATAAAATGAAAAGCTACTAAATTATTGTACATACAAAAAGAATACAAAGAAAAAAAAACATCCACCTCGTGGTTGTAAGTGCGATTATTAAATATATACTTAATTTAATTTTGATTGCTTCTACTTCTTTGACCCTATGCTGTTCTTGTCTTGCTTCAGTTCATACCTCCTAATCATCCATTAATTAATCATTAAAATCGATGTAATTAGCATATTTTGCATCCGTCCCCGAGGTTTTGGTTATTTGCAATTCTGACCTAAGAAATCATTTTCGTGCCCTTGTAATTTTACTTTTTAAAATATCGCAGGTTAGATTGTGAGTTGATTCATAAACGATAAATTTAAAATGATATTATAGATCGAGGATAAAAACAAACTCATGATTACAATTCGAAATGTTTTTATAAGTGTGGCTGAAAAAAGTTGAGTTTTGTTACATTATATTTATATTTCATTATTTATATCGTGTTGTTTTAATTGAGACACAATTAGAAAATTCAATTTAATTCACATTTTGTTTAACATGTACATGAAATGAGGTGTAAAGTTATTTTCATCTCGACTCTAGTTTTTCAATTTTTATTTTAATCACCAGACTCACTTATGATTCGACTCAAAGATGGTAGTAATAAACTAAACTACCATTTAGTTAACGAACCAAAATTCAACCGGTTTAATTTGGTTTATTTTTAATATGCAATTACAATTATACCCCGAATATAAACTTAAATTCATTACATAAATTTGTTTATTCAAAAATTTAAAAGTCATTGAAGGGAATTTTAGTCATTTTACCGTAGGTTGTCACAAGAAAATTGTCAGGATACTAAAAAAAAGAAAAAAATAGTTAAGGTATGAAAGTGTTATTTTGTTATAGTTAGGTGTAACAAAGCGTCGTTATCTTTAAAATTAATTATGATTGTTTGGGGATGCAAATGATGATAAAGCATAATTGTGAGGACACAATTGAAAATAACAAAACATATCCAAATGCAAATCTCTATCATCTCTCCCCAAAGTTCAAGAGAGAAAAGAAAAAGAAGAAGAAAAAAAGCAAGAGCATGTCAATTGTCAATAGGAAGCAACCAAGCTATTTCAATGTTCTTTATTTTCCCAAAAAAGTAGTTTTTGCTCTACAATTCACCGAAACTTTCTCTCTGAAACAGTGAAACCAAATACTCAGGAAATTTTCATTCTTACATCAAAAACCCAGAAAAAACCTTCAATTCCCATGTGTTTTCTGCAACTCAATCAAGCAATGAGGTCAGTTGGTCATGTCTCTCTCTCTCTCCATAGATGCCCAAACAAACCCTCTTTCTTCTTTCTGCAATTAAAAACTGAATTTTTTGTTCTGTTTTGAAACACACTCCTTCAATATTGTCCAGTAGGTCTCTTTACTTGTAGGGTTTAGCTTATTTCAAGTATTAATTCATTTTCCTCAAAACCCAGATCAAAAGTTTGAAACTTTGGTTCAAATCAGTAAGTTTTTTTCTTTTTTCCCCAAATTTGAGTCTCTGCTTTCACCTTTTCCAAATACATGTTATAGAGGATGTTATGGTTGTTAGATAAGGCCAACTGATTCCCAATCAGTTCAATTATTCCATTAATTTCCTGAGAAATAATGTGAAGTGTTGATTTTTGCTGAAATTCCTGAAAAAAGAATCATTGGGTAAATATATCTCCTTGTTGTGAAGAACATTTGGTGGTGCTCTCCAAAATTTGATTCAGTAAAGTGTTGATTTTGCTGAAATTCCTGAAATAAGAGTCATTGAGTATATCAAATCTCCTTGTTTGTGAAGAACATTTGGTGCTTCTCTGCAAAATTTGGTTCAGCAAAGTGTTGATTTTGCTGAAATTCCTGTAAAAGAACCATTGGGTATATCAACATTTGGTGCTGTCCTGCAAAATTTGATTCAGCTGAAGCAGCAACAATGGGGATTTGGGTTTTGATCGTCCAGTTCAGAACCTTGTGCTTGTGTTTGTGCCTTGTGTCGTGTATGGCTCGGTCACAATCCTTCGGGAGGATCTACCCCGGGTTTGAAGGGTCTCCCATGAACTGGCTCGATCACAACGGCCTGTTCTTGCTGTCCAACAACTCCATGTTCTCTTTAGGTTTCTACAATGCCTTGGAGGTCTCGTCGTACGCTTTAGTCCTGCAGCACGCTAACAGCTCGGTCGCGATCTGGACTGGCAATAGGGGCATGATGGTGGATCTCTCGGACAGGTTTGTTTTTGACAAAAACGGTAATGTGTACTTGGAAGGCGATGAAGGCCCGAATGGCGTGGTCTGGTCTACTGGTACCGCGGGGAAGCAGGTCTCGTATATGGAGCTCCGAGATTCGGGGAACTTGGTTTTGGTCGACGAGAACGATGGCATTGTGTGGGAGAGCTTCGGTCATCCCTCAGACACGCTCGTGCCTGGTCAGGATTTTGTCGGGGAGATGAGGCTCAAGAGCTTCCCTCTCCATGGGACGTTGTTCCATTACCTCGGGATTTTGTCGGGTGATTTGGTTTTGTATGTTGAGTATGACCGAGCCAAGCAGGTTTATTGGAAATCTGGTAACACGAGCGGTGGGGATGTTCATTCTGCATCGTTGGTGTTGGGTTCTTGGAATTTCTACGATGAAACCCGAGTTCTTGTTGGGAAGTTTGTTTTCGAAACCTCTTCCGATCCAAACGCGTTTTGGGTTGTCGTGTTAGGCACTGATGGTGTAGTCTCGTTTAAGAACCTGAACAAGCCGAAGTCGGATATGATAGCAAAGACTAAGATACCAGAAGACGTTTGTTCGGTTCCCGAGCACTGTGGGAACCAATACGAGGTGTGCAGTTTCGGGGAGCGGTGCCAGTGCCCCGACAACCTCAAGCCCATCGCCTGCAAGCCTCAGGCCGCCTCGCCCTGCAACAGCACAAACACCTCGTCGGAACTTGTATACATCGGGGAAAAGCTTAACTACTTTGCGCTTGGATTTGTCGAGCCCGAGTTATCAAGGTCTGATCTGAACTCCTGCAGAGAAGCGTGTCTCCGGAACTGCTCCTGCCTCGTGCTGTTCTTCAACAGCAGCTCGGGCGATTGCTTCCTGTTCGATCAGGTCGGGAACTTCCAGCGCACTGACCAGGGCTCCCCCGGAGTCGTCTCCTACATGAAGATCATCAAGAACGACGAAACTGGCACGCAAGAAACAAGTCGTCGCGAGAGAAAGGGGAAGCAGTCCATCGTCTCCGTCTTGTCCATAGTTCTTGCAACGATCGTCGCCATTTCTGGCATGCTCTATGTCGGGTTCTGGTACTTGCGTAGAAAATGGAGCTCGCCCGAGTCCTCCTCGGAAGGTACATTGGAGGACGATGGGTTCTTGGACGGTTTCTCGGGCCTCCCCGTGCGCTACAGCTACAACGATCTCTTGAAAGTGACGAGCAGCTTCGCCTCCAAGATCGGGGAGGGAGGGTTCGGGTCTGTTTACTCGGGGAGCCTCCAAGACGGGACCCTGGTGGCTGTCAAGAAGCTGGAGGGCGTCGGGCAGGGGAGGAAGGAGTTCCGCGCTGAGGTCAGCATCATCGGGAGCGTCCACCACCTCCACCTCGTGAAGCTCAAAGGCTACTGCGCTGAGGGCGCTCACCGCCTCCTAGTCTATGAGCACATGGCGAACGGGTCGCTCGATAAATGGATATTCAACAGCGGGTGCTTCCTGGACTGGAACACGAGGTTCAAGATCGCACTGGGGACAGCGCGTGGATTAGCGTATCTGCACGAGGAATGCGAGTTCAAGATCATACATTGCGATATTAAACCCGAGAACGTCCTCCTCGACGATAACTTCACCGCCAAGGTGTCGGATTTCGGCCTGGCGAAGCTGATGAGTCGGGACGATAGTTTCGTGCACACGACATTACGAGGTACTCGAGGGTATTTAGCGCCTGAATGGATCACGAATTATGCTATATCGGAGAA
Source organism: Geranium rotundifolium (assembly GCA_963920655.1). NCBI lineage: Eukaryota > Viridiplantae > Streptophyta > Magnoliopsida > Geraniales > Geraniaceae > Geranium > Geranium rotundifolium. The sequence continues at coordinate 3,098,973 of OY987311.1, read as the reverse complement.
GAGCGACGTGTACAGCTACGGGATGTTGCTGCTGGAGGTGATCGCAGGGAGGAAGAGCTACGACGCGGGGGAGTGCCCGGAGAGGTCGAACCTCCCGTCTTACGCGATGAGGATGGTGGAGGAGGGGAGGGCGGGGGAGATCGTCGACTCGAGGATGGATTTGGAGGAGAATGATGGTAGCGTCGGGAATGCGATTAGGGTTGCCCTCTGGTGCATACAGGACGAGATGAGGGCGAGGCCCGCGATGACCAAGGTGGTGCAGATGCTGGAGGGCCTCTGTGAAGTGCCCGAGCCGCCTCAAGGGGCGTTTCAGGCGAAGCCGAGTTTCTTGAAATGGAGCGGCGGGGAAGGGGAGAGGTCGTCGTCGGGGTTTGCTGATAGCGCCGGATTCTTGTCGGGCTCGCGGCTGTCCGGGCCGAGGTGATGTAAGGTTGCTGCCTTCAAAGTTCAAACCATGTAAGGTTTAGTTTAGGTTTTGATGGTCTTGTACTGTGTATATCATTGGTTTAGTGTAGTGTTCTTCAAAGCATTGGTAATGATATATTGAAAAGAGAATGGTTTTGTTATAAACGCAGCCCAAATCAAATCTGAGTTTAAGATTTGATTCGAGCCGAACTCGTGTTTAACCTATCAAAGTTCGATAGCTCTGAGATCCGACTTATTGAATATTTACGGTAAAAACTGAATGAACTGAATCAAATTCGAACTTTACAGTATTTTTTCGAGCTATGCTTGACCTTAGTCATATAAATGTATTCAAGTTCAAGCACACCGAACTGAATCTCATATTCGATTCAACTCGTTTACACTCCCAACTGTATTAGGAATCGCAATTGTTGCAGTGTACCCTCTATGAGTACATATTAATTGAACAAATATGATTGAAATGACCTTCAGAGAGATAATATGAGACCATGGATTTCAATGCTAATGTTATTTTCATTATTTGTTTTGAGATGAGAGTGTTTAATTTATTCTCAGGTGATATATTTTACAAGTTACCAACTATACATACTATCTATCAGATTATGCAGCTGTAAGAGGAGCTTCTTGAGACAACTTGGGAGTTGATAAATAGCAATGCTCCATTTCTTGTTGTTGTTTCTCCAGATGACCATTACTGTCTTCTTCGTCTTCATCTTCAGTCTCCCAGAGGAATCGGGCGTATGAAGCTAGGACATAACTGCAAAACCCGAATCAAGTTTACTACTACACATCAGTTTCAACGACACAATTGGGAAAATGGCAGATTGTTTAGATGAAGCTATGAACAATTGAATATAATGACAATCTGCTGAGAAGCTTGATCTTGAACTATTGATGTTTTGAATTCAACTATTGAAGTTTGGTTTTTCTATTTTGAGCTTGGGCGCTCTGTTTCTGGGTTTTTTTTTCAGTCCTCTGCTTTTCTATCTATTGTCTTTCTTTTTATGTACTCTCTTTTGATCAATAAATTTTTCGCTTATCAAAAAAAAAACTATTGAAGTTTGGTTTCTTACCAATCATCAGGAGCAGCTTTGACGGCTTGATGATAGTAACTTTCGGATCGAGTACAATCTTTCTGGGTTTGCCATATTAGATCAGCGTAGAGAGACAACAGATTCCCGTCGCTAGGGTTAGCCAAAATTGCTCTCCCACAGTACTCCTCTGCTCTGTCCAGCTCTCCTCGAAACTAAGCAAAACAAGACCCAAATAGAAGTTGGCAACTTTAAATTAAAATCAATCACCTCACAACAAAAGGTTAGGTTTTGTGTTCTGGGTCTCACTCATTTACCAGAAATCAATCAATAACTTGAGAAAAGGTGCAAAAAAAATTAACTTACATCTTTCAAGAACTTGGCGTAGTTCCCAAGCAACAAGGCGTTTCCGGGATTGGCCTCTATCATCTGCTGGTAATAAGCATCGGTGATATCATTCCCATGGTTGTCACTCTCAGAACCTCCTGACCCACTGCCACCTCCACCTATCTTGCCCCCATTGCTCCCGTTTTCTCCACCCAAAACAACCGTCTCCAAGTCCTTGCACCCATCACAATACACAACCATACCTTCCTCACCCAAACCCGAGCTAGATAGCATTATCTCAATCGAAGATGAAAGCGAAAACGATCTGGAAATGAGTTTGATCTCATTCTCCTCGTCTGTGACCTTCGGCGGTACTGCTCTGATGAGGTGAGGAATAGGGTTCTTTTTAGCCGGTCTGGCCGAGCTGCAGAGAATGGTCTCTGTGATGAAATGGGAAGGATCTCTCTTCGATGTTGCCGGCGGAAAGGACACTGAATTAGTTCTTTTATGTTGGATCGGCAGTTTCTCCTTCTCCAGAGACGGGTCCTTGGAGCTCTGCAGCCATGAATTGAGTAAAGGAGTCGAGGAGCTCCTAACAAGCATTGTATGGAGAAAATAAAGCGAAAACTGAAGAGAACGAGAAAGAGAGATTGCTCTGCTTGTTATTGGGTCAGTCTCCGAGAACTGAGGAGCACAAAGGTCGAATTTTTATGATTATAGAAGTAATAAAGAAAAGTCAGGGGATGGGATGAGTAAATCAGAGCCATTGGTTTGGACTGAATAACTGGGTTGTTAATATTATAGCTGTAAATAGAGCAAAGCACATGCAGAGGTAGAAGAATCAAGAAAAGGCCAAAAACTGGAAAACAAAGCAACGGCCCTGGTTTTAAGCTAGCTAGTTGTGACTTGAGTTGTGAGTGACACAAGTCACTGGTCTCAATCATGTTGCATCCCCAGGCAAACCATTCTTTGACACATAAGGCACCAACCCAATAATCTGAAAACGACCTCTTTGATGTTATTTTCTACTTGCTCAATTGAGAAGACTCTCACTGAAAGTGGTGTTTCCTTTTCTCAATTAATCACTTTCACAATATTGAACCCACAACTGACCCCAGTTGATTTCATTCTGTCCACCACACAACAATTACACAAAAAAATTCATGCTTACAAATTACAATAAGCACAAGGTCACCGGTTTAAAAGACCGTACTTGCAGTTATTGCTGATAAAAAGAACAGTTTGAATCTAAGGACAATAGCAAGGTGCAAATGGCAAATATAAAGATTCCCTTGTAAGAGCTAGCCTAACATGGATCCGACTCTCTTTCCCCTTGAGAGTGCAACTTTTTAAGATAATGACACAGTCTAAGTTACCAATCTCTAGTTAAGCATTATCGTATCTTTCAGAAGTCGATGCATCATAAGAGTTCAGTTCACTATAGCCTATAACAAATAGGGGATGAAGAAGAGAGGTCAGGGAGATTCACATAACAATGAGGATTCATACCTGGATGATTAATCATGTCCCTTCACCGGTTGGTTTCTGTCTAGAGTTTCCTTTATACGTCAAAAAGGCCCCATCCCACATGGTAAGTTTGGTAACCAGGCAATTTCATATGCAGAAAAGTAGCAGCCATGGCTTGTGGGTTGGTAAGTTTCTTCCAGCCTGGGCCACCTCTACTTCATATCTTTCTTTCTTAAAAAATCAGCTGCAAGGTGTACTGGTCATATAAAATCACGTAACTGTTAGTACTCCACACACAAAATGAACAATAGGAAAGGAGAAAGATATTAATTATTGATGATAATGTGGAAATTCTCACATGTGATGTGAACATCATCCTGCTAGATGCTTCTTCCCTTTTCAAATCTCAACTTCATTTGCAACAAATTTCACCAGTTTTCATGACAAAGAAAATGAGTGGAGTAGAATCACATCTATTGACAAATCCTTACTCCTATATCAAATCTTGTACATCCACATTACTCTGTTCCCTATACATTATCATTCTATATTATGAAAATCAAATCCTCATACTCATTCTATAACATGGAAATCAAAATAAGGTCATGTGAGAAAATGAGGATGAAATAGTTGCTAAATTACTCAACCTTGAGATATTTTAGAGCACCTGACTAGTCCCTTAAACTAGATAATGAAAGAACAGCAAACTCCTCCAATCAATTCAATTCACCCATATTTAATCCATTGGTCTTCGAAACAAGAGGCAAAGGCCTTTCAATTGCAAATTCAGAAGGTTGCAGAAGGTGCAAGTAATTGCAGAAAATGGACATAACATCATTGCTAAATTTCAACCTATGGCTGCTGGTTACTCCTAAAAGTAATCAGGTCAATAAGCATATATCAATTCCATTGACTTGGCAATATACTTGCCACGTCCTATTTCCCTTGAACGAAACATTGTGAAATAACAGTCACGAGTCACGACTAGGCACTATCCACCTTAATTTTCATCCATAACAAATATCAAGATATATAGCTGAATTCACAATCCAGAAAAATATCTATATCAGTGATGTAGTCCTCTCAGCCTTTTCTATTCGTAAAAAAATGATAGATGGGATTGATTTTTCACCCCAACTCACTTTCAGGCTTCACATCACACTCAATTGTTATCTATACCAAACTACTATGAAGAGAGGGATCAAAGATAGTAAATTCCTATCATATACCATGGATATTAAAGAAAACAAATAGACGCCAAATTTCATCCTTCTTTTATGGAGCATCGGGAATTTATATGCAATAAAGCTGGTTTGCCAACAAATATACCATTACTAACAGCAATATAAATTAGCATGGTCTGGTTCCACTTTAAACATTTCCTTCTTTTAACAGGCGACAACAAATTCATTTCTGCCGCTCAACTAAGCTAAAGCCAAAAGTCAGATATTTTTCTGTTAAAACAATGGCAAATAGAACTGGTCCTTTGAGGTTTCATGTATCTGGGGTTGCATAATACTACCTAATATACTGTTGGTAGAGAGCGCCAACAATAATATAGTATGATGCAGCAAGACTCTAGCATTCTACAGTTTGACCAGAAGGACAGTAAAAGGCAGGCCCTTCATAGATCTTAAATTCAGACAACCCAGCTTTAAACGTATATAGTTTACATATTTTGATATATCAGTGGTATTCATCTTATAAACCTCTTGAGAATTGAAACATTTTCAAAATAGTATCACCATCACTTCTCCAAGAAGCAACAAGTTGGTGGTAAGGTATGTTTCATCCAAAATAAAATTAAAATAAGTCCTACCAGGTAACAAAGGGGCAGCCATCTTATCCTAAATTTTTCTGGGAATACAAAATTTATATTGATGCACTGGAATTTACAAAATTGCTCTTAAAGTTACACTGATAGATAAATGAACAGATGCACTTAAACAGTTAAACTTGTACATTTTACCAATCTCATTGGGTACTGACTGATATATACAAAATATATATTCTTACTGTCATCTTCTAAATGGAGGTCCCTTGTCTGACTTATCATTATTCCACCCTTCCCAAACAGAGGACCAGAAGAACAGAGACATCCAGAAAAGTACAGCAAAGAAGATTCGGGCAGTGTCTTGAAATCTAGAAATAGTTGCTACAAGACCTGCTCGACGATATCAAATAGTGAATGAGGATATAAACTTAAAAGAACTATCACAAGGAGATTCTTACAACAACAATAGGGTAAGCAAGCAGGACAACATGAACAAGCCAAAAGTCGCATCCTTAATCACATTACAAGTTCAGATCCTGAGATACCCATAAATTCTGAATTACCATCTGTGGGTTGTTTAAGGGTCTCATATCCCCCAATTTACTGGTACCTGAACTTTTCATTGAAAGAGGATACAAAGCTTCTGAAATACTAAACTCATTCATTTATAACACTTTTTTTATCATCAAGTTGTGTATCAAGATTTGGGCTCGACTATCCAATTCTAGTATAACACTCAAGTTAACAATAACAGTGGAAGGTGGAGATAATGAAAAGGCTGCTCGGTGAAGTCTTGAAGGGCAACATTGCAAGCACTCAAACTGATCCAACCCTCTTAAATGGTCCGTGCCTGCCCTTTTCCTTTCATAATAGATTATGTTCACGTGTTAGGAATTATAGAACCATCATTGGTAACCCAAATCAACAATATCTCAACTTGCTGCAAAAAGTATCAGTCTAGAGTTTTACATTTCACATACAGAACGGAACAGTAATGTACAAAACAGCTTCTAGAGTCCTATATTGTGAACTTCGATTTTTTGTGCAAAATGTGTGTAAATGACGAAATTACCCTAAACATTAGAATTATTTTATAAATAAAAATATATTTTTTCAAGAATTTTTCTGAAAATATTCTTAACAAAAATTTGTAATTTCATTTTTAAGTCAAGAATTACCATTTTAAATTACTTAAAATATATATAATTCTTAACATCATGGGCAATTTCGTCGTTTCTGTACAAATACACACATTTTGCACCCAAAAAAATCAAAGTTGGTGACACTTTCTTGCCATTAACAAAGTGTGATATAGCATGTTTTTGCAATTTTCCCTTAAATAAATTGATAAAACTCAGTTTCAATCTAAGGACTGTGTTTAATTTCAAATCAACCACACACAAAAACACTTATATTCCCAATTACAAACTGCAAAACAAAGGAAGGTATCAGAAACCGGACCTGAGAGCTGAAGCGAGCTGTTGTCGCCGCCGTCCGGTTCACTCTCCGGCGGCGGTGTGGGTCCCGGTCCGGAGCCGGACCGGGTCCGGAGACTCGGGGGAGCCGGACGGTGGAGATGAAGCGGCGAGACGGATTGGGGACGCGGAGCGATGAAATGGACGGCGGAGATTGAGGAGGAGCTGAAAAGGAGAGTGATTGCAGAGGAATTGAAAATGGCCATTTTCAATTTCTGGAAAGCAAAAAAAGAAACTGTTTCTGGGAACAAAGATTCTCAGATATTTTTAATTTTATTTTGTGGGTGTAATATGGGCCGGGCCGTATGCGTGACGAGGGAGTTTATTGGGCTTATCTCATTAGTGGGCTTTAATGTATAGTGGCTAGGGCTGTCCATTTCTATCCGGGACCCGACTCACCCGACGACCCAACCCGACTCAAACCCGTATGACCCGAGACCCGACAAAACCGAGAGAACATCGGGTCGGGTGGACCCGAACCCGACCTCAACTGAGTCGGGCCTCGGGTGGGATTTTGAAAACCACCGAGTAACCCGACTCACCCGACACCCATATGACAAAATAGGTCAGGCCCACTTTACCCTCAGCGCCCAGAGCCCATTCCCACAACTTCTGAGTTCAGCCCAACAACAGCCCACCTCGGCCCAACCTCATTTGTGCACTACCTTGAAATAACAAGGTTTATAAAGCCTTCTATACACTCGTCCCTTTCCGATGTGGGATGTGTGAGTGTTATAAACTCTCACAAGACATTGCGCGACGTGGCCTCGTCCTCCCCCGTTGATATTGTGTCAATGAACACATCCTGGCCCTCCATTGTAGACGAACGTGGCACGCCTTCGACCTTCGACTTTATCTCTCTTCTCGCCTCCTCAGACTCAGCCTCTTTCTCCTCAGTCTTCAGTCACGAATCCCATCTCCTCCTCATAAACATAGAGCGAGAGCCTCTCGCGGCGAGACTTAAGCCTCGAATTCAAATCAGTCTCTTCTCTGTCCCAGCTTCCATTCTTGTGTCTCTCAGTCGCACGTCCAAACCTCGGTCACATCTCCATCTACTTCATCTCACATCAGATCGATTCTTGAGGTACCGTTAAGAATCGATCTGTTGGAGTTGGAGTCTTGGAGAGTAGAGAGTCGACCATCAAACAACGCCGGAAATATGCCTACAGTACCAGTAAGATACGAATTTTATGTTTTAGTGTTCATGCTTCTTCTTCTTTCCTCTTACAATTTTGGGTTGTTTGAGTTTTGAATTCATAGTTTAGGAGTTAGGGTTACGAATTTGGGGGTTGGGATTACGAATTGGGGTCAAATTTGGGGTTTATTTTGGTTTCGGTTTTAATTTAGGGCTTTTGTGTTTGATTTACAGCTTTGAAATTGAAGGTTAGGGTTACCAATTTGGGGGTTTAGGATTTCGAATTGGGGTCAATTTTGGGGTTTAATTCTGATTTTACTTTTGAATTTGGGAACAAGTTGGGGGTTTTGATTTGGGGTTAGGTATCTAGTTTAATTTAGTGTCCCGATTTCAATTTCAATTTTTGTTTGAAGTTGTAATTTGGGGATTATAATTTTACTTTTCAATTCTGATTTCACTTGTTTTGAATTTGGGAACAAATTGGGGTTTTCATTTGGGGTTAGGGTTAGGGTTATGGTTTAAAAGTTGGGGGTTAGGGTTTCGATTGAGTCACCGATTTCAATTTCAATTCGGTAATGGGGGGTTAGGGTTCAGATTCGGATTATTTTTAGGATCAATTGTGTTTCAAAATTGAAAGTGGATTTGGAATTGTACCAATCTCGGGTCTGTCGGGTTGAACCCGACTCACCCGACAAACCGACCACCCAAACCCGACCACCCGAGTGCCTAGCCGAGTCGAGTTTCGGGTCCGACTCCCTGGACCCGACATGAGCCGAGTCGGGTCCAAAATCGGTCGGGTCCATCCGACTCGACCCGATGAACAGCCCTAATAGTGGCTTTGCTGAGAGGGACTGGATTTTCTAACCGTTTGAGTTACATAACAACGAGACAAGTTTGGAGCGAATTTACGTAATTTATGTTTTTAAGTTCATTCGCGTTTGAGTATTTTGACAATTTCATAGTGTCGGCAAGAGCGTCTTTTTTTATATTTATTTCATAACATCAACTCAAACTCTAAGAAGTGTTTATGTAGTGAATTGTTAATGTTATAAAAAATGTATACATTAGCGAGATAAATGTCATTTGAACATTAATCAGAGTGGCGTAGCGGAAGTGTGGTGGGCCCATACCCACAGGTTATAATGTCCTTATATTTAAAAAATTATTGAAACTTGAAGAGAATCAAAAGATCAACGACCAACTCCGTCAACTTTTTTTGGAAATGACGAAAATGCCCTATATTTAAAAAATTATTGAAACTTTCAAATGACATAACCCTCATACAAACTCCATTTCGGGCTCATAATATATCAAATCAAAAGATCAACGACTTTTGAAGAAATATTTTTTTATTAATAATTAACATTATATGTTATAAAGATAAAACTTCAATTTCCTCTATAAAAAAAACTTGGCTAATTGAATTTGTTGAAAAGAAATTGCACAAATAGAGAAACAATGAGCCTAAGTAATGGAGAGCCATTGAAACACACATCATGAAGAAAACACAGCAGAGGTCAATGATGATGAATCTTCTCCAATAAACATGAATATGCAAATATACATCTAATATTAGGGCTCAAAGAGCCTATCACCACATCTGCATTTCCAAGATAGGAGATAATATGTGTCATCTTCTTGTTTGTAAAGTGAAGCTGGCCTGGAATTGTGATCACCATGTTGTTGTGAAGGACTGACCAAAGTGGCCATGCATGGCCTGCAATTCAAGCACCTGTTCACACACCTTGGAGGCCTTGAACCCAACACCTTCTGCATATCCTCCAAACCCATCTCACTCTTGCTTGAGTAACACTCCACTGATCCAAACATTGCACAAAATCAGCAACAACACAATTCATCCAAACCCTAACAATCATATTGCACACTGTTGGGGATATAAAGTTGGAACAAACCCAATTAACAAGGTTGACGTTTTGGCTGTGGAGCTCAGTCCGATATGTACAACTCAGTTTTACACATAATCACTTAAACCCATTACAACAACATCTTACTAGTGCTTGGTCATGACAATAAAAACAGTGTGTGCTAAAATGGGTGTTTTCAATCTCACTTTGCACAAAATAAGCAAAACCCATAACAACAAAAACCCATTTCTTATCAGCAATACAAAAAATGTGGAGATTGAAATAATCGAACTCATATTTATTTATTACATGAAACATTTCTCAACAGTCTTTGGTCATAAACAACAAAAACCTGATCAACGACCACATGTTTATTACATGGTCTCTGTCGGCGTATCTTTAGTCATAACAACAAAAACTGACTTGTGTTTATTACATGAAGTCTTTGTTACCGGTCTTTGATCATAACAACAACAAAAAACCCAATTGAGCCAAACACATAAACAATAGAGTTGGGTGTTTTCAATCTCACATTGCACACAATCAACAAAACCCATAACAAAAAAAAACAGTTCCTATGAGAAATACCTAAAATATGAAACAAAAAAAACCCAATTTAGCCAAACACAAACAGAAAACAATAGTGTTTACTACAATGGGTGTGTTCAATCATCTCTCATTTTCTCACCTGAATTTGAGGGAAAGCAAAAGATGAAAATCACTGTGACCACAAACTTGAGTGAATGTGGTGATGCAGCCATATTGAAGACTCTGTCTTGTTGATGACCCTACAGTTTTGGAGGACCATGAAGTGTGCTATGAAGCATAGAAGAAAACAGTTAATGGGTCTTTAAATTGAGATGATGATTTGGGTTGAGTGATGACAAAGACAAAAAATCTTGCTTCTGTGTTGTGGGCAAGATTAAGGGTTGTTGGCCTTACAAGGGACATGTCTCTGGTCTGCTATTTGCTTCATCACCAATCACGCCATTAACAAGACAATGGCCATGTCCTATGCTTCTCTCTCCTTCTTTGTAACCTGTGAAAATTTAAAGTGGACACTATTGCTATTTGCTAGTACTTGTGTATGGTGTGTTTCTGGGGAACTGTTGGGCTGACTTTTTTTTGGGATTGAGTGAATCAGAAGAATGACTCCAAGTAACTGTTGGCTGATGCCTTTATTAATTAGGCCTAACCACACATTACACACCATTAATTACCAATTTATTGGTGTAGACTATAGACAATGAGGTCAATGTGAATTGGCATGGCATGGCAAGGCTTTGGTATGTGCAATATGATAAGGTTTTCAAAGTTGAATCATCCTTTGACTAAAGATTGAAATTACCAAAACTTATTGTTTTTATTAATTAATGTCAAAAAAAGATTTGAAAATTATGTCAAACACAATTTATTTATAAAACTCCTCTTACTCTTCCAATGGAATCGAACACTTCACCACAAACAACGTGATACTCAACTGCTTAATTAATGTTCAATAATATCAACTAAACAATAGTTCTGAGTCACTATAAGCAACTCGAACGTATTTATTACAGTAATATGTCATATTTGCAATAGTAATATAACAACGTCAAACATTGGCTAATAATATTTTTATTGGTTTTAGAATTGCGATGGGAAGGTAGTAATAATTTAACTTTCTAGATTAATATTTATCATTTAGTGTAAATTTTAGAGTTGTGGTAAAAATGAAATATCAATTTTACTCATAATCTCCTCCAGTAAAACTGAATAATCAATCGATTAAAATAGTTTTTGAGTAAGATATGCTCTCACCTGCTCGAACATATGTCAGGTAAAATTAATTTTATGCAACACATTTGGTTAACCTAAGTTAGGATTATACCACCATTTCATGGTTTATCATCAATAGAAAAATAAACAATTTTTCTTTTATTATTTATAACCTCTTGACATGGTTTATGTCTTGTGATACCAAAAACAATAAAGAGCTATAAACAGTAGTGATTATAGGAATCAATGATGGTTAACACAGACTTGTCACTTCCTCACCATCTAAAGAGAGGTGTGCAAATTGGTTGAAACAGCTTTAACATCATTTTTACTATTCACAAAAACATCAGAAGAAACAGTATTGTTAAATCAAAATCTCAGAAACCATGCCTTCACTTTTTTTGATTTCCCAGTTCCAAACCATCATATATTAAATCTCTTTTTTTTACTGTATATGGAGATAAAAGTGGTCTTGAGATTTTTAACCCCAATGGGTAATTTCACTGTTTCTGGTTGTTTTTTGACCACTTGATGCTTGTTTGAGTGGAGCAAGATTGCTGAGGGTGTTGTTATTGGGAAGCACAACACAAAAAGCTGGACATTTTTAGAGGGAAGTGGGTTTTTAATGTTTATTGACTTGGGATTATATATTTTGTGGTTTTTGAAGGAGACAATTTCATGGGAAGTGGCACATGATGTTTTTTTTTGTTGTTTCAACTTTAAATTTAACCAACTCTCTTATATATAGTATTTATATTTAATGTGTGTGGCTTAGACAACAAGATGGTCGCGTGGCCTAATGGATAAGGCGCTCGCCTCCGGAGCGGGAGATTGTGGGTTCGAGTCCCACCGTGATCGATGACTTTTTTTACAGAAATTTCCATTTTATGGAAATGACGATTATGCATTATGCCCTCATAGCGGTTTGATTGTTATGTAGTTGATTATTTTTAAACTTTTAACAAATGTTAGCGGACAAAACTCGGTGAATTGAGTCGAGTCAAATTTTATGTTTTTTTGAAATTGGGTCGTTCGATTCCAAATCCGAGACAAACTTTTAATTTCCCGGCCGAGGCTTAACAAATTAAAATTCAATTCTACTCGTTTACACCTGTAATTCCCACGAATTAGCTCGGAATAAGTAATTTTCTTGTTTATTTTCCTTTTCATTTTCTCTTGATTGACTAATGGGTGATTTCTGTGAAGATGATTACATTTACACCAAAATAAAAACCAAAGCTTATTTGATCAAATGCTTAGGTCCTTATGATTCATGTCTCACTCTTGTGCACAGCAATTTGGAACCAGCCCAGAATTGGTAAAAAAGAACACAAATGTTCCCAACAATGGCTATTTTCTCACAATTCAATGAGTAAAAGCAAATAAACCAGTGTGAGCAAGTTATGCTGAATGTTACAGTTCAATATGTACACAAAGCCCCTTTTTTCACTCCCTCACCATTTCTTTGCTGAAGAAACTTCGTTTTACCAGACCGACTATAAATCCTCAATCTCGTTGCGCTTCTCAATCGTACAAACCTTCTTGTTCCCACACATCCACTAGAAAATCTACCATTTCCTGAAAATTTGAAATTCATGAGCCGATGTATAAAATGTGTTCATAGGGGAAAAAAGGCGCTGGGGGTAAAGACTTACAGGGAGAGGGATGGGTTGGGGGAACGGCTTGTTGCTTCCGAGTAAGCTCTCATATGTAGCATTCCAACTGCAAAGCCACAATTGTTTAAGCATGGAGAGACAGTGAGTGCTGGTAAGAAACAAAATGCATAATGATCAATTTTTACGTATTTTCACATTGGAACTTTGTTGATAACTCGGGATTTCAAAAGCATAATAACCCTACTTGAAACTGTTTAGTGAAATGCATCCTCCCGGCCCCGGGAGTCCAATAGTGTCAAGAGGAAAACTGCTCTGTTGTTCTATTGTATAAGGGTCAAGGGAACGTATTGGCACCACAACTCGCTATTTATCTCCAAGATGACAAAATTGATAAATGGAATCGATTCCCGTGAAAATGTATATGTGAAATTTGATCTACCCTTTTCTCACAACCCCTCTAAGAGTTTCTATCAGCAGTCGCAAACCCTAAGACAGATCTGGAAAGAAATAACCAAACTCATCTGTCCTGTTTCAGCTAATCTAACCCACCCGATGACCTGCCTGTGAGTTGGTCACTAAGTACACACAAATGATGATTCGGGTGTGTAACACTAAGGGTATTCAAAAAAATGTTCTATTCGGATAATGAAAACCAAATATGACCTCGTGAAAACCAAAAAAAATCACATTTCACATTCTATTTTTCGATTTCTATTTGAGGGATTAGGTTGTTGCGTCAGTTACTAAGTTTTTTGTCATACGGCAGATCATATAAGGTTAAGGAAGAAAAGGGCAATGACCGAGAACAGTATTTCCCATAGAACAGATACAATCAGTGTTTATTTATATGATATCCAAACAGTTCAAAATTATGTCACATTACACATGTAATGTGGATGGTGACTTCTCCATTTGCTTACCCAATAAAACTAGTTATATGAAAAATGCAGCTTATGGAACAAGGTATCAAAGAGTTAGAAACATGTCGGTTCCTAACATGGAGACCCAACCAACCTACCAAGAGGCAAGGACACTGTTTCACCTGACAGACCATTACCTTTCTCCGGTTCTAGCAAGTGCATCTAACAATTTAATACATTGTCAATACTATGAAATATATTTTAATTATAAGTAGACTTAAGTGTTATGTTACTCCCTCCCTTTCCCAAAAGCATTTATAGATAAACCATTAAATATCACATTATCACTAAGTGTGTTATGTATAGTGGTTTACATATTTTGAAATGCAGATATGATTAGCTTAAACAATATAGAACATAAAGCATCACCTTAATTTAGGCTCCCGAACTTGTTTTCCCTGCTTTGCAACTTTTTTATTCCCTATCCAACGCTGCCTGGTTTGGTTCCAGAGAAGAAGGCCTAAACAAAAACCAACACATTTAAGACAACCTTCTTCAACATATAGTCATGAAAAACGTAAGAGGTCAAAACAGACAACCATACAACATTCCGCAACTGCATTTTTCAAGCTGAATACAAATCTTCAATACATAAACATCCAAATATAGTCAATAAACTAAAGGGACTATTAGAACTTGCCGTGATTAACAAACTCGGGAGGGGCGCCTGCGCTGCCCGCTGCATCAACTGTTTGGTTTGATGTACTAATTGATGAAATGCTTCCCTGCGATTGAACTGCACTGTTGTCCATGTCGCAAGTGCTGGTTGTCCAGAAATCCTCGGAGAAACTAGGTTTCTTAACTGGCTGACCTTGATTTTTCCGCCCTCTCGAGGACTTGTCCACCATGGGCGTCAGAGTGTGCTTACTAGGGCTTCCAAAACAACCACTGCTCTGTTACAAGTCACATTTAATCACATAACTTTTAATATGAACCGTCGCATATTAGCATGTACGTGATTCTACAGTTTACACACAGGAGAGGAAGCAAAGGTAATCTTGGTTTACAATTACATACTGCATGATTCCCGACTCAAAAATATATAGGAAGTCAATTTCTATGGTTTATGCATGCCATAGGCCATGAAACTTCCATTTATTAAGTTTGAATGACTTGGTAAATCCCCTATTCTGTATGCTTCAACAAGTGCAACATACAAAAGCAGTTCCTGCTAATTATGGTCTTCACATGTTGCAAATACATGAACTGGCTGAGAATGAGATAAAATTATTTGTCAACAAAGAAGTTAAGGTGCTCAGATGTAAATCTCTTATCAACTGTCAGTCGTGAGATTGCTATGGAAGCTAGACTTCAAAATAAGCTACAATTTTTTTCACAACAAATGAATCAAGCGGTTTAGAATTTCAAATTCTGTGATCCGTTCAACATCTTCAATAAAAACAATACAACATCTTGTTACCTTGCTAAGTGAGACTGAATTTATTGGGCATCAATCCTCAATTTACGCTTCAAGCAGAAACAGATGAAAGACACGGTCTAATGCTTCTATTTATGATTAAAATGTCATTCTAAATTCAAATTAGCCTCAATTCCATGGTTATAAACTTCTGGTAAAAAAAATTAAATAAAGTTTTATTTCCCTTTGGATTTTCCAGGAAAATTAGCCACAACCCTTGCAGACCAGTCAGCATTATGAAAATAGACAACTCACATGCCCAAGCCACAAGCTTCCAATTTATGTTCCTATCAACTGGATTCTGCTAAATTTGACACCTTATAATCACCACATCCGAATCCACAAAACCAATCATCAAAAACAACCTTACCCTTTCTCAATCCTCCATTTTCTAGGGAGCCAAACAGATAAACACAAGCTACTGGCACTCAAAACACCATCAATCATACAATTAAGCCGATTTCAACAGAAAACTCCCATAAGATGATTGAATCCAAAAATTGAGACACAAAAACACTTACCCCATGCATGCAATGTTGGAGAAAATACCCAGAAGCTCAAAAAATAGATCCGCTGGTGTAGATTTTCCCAGGAAACCGAGTTTCGATCGAAACCCAATTCCAGGAAAGAAAGATCGGGAAAACCCTGATGAACAGAAACGAAATCAAATCAACACCAGAAAAATCTGGAAAATTTCACGTTACTGACCTCAGCTGAGAACCCAGAAAAGCTACGGGTCTTCTCTTCTCTCCCACTTTCTCTTCCTCAAATCCAATCTCCAACTCGCAGTCGAAGATGGAGCCTTTTGGCTTCTTTCTCATCCCCTGTAACAGTATCGGGGAAAATAAATTAATAATGATAATTAAAAAGTATTTGGGATTAATCATGAAAGTTAATGGATAATTACTATACCCCACTACACACATTTTAATTTACTATTCTAATTTTCTTTTATAGGTACTTTGATTATTATTTTTATTTTTTTTGCAGATACTTTTCGATAAATCTACGTACATATCTTTTATCGAATCACTTAAATGAGTACTTTTACTCGGGTGAAATGCAATTCAAAATCATCAATTTATGTAACTTTATGTTCTATCATTATTGGGTTTTCGGAGAAGATGACCCTTCTTCAATGTATGTTTGTTAATGAGGTCGTCTCGACATAGCCTAGATCAATATGGTCGAGCTCGTCGTCGGAGCAGATCGTATAGGGAGGAAGACTTGTTCGTTGTCAAAGTTGACCAGGATGAGGAGCTTATCGTCGAACAATGTTTGAGAAATTCGGGCCTTACCTAAGAGGAAAATCCAAGAAAGCTCGCACGCACATTAGGACACACTTTGACCCAAAAGACTAGCATATTAGGTTTAGAGTCCAATGTGTATGTAAACACTTTTTATACCCGATAGTTTTCCGATGTGATACCTTTAACTCACATGTGAGCCTAGTTAACAATCTTCCCTTTCACGTTGAGTTCACTCGCATCAGGATTGCTCCATTAAGCCAAAATTTTTACTTGTATGTGCTTTAGCATGAAATGAGTCGGTCGATTACAGTACTAGTCTTACCAGACATAAGAGTACTCGACTCACTTTAACCCAAAAAACTAGTCTATTAAGTTATTCAAATGTGCATATAAATTGAAAAATACTACATATAAAGACATAAACATACACTGCGTACCAATACGAACAAATACAGGTCGTAATTAATTAATTCACAACACAAACAGTGTCAACGGTTCCGTAAAATCCCAAATACGAAACACACCAACAATAACACAAAGCATTACATTACTTATTCATCAACTCAGTGGTGAGTAAAAAAAACGCAAACCAGAGAAAACCAAACCTAAAACAGCTCAGCTCTCAAGTGGTGAGGATGGGAGGGAGGTAGTCAGATTTGGCCCCGAGGACGCGGGCCTTGGTGTCCGGGAAGAACTCGGTCCCGGGGAGCTCCGTGACATCGCCCTCGGTCGCGACCCCGATGGGGTAGCGCAGCAAGTGCCCGGGGAGGTCGTGCTCGAGCGTCTCGCTCGAGTAGAGGTCCCAGTACTTGTCCGCGATCTGGTTCACCTTCTGGATGCATCCCTCGCTCTCGGGCTGGAGGAAGCTGTCGTCGAGCATCCCCAGGTGCTCGTACCACAGCGCCATGCGGAAGCCGTGCACCTGGCCGCGGGCGGGCTGCCTGTGGGTCAGGTGGAACGGCTGGTACGCTCCCATCGCTATCTCGGAGTCCCTGGCGCCGTCCATTGATCTCTGGTTTATGTTTGCGGATCCAACGATTATGTACTCGTCGTCAACTGCATAAATGTCGAGTTTCTTAAGGCTAGAATAATCGAGGGTCGAAATAAAACTAGACAGAAATATATGCCAGAAGCTAGCTTATTGGATTATACAAGCACATATTAGTCATCTCATCAACTGTAAATGGCAAGAATGGTTAAACCAACGTAGTGTTCTAAAAATCGTTAGGCCCTAGTTGGGAGGATCGGTACCGGAGATTAAACTGAGAGCGTTCAAGGATTAATCCGAGACTAACAGAGAATTAATCAGATTTGTGTTTCTTCCTTTTTAAATTTTTATTGATGAAATAATCAATATTTAAGACAGAAATAACATTTTCATATTTATTACATTCTTTATCCTTAAAAATAACAAATATACCTATTAGTATTTTTATTTTATTTTAAAAAAAAACTATGCCTAGGACCACCTATCCGACTTAATCTGCTCGATTAATTGAAATCAGGTCGTGTTATAAGAATCTCCGCCTAGCCCAATTTTTAGAACACTATCAACACGTAAGATGAATATCATCCAGTTTTTTTAAGCTAGAATGCTACTTTGAAGTAAAACCAGATGAAAATCTATGCCAAAAATCTAGTGTCGAGTTAATTTGAGACAAAATAATAGGATTTAATGGCGATACTTACCGATCATCATCTTGGCGTGAACGTAAATCATGAAACGCCTCGCCTGCTGGGCTTTAGAGTAATCTGAATCAGGCTCTGGTTGTTCCGAAGGTTCATATTCTCCGCTCTTCTTCACTTCGCGATTGCCAAGGCAGAAAAACGTCAGATAGTTACGAGGATCCTCCATGATGCCCTTGGCTTTAAGGGCTTGAACTATGTCCTTGTACATCATATCCATTGTCCTTCTTTGCCAGTCTAAGATTGCTTGAACTGATGCGCTTTCAGGGAGACCCTCTGGCCACATGGGGACCACGACATAGACGGTGAACCTCTCACCAGCCTCGATCTTGCTGACGATCTTAAGCGAGAGTTCCTTGGGGATCAGATGCAAGGCATTGATGTCCTCAGGCTTGATACCGTCAGCGCTCCACGCAAAAGAGCTTCCGAGAAAGTATTGGTTCTCAATGTAGATGAAGTTCTTTGCTCGCCGAATGGCATTGATATAAGCATCCTGAATGCTCCTGTCGATGATGTTGTCCTTTCCACTGACAAGCCCGGCTTTGGTCGCGTCTTCAGGCGTCTCGGGGAAGCCAAAAGCAGCACCGCCGTCGATTGATCTAAACAACTGTACGTTCCACGACTCGTGGTCGTCTGGGAACATGACTGGCGACGGGGGAATGATGACATCAGCGAGCTCCCTCAGATGAACGAGCAGATCTTTCCCGCCTTGCTTCCTCCACCTCTGCTCGAAGTTGAACAGGACGTCCCATGCAATGGGTCCTTCAAGGCGAGAGTGGATGTCATGCCAAGGCTCCCTCGGCCCGCCTTTTGTGATTGAAGCTCCGGTGAAGTTAGGCTGATGGAAATCATCGTGGTGTGCAGTGTCCAATGTCCTGAAAAGGGAATGGAACGGAGCATCGTACCTGCCATCACAGAGATCGATACCCCCGACGAAACTTACGATTCTCCTCTTATCCGATCCTCCAGCAGGGAGATCACTGTCTACCACGATAATCTTCTGGTGATGAGTGAACATGGTGGAGATTTGTAAATCCTGCACGAAACTCCCACCATCATCGGGATCACGGGGGCACAGGACACAGTGCACATCAGAGCCTTGGAAATATTGTTCGGTTTCTTGGTCATGAGTGGCCATCAATCCATCTTTCTTCAGCAGACCGACAGAGGTTCTGTCGTCCCAAACAAGCATACAAACCCTGACACCTTCACTTGCCCTCTTCTTGAGCAGCTCGCCAAGGGTGATATCTCCTCCGGGCTTCGGCCTCCTCGAATCCCTTACCAAGGAAATTTCGGTATAAACAGACCATCCCGTAATATAAATCAAGTGTTTCGCATTCGTGAGAGCGTCAAACACATCTTCCCAGCATCTGTGGGGCTCGTAATTCTTACCTCCAGCAAGAGGAATCTTTGGAATGAAATTATCGGGTACATGAGCATCTTGGTATAAGGAAACCTTGCATCCTTGCCTCTGAGAGAAGAACGTGTATGGTACTCCGGGATATTTAAGACTTTTAATACCCCTTGACCAATTTTGATCCTTGGTAACATCGAAATATTGGAGCTTCACGTGGATCTTGGAACCGGCTTTTATAGGGTTTTTGTCTCCATCCAAGATCTCAACCCATTTATCCACTTCCTCTCCGTTGAGTAGCTCCTCAACAGGCACATATGCACGCCCAATTAGAGTTGCCCCGATGGGGTTATCGTCCTTGATGGTAAATATAACATCAGAAGCCATATGGGCACAGTATATGTGGAAGGACTCGTACCATCTCGGGTTAGAATGCTCATTTTCTAGTATCCTCGTTCGCCCAACTCTAGCTTTCTGTAGATCAATTGTTGCATAGAGTTTACTGATCCCTTTGCCAAAACCAACTGTCTCCTCAATGTTCTCTTTAATCTACAACAAAAAAGAAAAGGATTCAACAAGTGGAAGGAAAAAAAATCATTATGGTAAATGAATGAACTAAATCTCATGCAATAAAAAGAGACTAGAATATAAACCAAAAATATCATTTCAACTTGAACGCATGCCATAGTATATCAGAACAGCTAATTTGCTAGTGATATGAAAAGAGTGATAGAGAAATGAGAAAGAGTATTTACTGTATATAAGAATCAAGTATGTTTATATATGCCGTTGAACTGAAAATACTACTAGAACAGAATGCATCAATAGTTACTGTAAATATAACAATTACTGGCTGATGAGAGGGAACAGCCAAAAGAAACATCAGCTCAAATTAGTAGTTAAACCCAAGAAGAACCACCTTTCCAATGTGAGTTGAGTGTAATTCAAAATAAAACGGTGAAATCAATCAAAAAAACACTCAGATAAAGGATAGAGTGGTACAAGGAATTTACGAACCATTAACTAGTTACTAGTATTCAACAATAGCTCTTGCTTTCCGTTCACGATGCATGTAGAACAAATGAAGGAATTTGGTACACTACAAAGTGAAACCTACCGAATCTACAACTCAATTTAATTCCAAATGAAATGAAAATTCATTTTAAAACTAGTGTAGGGAAATATCCCCACCTAAATGCAATATGCCTATTTTAGGAAATACCTACAATCACGTGTTCCATTGAGCACCCCTCTAAAAACAGCCTACAGTGACCCGTGTTTCTTTTTTCTTTCCAAAAATGAAGAAAGTAAACGAGCTCCGTGCTTGCTAGAAAAAGTTTTGAAGGGTTAAGTAGGTAATTTTTTTATTTAAGCTATAAGTTTTCTTAACCTTTTCTAAGTTGAATAAAGGTATAAACATTAAACAGCATTTCCAAAAAGTCGATATTGATTCAGAGTCCAGAATACAAAAAGAGGATATCATGAGAAGTTACAAAATTTGTAACAGATGCAACTTCATGTTAATGTCATCAAAATTAAAGATAAGGACTATTAAATGAGATAAAATCAATCAATGTCTTGACCCATTAAAATTGAAGATAAACACTTTTTTATTGAGTTAAAAAGTCAAGTAATGGAAAAATCAAGGAATAAACCCATCTCCACAGGTAGAAAGAAAAACAGAACCACTCACTAAAAAAGCAACAATCAGTCAATCAATTCACAAACCAAAAAATATAAATCTAAATCAATCACCACCAATAACTCCAATAAATAAATCATTACAAAACAGGATCTCAACTCATCAAAGACTAATGACACAAAATTAGAAAGCAAACAGAACATGATCCAATTCACTTAACAACCATAAACCCAGATCACAGATCTCAACCAAAAACAAAAAACAAGCAAAACCCAGATCACAGATCACAGATCAAGAATCAAAGTCACAGCAATTGCTCAGAAACAATAAATAGCTACCTTGCTCAAGAAATTGCGGCCTGTACCACCGTGGAGCCGATCAACTTCATAGATCGTGGCGTGTAAAGTCCCGTGGAGCAGAATCTCCGCCATCAGTGACCTACAGAATCAAATAAACCGATCAGAACACAAATCAAACCAAACCCATGAACCAAATCACTGAAAAAATCAACTAAAATTGTGCTACAATCAAATAGACCGTACAGAGAGTGATAGAGATCAAAATATGAAGATCAAAAAGGCTTTAGACACTCACTGAGATACTGGGAATCGAATCAGGAGTGAAAATTACAGTATTAAGACAGAAACGAAGAAGAATCGGAGAGAGATCTGAATCTGATCCAAGATATTTTTTGAGGTGTGTGTGTGTAAATATATAGTACAGTGTTCGTGTGTTGCGATAAAGTGTGCGAAACGCGTATGAGGAGACCAGAAAAGTAATTTGCATAAATTATAGTTATTTATTTTTAACCCATTAAACTAAGTATTTCTATTTTTGAGGTTAGTTTAGCTTCTGTAGTATTGCATATATACCCCTGACAAAATCTTAGTTAATATAATAATGGGTTACTATTTAATAAATGTGACAACTTATTGTGTTTTTTACAAAATAGATAAACTTGTTTAAAATGATAAATTTGTCCTGAATAATACGCAGTGATTATAATAAATATATTATTATTAATCATAAAAATGCGATAATACACCACTACTAGGGGTGTAAATAAGCCGAGCCGAGCTGAGCCACAATTTGACAAGGCTCGACTCGTGAAAAATATATTCGGCTCGGGCTCAAATGAGCTTGTGCAATTAAACTCGAGTTTAGTTCGAAAAAACTTAAATAAGCTCAAGCTAGGCTCGGCTCGGCTCGGCTCGATTCACTTAATTTCCAATACGAATATTCATTGAAAAAAAATATATATATATATATATATATATAATTCATTAAATATTAAATGAGCCAACTCGTGATTGGCTCGACTCGATTTGACTCGTCTAAATTCATCATAGATATTCCCCAAAATTTTGAAAACATATAATTAATTAAATATCAAACGAGTCGCCTCGTAAGCTTGTCAAAGTTTAAAAGTTCATACTCGAGCTCCGTTCGTTTATTAAACAAGCCTAATTTTAAGTTCGAATTCGACTCGAGCTCAATTATAATAAACCGAATCAAATATTTAACAAACCGAATTCGAGCGACTCGATTAAAACTCACACCACCACTACTTTAAACTACTTTGTACAATTATCAATATAATAATTGAAGTTGGCAGTTTAAATTGAGACTTGAGAGGTATATTCCCGTGCTATGCGGTGTATCACGGTTGATAAATGTGGGTGGTTGTTGGCTTCAAATCAAGGAAATCACAACACGTGTCAGTCTGTGACACTGCCGACACGATCAACGGCTCTAACGTGGGGATGAGTTAAAGCAACTGATGGGTGTGTGGATAAGGATGGCCCACGTGCACACCGCAGACGATAAGGGCCCACATTTTTTATTTATCGGTATTTAAAGCTAAAAAAGAAGTGGAAAATTCGACATCATTGACCTGCTGGTCTGAACTCAGCTATAATTTTTTAATGTTTGGTTCTTGTGGATATTTTCATTTTGGTCCCTACCGACATTTTTAATGATAAAAGTTGCTTCTACTTATAGGAAAATTACACATGTCACCCCGAAAATGACGTGGGCTTTGTTTGGTAGCCGCGTCAGCAAAAAGAGTTATGTCCGAAAGAGATTTGGATTAGAATATATTTTTTTATTTTATGACATAAATAATATACGTGTTAATTAATTGGATATTAGTCAAATTCATGTGAATAAAATGTTGAGCTTAGCATATTGAGTTGCACGTTATAGTGACACGATTGTTAAGAGGTCAATGGTTTTAATTTAAAACATGATCTTATATCATTTGTGTTTTCTTATATTAATTGGTTTGTTAATTTTTCTGTACACAAAAATATAGAATAGTTTGGTTTATGAGAATCGTACAAAAATATAAATTATAAAGTGCTACATATTTCTTATTTGATTGACTCATTAATATTGTTTACATGTGGTTAAATTTCATGGGTTGACTTTGTTTAAGTAATTTTAAATTGAATCGATTTAAATTTAAACTGAATTTATTGATTTGGTTATAAAAAATAAAAATAAAAACAAAAATTGAAAAGTTGAAATTGGGGTGATTCAGCTTTTTTTATAAATAGAGTTATAAATATTGGAATTATCACATTTTGAGTCATTTTTTACTTATTATTTGACTTCTAAGTTTTCAATGTCGGTCGAAAAGGTAATGCCAACGACTTGTAATCGGCTCTTGTTTTTCCATACAGATTTCAGAGCTCAAAGGTTATTCAAACGGTGAATAAGAGAAAGAGAGAGACAATTGTATGTTTTGAACAAGTAATTTTTAGTCATTGATATTTTGGATTTTTAAGTTTAAAACTTTAACATTTTATATTCAGGATTTATTATAATATCTAAAAAAAATTGTGTATCCTAAATATACAAAAGGCTAGTCACGAGTAAGTGTGTTTAATTGAGTATAGTTATATGTCGTTTTCCCAAATTATTCTATCAACAATAGTTACATATGACTCTTATATGGAGTTCTTATTTTATCAGTTTACGTACAACGTTACGTTGTTTGTTCAGTATCAAGTCGCAAGTGTTGCATATTATTAGGGGTGTTCACAGCTCTGAAACAGACCGAAATCGACTCTCCAGTTCCTTAGTTATTGGAGCCATAACTGAAATCACTGTGTGAAGAAATATTTAGGTTCTAATTGTCGTCCTTCATTTCAATTTCTCAATTATACCCAGTTGGGTCCAGTTGATTTTTCATTTTTAATTTAGATTCGATTTGTAGTCCAAATTAGACTAATTAAAATTCGACCTATAACCAAAATCTTTAAATTTGTAATTATAAAAAAACTAACAAAAATAAAGTGTTAAGATTTAATTATTATAATTCAATCAAAATATAAAGTACAAACAAAATAACGATAAAAGATAAATAACATATACGGGCGAATGCAACATGGACACATTACTGCGCAAACCGGTCTGAAAACATCCTTGTACGTGAGATTTATAGGTCTTGTTCTTTCTTAGTACGTGGAGGATAAGAATTTGCACTTGTTTTGTGCTCATTGAAAATGATGGGAAACAGAAATTTGTAATTGTATGTTAAAATTCTAATTTTCTTATATTGAATTTAAAAGGAATTTCACGGGAAAAAAACTAACACTTCATATTTTTTATTTGAACGATTCAAATTTGAGAGTTGACGTTCGCTTCGTCTTTTTTTTAACTGAAGTCATGATTCTGATCATTGACGTAATTATATGCAAATTTGAATCTGAACTGGTGACTTTTATATCGTTGTAGCAAGAATAAAACTGAATAAAACGTCTCTAAAAATAAGATCTAGATCACGTTATCGTCTGCGATTCTCTTATTGATTATGGTTCAACTCGGCTCTCGGGTCATTACCGATTGAGTCAAAGTTAGCGTCCTGACACATACCGTCTCGATGACCCACCAAAATCGAAAGACCAATTTACCCTTATAACCCATAAATCAGATCTAATTCGCATTACTCTTCAAATTAAGTCAACCATGGTTAACCTTATAATAGTCCTAAACTCCAAATACACTGTCATGACGGCACACACATGCGAAAAGACGTATTTACCCTTGTCTCTCAAATCTCTCTATATAGCTCATAAAGAACTAGCTTCAAATTACACTATCGACCACTAATTGCTCTCAAATTCGAGCAATGATGCAAAAAATCACTCTCCTCCTCTGCTTCGCCGCCGTCCTCGCCACCTCCTGCGGCGGCGCCGTCGCATCTCCGGCGCCGCACATTCTCGAGTCTCTCCAAGTCAACGAAACCCAGGTACGAAAACACCCCCAATCGATCCCTGACCTTGTATTTTGTATAAAAATCGGATCTTTGACAAAACCCTAGTTGAGTTTTGTCCTGAATCTGGGTTTTTTTCAGACCGCCGGAAGCTGTTCGTACGTTGTGGTGATCGAGACCTCGTGCTACTCTCCGGCGTACACGCGCGACCATATCAGCCTCTCGTTTGGGGATGCTTATGGGAATCAGGTAATTAGGATTGTTCGTTGTTGGGTGTGTTTTGAAATTGAGAGTAGAGAATTCTAGGGTTTGTAATTTGAGAATGAGCTTGAGTTCATGTCATGTTAGGTTTCTTGTTTAATTTTCGGATTAGGAGCTACATTGTTGTTAGGGTGTTTGTTTTGGACTCGAAATTGGTCTTAGATTGAGGACTAGGTTGAACCTACCCGAAAAGTGGAAAATCGTAGAAAATGGGTCGGTTTTGGGTATAATTTTAAGGAAATCGTTTGATTGCGGTTCGAATTTGATTCTTACGAATCAATACGAATTGAAGGTTAATATTTGTACATTTGAGTTGTATAATTTTTTACTTTGAATCTATGTTGATGACTATGATTTAGTACTGTGTGGTGTAAAATTAAATGATTAGTTCGAAATTAACTTGTATAGGTCTAATTTGGCCCACAAAATTTGGTTTAAAATAAGGAGAAATTGCAAAAATGTGCATTATTACATGACACTTTGTTAATGGCAAAATGTGTTGTCTTGCATAATTTTTTTTTGCAAAATGTGTATATATTTTTTTAAAAAGAATAAATTTTCAGTTTTATCTTTTAACTAAAATTTTTGTATTATTAAATTTTGCAATTTAATTATACTATTGTTAAGTTAAAATTTCTTTTCAAAATTATGTTATAAAAATCTTAATTCTTAATTTTATGGGCAGTATCATCATTTCTATAAAAATACATATTTTACAAAAAAATGCAAACACCACAACACCCTTTTTGCAAAGTATCATATAATTGGGCACCTTTTGCAATTTTCTCTTAAAATAAAGATCAAAAGTCAATCGGTTTGGTTCGATTTTGATACAATTCAGTTCGATTTCGAAACCATGAACCACCCTAAAGTGTACTATCTGGAAATAAATAAAGTTGAGTTTATGCCTGATTAGGTTTCATGTTTCACTTTTGGATTATAAAATACACTATTGTAACTTAGCACGACATTGATAACTTGATATAGAACATTTATTTCCAATAAGATTTCTCTGATTTCTATGTCGATGTAATTGACACATTGGCAGCCTAATTTTTACCACGTAAATATTTAGTGCACTTATTTGTTGTTTTGTTTCAATTTTGTGTATTCAATCTTTCTGGTGACGACGATGATTGCGAAATTCAGAGATTGATAATGATTTGATGATCAACAGGTTTATGTGCCGAGGTTGGACGATCCGAGGTCAGGGACATTCGAGAGCTGTTCAACAGACACGTTCACGATAACTGGACCGTGCACGTACGAGGTCTGTCACCTCTACCTGTACAGGAGCGGCTACGACGGGTGGGCTCCGGTGACGGTGACTGTGAGAGGGTATTACACTAAAGCGGCGTCGTTTTACTACAACGTTTGGATCCCAGGTGATGTCTGGTATGGGTTTAATCGCTGCAATGGACAAGAAACTTCCTCTGCCTCTGTGCTGACCAAAGTTGGGCTCAAGTTCGTGTCTTTTTTTGCTTTAGTTTTGGGTTATGTTGGGTTTAATGCTTAGTTTTGGATTGGGGAGTTACTATGATTGATTCGAATTATTTGGGGTAGATAAGATTATTATGTTTTGGATGTAAATTTACACGAATTTAAAAAGTTGAATTATTATGCTTTGATGTAAATTTACATGAATTTAAAGTTGAATTATTATTATTATAAGGGAAAATAATATTTTTCTGCACCTAAATATACACTTTGACACTTTCGCATCTTAACTTTTTATTTTCTCTTTTTTTCATACTTAAATTTCATTTTGAGACAATTTTCTTCAGAAATTTCAAAATACCGAAACTACTCTTTAATTGAGTCGGTTCAATTTCAACTAGATCCAACCAAAATTTAATTAATATGAAATTATTTTTTTACCCTCCATTGAATAACAAATGTATCGCACAATTTAAGGGTATATTAGTCTTTTCAAATAACAAATTAAAAATAGAAAAATAAATGATTAAATTACAATTATGCCCCTCTCTCCGATGTTCATCATCTTCTTCATGTCTTCTCCGGCGTCTCATCCGGCAGCCGTCGGCAAGCAAGTTGAACCCATTACAGAGCTCCACCATGAGACCTTCCCCGCCCAGTTTCTCCCCCATCACCAGCAAGAAATCGTGAAAATTCATCACCTCTGATTCGTCACCGGAGCTCCACTACTTGGCCGATACACCTCCAATCCACGGCAAACGCCCACCACCAACAACGACTCCATAACCTCTATAGCAGCTCCGCCCCGAACCATATCTGGCAGAGCGGGCAACTCCGCCCAGAACCAGATCTGGTCGAGCGAGTCTTCAAGACCACTAGCCCAATGGCCCTTCTCCGAAGAGCTTCCCGGAGTCGACAACTCTCTCCCAACAGCACCATCAGCTTGCCAGACGAGGGGGCGGTGGTGGAGGAGGAAGAGGCCTGAACGTCGGCGATGAATGCTGGAGAAACGCTGACGATGAGGGGGCGGCGGAGGAGGAGGAGAGGAATAGTTGAGGGGACGACAGATGAGGAGGAGAGGTATAGTTAAGGGTGACATTCACTGGAAATTTGATGAATTGTTGAGGGTAATTTCGTTTTTTTACACTTTTTAAAAACTGGACCGGTTCTATCCATTAGAACATATTTAATTTTGGTTCAATTCAAGGATAATTTCAGTATTTTTAAAAATTTAGGGGTAAGTTGTCCAAAATAAAATTCATGTATGAAAAAAAGAGAAAAAAAATTAGAATATGAAAGTGTCAAAAGTGTATACTTAAGTGCACAAATTCAAACATCTCAGAGACCAATCTAGTGATTTTGATCCCGACGAAGACATTGACAGGGGAGGAGGGCAATGGAGCCTCAACTTCGGGATCATCGGAGACGGACAACTGGAAGATTCGTGAATCGTCGTACAAGAACCCCGACCCTCTCGGTGATGCAAGGAAGGGCATTTATTTCTCCTCCGAATCAAGAGCGCATAGACGAAATTAACCCAAACAAACCTTACGCAACCCTACAACAATATATAGAGGCAAAAAATGTTCAAGAACCAAATAAATCAACTGATAAAGAACATTAAAGAACGCGACTAAAACATAAATTTAGGGAAAGTTATTTAGAAAATAACTGACACACATGATACATTTCATATAAGAACAAGAATTTATAAAACATAGAATTTAAGGCGGTTACCAAAACCGCTTTGCAAAAAAAACCACATTCAAGAACCCAAGTGTCAACCTCACAACAAACCAATCACACCGTATATTAAAAACATTCATATTCTTGTGTTAGATATCAAACTATAAAAATGCCAGATGTCACAAAAGCAGCACTCTCAAACTATTCCCTATTCCCATTATATATAAGATAGATTTCTTATTGTTTATAACTTATAATAATTGAAAACAAAATTGCTTCAACAAATAATAATTATTAAAAACAAACTTATATCACCTAGTATTTATTTCCTCTTTGTATTTATTTCTTATTAGAATTGTGTTTCCTAATTAGTGTAGGTTAGCCCTCTATAAATATAACGCTCTCTTTAAATAATAATATTAAATTTTATAATTTCACGTTTATCCCTAGCCGACAAATGTTTTTGATCCCTATTCTATTTGTTTATTTTTCAATTTTCTATTACGACAACCATTTTATCCTTCAATTCAGTATACATTCAATGTTTTTCATTATATTAATTTTGTCGTAAGTTAATGAATTAATTTTTAATCAAAATAATAAGGATTTTAGTTGATTTATCTAGTCTTTATAATTTTGAACCAATTCAAAACAATGGTCTCGTAAAGATAAATTACCGACCTATAATCATGTTGAGACTAGTTTTATAAAATAGATAAATTACTATTACCATTATGAATATGAATATTATTCTTCACTTTCATACATTTTATTAAAAAATCCATATAAAACATTGCCCCCTTTAAGTAATTTATGGTTCTGCCACTGCCCACTTAGTTTACATGATTGATTTAAGTTTAACAATGGGAAAACGGGTTAAGCTGGGTTGCTATGATAATTTTGGGGTATTTGGTGGGTCATGAGTCGTGTTATTTGACATAACGGTTGACTTTGTTGCGGGGAGACGCTGCATGTGGTGAGACTGTATTGTTCTAAAGCAGTCAAATGCTCGGGTGAGCTCTCCGACGAACATGTATGACTCTGTTTATGAGGGATGGAGAAAATTTAGTGTTAATCAGCTCAAGTGCAATGTAAAAGAGACTACTAATATCAGTTTTACGAGATTCAAGATTGGGATGATAGTCAATAAAAGTGGAGGAGAGCGCGGTAATAAAAAAAGGGAAATCAAGATTTGGAATTACATACCCAAAACCGGTTGAAATAATGAGAATGAGAGAGGCGTTGCATTAGATTTACGGGAGAGAGTGGGTAGAGATAGAGCTCGAAACTGATTGTTCACTCGTGATACATGTGATAAAAAGTTAAGTCGTTTAAACTGAACTGTGTTTATGATAGAGCAGATGTCCCATCGACATGAATGTTTTGTAATATAATTTGGTTGGATGTCACTTAATATAATTTGTGAATTTTTTTTTATTGAAAAAAGAATAGTTATATTTCGAAGAGACAGAACTACATTTGTTTTGAAATAAATAAAGTGGATATATATATATTTTTAAACTCTCATTTATCCAATTGTTAATTTGGGTACTCCAAAGATATTTCTGTACTATTTTACGAAAACAAACCAGCAGATATTTTCACAAACCTCAAGGTGACAAGGGCAATTCCGTACATTCACACCAAAGCCCCCACTATATATATTCCCAGAGCCTCCAAAGCAACTCCACTTTCTTCTTCACCTTCCTCCCCAACCCTCGATTTAGGGTTTCGTCTCTCTCTCTCTGCAATTTTTTTCTCTTATTTTTAATTTTTACAGACGCGACGCTCTCGATCGATCTCAATTAGGTCAAAGGTGCGTAGATACACACACGGTGCTGAGCCAAAGTCGAATCATTTACTATGGACCGAACAGATCTGGATTCGCGAAACCCTAACCCTAGAAACCGATCTTCTTCGTGTAGGCATAAATGGGCGAGACAAGGGACAACGACGCTTACGAGGAGGAGCTTCTCGACTACGAGGAGGAGGAGGAGAAAGCCCCCGACTCCGTCACCGCCAAGACCAACGGCGAAGCTGCCAAAAAGTGAGCCCCGAAGCTCTCTTTTTGTTGAATTATACTGTATTTGGTTCTGTCTGGATCTGATTTGAAATCAATTGCGTGCTGCTCTAGTTTTGTGTTTGAATTGTTGGTTTTTAATGGTAAACCCTTTAAATTGGGATTGATGTGTCTGCTTGGTATCTTGTTAATGCCCTAAAATTTTGTTGGGTTTCAGTGTAATTTGTCATTTAGAGGTACCCAGTAGCCTGAATTCGCAGTTCATGTGTTTAGCTAGTACTATCTTGCGATTCAGAGACCTTAACTGATGTGGGAATTAAAGGAAGCGTCTTTTTTTTCTATTTTCTTTGTGTTGATTTACTGAAAACATGTTTTGGTTTACTGTATTTCTGATTCATTTCGTGTTGACTGTTGGAGAACAAGTGGAGTGTGTTAATCAGAATAAATATTTGGTAGTATTGTAGACTGATAACAGTTGCAAGGCTTTGCCTCTGAGAAACTTTCCTAAAGACTATGGATTCATGCTGCTTAACATGAATTATGCTTTTTTATTATTGAATTTTAATATTCCATGAAATTTCTCTATACTTTATGTTCTCGTTTTGTTTGCCATGAAAGTAAATCCTTTTGTCATTGTACTTGTAAAACATGATTGTTTGCTTTTCAATCTTTATGACTAATGAATTTTCTTATGTTTTCTCCCAGGGGATATGTTGGGATTCACAGTTCAGGATTCAGAGACTTCCTGCTTAAACCAGAGCTCCTTCGAGCCATTGTTGATTCAGGATTTGAACATCCGTCAGAAGGCAAAGTTTCTGATTCATGTCTTTTAGTTGTCAGCTATATTAACTCAAATATTCTGTATTTTTCAGCTATATTAACTCAAATATTAAGTGTTGTAAATATTATTAGATTATAAACTTTTCATTTCATCATTTCAGGTAATAATTACTTCCATGCTCATGATTTTGACAAGGAAATTGGTCTGGTAAACCTTTTCCATTAGAAGGATCTGGAAGGTCATTTAAACTTACTGAGGATTCGTCCATACGATTTTGTTTAATTCCTCCCCAGTGCAACATGAGTGTATACCCCAAGCTATCCTAGGAATGGATGTTCTCTGTCAAGCAAAGTCTGGGATGGGTAAAACTGCCGTGTTCGTTTTATCAACTCTGCAGCAAATTGAACCTGTTGCAGGTCAAGTTGCTGCACTTGTTCTGTGCCACACTCGAGAGTTAGCCTACCAGGTACAATTTGATAATCTGCATCCGTTACTTGGATTCTTTCTCTCTAAACCAATTAGGCGCCAAATGCCAAACTAGTTTATGGTATTGTTTTTTGCTGCATACCTTATTAGAGCATATACTTTATAATGTGTTGTTAATGACACATTTCAAATTCTTGCTGCTGCAGATCTGTCATGAGTTTGAGCGTTTCAGCACCTACCTACCTGATATAAAGGTTGCTGTCTTTTATGGTGGCGTCAACATCAAAGTTCACAAGGATTTGCTGAAGAATGAGTGTCCACACATTGTTGTTGGAACACCTGGAAGAATACTGGCTTTGGGGAGAGACAAGGAATTGGGGTTAAAGAATGTGAGGCATTTCATACTGGATGAGTGTGATAAAATGCTGGAGTCACTTGGTATGTGTTCTCATCTGTTAATGTTTGAGTTAGTGCTTTGCTAGTTTTAACTATACTTCAGTTTGAGTCATTTGTCTTATTTGTTATTTTAATTTGTTTTATCTTTTTTTTCAGATATGAGGAGGGATGTGCAGGAGATATTCAAGATGACCCCTCATGATAAACAGGTTATGATGTTCTCAGCTACTCTGAGCAAGGATGTTCGCCCTGTTTGCAAGAGGTTCATGCAAGATGTAAGTTCTGCTGACCATATAAATTCTAGTTTGGTGTCTTGGTATTACTCACATACTTTTTCTGTTATGTTTGTTTTAGAGTTCATTTCTATACATCTTGACATGTTTGCTTTCTTCCTCTCTTCAGCCAATGGAAATCTATGTGGATGATGAGGCCAAGCTTACTTTGCATGGTCTCGTACAGGTATCATGTCATTTTTGAACTGTGTTTTGGCTCATGCGTTGTGCTATTTAATTTATATATTATTATGTGCTAATTGTACTTCCTTCTGGCAGCACTACATTAAATTGGGTGAGCAGGAGAAGAACCGCAAGTTGAATGACCTTCTTGATGCTTTGGACTTCAACCAAGTAGTTATATTTGTCAAAAGTGTTAATAGAGCAGCAGAACTTAACAAGTTACTTACAGAGTGCAACTTTCCATCAATTTGCATTCATTCAGGAATGTCACAGGAAGAAAGGTACGCCGCTTCAGCCTGGTCTTGAATTTTTCATTGGAAGTACCAACTTCAGTTTTTTTATTCAATGTTTTGGTTTGCTGCTTTATATTTCTTGTTTTTAGCTGTCCGTAGAAATCAGTGCCTTGTTTGATGTTTATGTTGTCTTATATCTGACCTTTCCATTGAACTTGCTATTTTTGCCACAATTTTGCTTCCAACTATTGATAGAAATATCAAATGGCTCTTATATCACATATGGTAGAGTAGGATTTGATTGTAGGTCTTTGTATCTAACTTCCATGCGTACCCATTGATATCAACTGTTGTATTGTTAATGAAGTTTTTTGGTGTATGTAATTCTCTCTGCTGTTACAAGTCTATTTGGTGCAGCAGAACGGTGCTTCAAAACAAAGCAAAGATAAAACTACTCTAATTAGTTTGGATTGATTAGAGTTTGGAAACCTAAAACTATCCAAAATCTAATATAATTAAGAATTTTAATTGGGATTGTCATGCATCACTGCTGGGGGTTGATCCATATTGTTCATTAAATGTTGAAGTGCTAGCAATTTGTTTCCTTTTAGAAAGAAGTAACTAGAACTACGTTTAACCCTTCTGCTTCATATTTAGTTAAGGTAGAAAAATGATTGTCTATTGCATCATGTCTTGGAAGTAATGCTTTGTTTTATCTTAGTTTATAGGAAAACCTAAAACTATCCAAAATCTAATATAATTAAGAATTTTAATCAGGATTGTCCTGCATCACTATTGGGGGTTGATTCATATTGTTCATTAAATGTCGAAGTGCTAGCAATTTGTTTACTTTTTGAAAGAAGTAACTAGAAATACGTTTAACCCCTCTGTCATATTTAGTTAAGGTAGAAAAATGATTGCCTATTGCATCATGTCTTGGAAGTAATGCTTTGTTTTATCTTAGTTTGAAGTAATGTAATGATAGATTAAGTAAGCTTATTGTAACTCCATAATAATTGCACGTGTTTTTTACTAATTAACTGGCCAATTTCAGCAAGGTTTTAATGATTGTATGATAGGATTCGTGTTTTGGCTCTGAAGACAATTTGTCATGCTATACTTATGTTATAGTTGACATATGTCAGGCATTTGTTTTTCTGTATTTTAATAGAATGCTGATTCAGCAATTGTTTGTGGAATCTTCACTTGTACATTGATATTTATGAACTTGTTGAATCATCATGGCATGTGTAGTTTATGTTCAAAATGGAAAATGGTTTGTTTAATTCAGCTCACATTTAAGGTGTTGCTTTTATTTTGTGATTCATTTATGCTGTGCTTTTTTCTAGGTTGACACGGTACAAAGGTTTCAAGGAAGGGCATAAGCGAATTCTTGTTGCAACAGATTTAGTTGGAAGGGGAATTGACATCGAGCGTGTCAATATTGTTATCAACTATGACATGCCAGATTCTGCTGATACCTACCTGCACAGGGTATGTTGATATATTTTATGCCCTCATCATTTATTGTGTTAAACACTTTTTTTCGTGAAATGTGCACTGTCTTTCGGGATTGCTTAAAAATCCTCCAGCCTACTAGGATTGTTCAATGTCCTGGCACCTGAAACTTCAATGATAATCCTTGGCCTGCACCCCAGTCATTGTGATTGCACCCGGTGATCAAGCAAAGGAGTCTTGACCACTGGATGCCTAAACTTGTCATGCAAACGACTGTAAGCTCCAAGGATGCAGGCAACTCGGCTCTGTGAGGGAAGTTTTCACGAGATGTGACATATAGACTATTGGTTATAGAAAAAAGTATACAAGAAGGTCAAGAATTGTTTGATATTGCCGTTTTTGAAGCTAACACATGATAAAATCAATTGTTGTCGCTGTTTCCCCATCATTATAGTATTTTTATCCATGTTTCTATATAGTACCTGCTGTCTGATAGAGGGCCGATTTTGACAGGTTGGTCGAGCTGGAAGATTTGGCACCAAAGGGCTTGCTATAACTTTTGTTTCGTCCTCTTCCGATTCTGAAGTTCTTAATCAGGTATCTTGGCAGTGTGGGTGTAATGTTAGCAATCTTGTTCATTGGATCTTCACTTTTTGACCTGAAAGACTCAAATCATGTTGACTGTACACAGGTTCAAGCTAGGTTTGAGGTGGATATAAAGGAACTCCCGGAACAGATTGACACATCTACATACAGTATGTTTTCCCCCCATTTTGTTCTGTGTCATTTTTTTAAATCCACAGTAACTGTTATGTACAAGTCATAAAATTTTTTTAAAAAATTCAATCAGTTTCCATGAGCTTTTTTTATTTTCTTGCATGGCTTTGATGTCCTTTCTTGAGACTCAGATCTAGGTGAGTGTGGAGCTAAGAGAAAAGCTGGCAACTTTGCAATTTTTAGAACATTTTTGTCGTTTTTGACTAATTTACACATTTTGCAAAAAGAAGAGAGGATACGTTCACTACCACTTATGTTGCAGTTTTCAGCCACTCTTTGCAATTTTCCCTATTGTTTTTTAAGCTCTAGGTTGTTTGACTTGCTGTTACCGTATTTATTGCTTTATGTCAAGCATAATTTCTAATGTTAGTTCACCAACCGTTGTGCAGTGCCGTCGTGATGTTGATGCGGTTAGATGTTGTGTATCATTATGTAGTGAGCAGTGCCCAGTAAACAGGCAAGAACTACCATTTCGTGAACTTTTGTAACAGTTAAGGCTTTTCATTTGGTTTTGTTTCCCCGGTTTTGCCCCAAATATGGGCACAGTATGGGTCTTGAAAGTAGATCTGCTGACTGATTTTATGATTTTGTATAACTGCAATTGATGTTTTAGGCATTTTTAATGTTTTTCCATGAAACTCGTTTATTGTTTCTTCATTGTATGTCATTCTCTGGTCAGCTTTACTTTATATAAACATTAGTTGTATGTCATTCTCTGGTCAGCTTTACTTTATATAAACATTAGGAATGTAATTTCAAGTGTATAGCATTGATTTAAACATTGCATGGTCAATTTGACAAATGTAATTTTTGTATTGTTGCTAAATGCGTGTTTCATTAATTTATAGTCTAGCGGATGCCGGATAAAACCAATTTAGCAAATTAAATATATATAATAATTTTTAGGGAAAAGTAGCCACATAACTAAGGGCAAAAGACACATAGCTATCACCGTCTTTTAAACTTGACACATAGCTACTCTCAGAAATTGAAAAATGGACACTTAACATATATCTGTTAAAATTACACTTAACATATATCTGTTAAAATTTTAAGTAAAAAGACGTAATGTCCTTTCGCAGTTTCTGCGTGTATGCGTGTTTTTCCGATCAAGCTTCTTCACGACCACCGTGTTCCTCGCCGGCTTCGTCTTCGACTTTCGACTGACTTTTTCGGTTGTCTTCGCCTCCTAGCCGCTGACCGGAGGCTCCCCGGAGCCCGTCGTTTTGGCCTCGTCTGTTTCTTATGACCTTACAAATGCCTGAATCCGACCCACCACTTCAAACTGCTCCTAGAAATCGCAAATGCCTGAATCTGACCCACCACTTCAAACTGCTCCTAGAAATCGCCGACTCAACAAATATGTACTGCTATGTGCCGTTTTGGCCTTCACCACCTCAATCTTGCCTGGCTACGGTGAGCCCAATTCGAAATCGGGTCGTGGTTGTGACCTCACAATGGTGGCTCATGGTCGGCTTCGCCGCTGTGCCGGGGTCGGGATCGGATTAGGGGTCGTCGCAAAGCCGGAGTCGCCGCGGTGGCTTGTGATGAACGGCCGGATTGAAGAAGCCAAGAGGGTTCTCGAACAGTGACGAGGAAGCGGAGCTCTGGTCAGCAAATTGTGATAATAACTTGATCCGACGACGGGCTTCGACGAACCTCCGGTCAGCGGCTAGGAGGCGAGGATGACTGGAGAAATCGGTCGGAGGTCGAAGACGAGGCCGGCGAGGAACGCGGTGGTCGTGGAGAAGCTTGATTGGAAAAACACGCATAAACTCAGAAATGACATGATTTGAAAATTTGAAATCTGCCCAAGGACATTTATGTTTTTTGACTTAAAATTTTAACAGAAAATCTAACGGTAGGGATTAAGTGTCCATTTTTCAATCTCTGGGTGTAGCTAGGTGTCCAGTTTAAAAGATGAGGATAGCTATGTGTCTTTTGACCTTAGTTGGGTGTGACTATGTGTAGTTTTCCCTAATTTTTATTGTGTACATGATGGATATGATGTGAATTATTCCTTTCAGAAAGCATAGACTTGAGATAAAAATCTTCAATTATGTTAACGTGAAACATCCAAAATAATAAATCTAGGGTAGTCTTTTTAAAGTGGCAAATACAAATATAGCGTGTAGAATTAATAATTGTATTTGTTTGGGACGGAAGGATTTGAAACTTCCTGCTATGATCCTTCGGAACAACTCGACGAAGTAAGTAGATCTTTTTAGGGAGAACCCAATGATGGTGTTGGTAAATGTGTTAGTGATTCAACTTTGTATATTCAAATTGAATTTGGTTTAATCAATTAATTTTAGTTTAATATGTTCTAATCTAGTTCTCCTAATTAATTATGATTTGATATTAAGTTATAAACAATTACATAATTTAAAATAGTGATTATTGAGTATTGACTAATTTGTGTGTATATTTAATTATTTATTACAAAATGTGTTTTCACGCGATCTTTTTATGATTTTCTTGAGTTTGCCATATCTTCTTTTTTAGACTGACTGATATATTTTCAATATTCGAATACCAAAACCTTGCTATACCATAATCTGCTTGCGTAACGTATGAGTCAATCTCGTGCTAATTTGATATATTTTTAATATTATTATTATTCCTCCTTTTAGGATATGCTGATAAGTCAAATGTTATGTTGATTAGTCCTTGAGTCTTTTAATAATTAATAATACACATTGTACAAAATCAATTTAAAAGAATGCTCCAAAACTTGCATCATAATAGGTATCATCATTAATATGTATTTTACGAACTTTCTATATATATATATATGTCAACAATTTTCTAATATACTTCACTTTTTATCAACACCATTATTCTTTTTTCCTTACATATAAAATAATATCGTACTATTAGGAAATGCCAATGAACAAGAAAGAGGAAATTATTGCACATTTTTATTTTTACTACCTTATTTTGATTCAATCCTCATATCATCTTATAATTAATAAACATTATAAAGAATATTATGTGTTGCTCTATGAAGAATTCAAATAATTAAACCCGAAGAATATTATACAAAATTAATTTATTCATGGAAACAAGGATTTGAGATCAAGACACTCTATTCCCGTAAATAATCTATTTATTTCAGGCGAATATTAAGACATTTGATTGAGAAAGTTAGATATAAATATACACAAGCTATTGTTGTTTATTTATTTCTCACAATAGCTTGGCTTCAAGAAAAAAAAATGGTGATAAATTCTTCAAGTGTATATTTATATGGTTTTTATTACTTATTTAGATATGTTTTTTTCATTGATGTGTTTTTATGCAGAAACTCCCATCGTCTCGTTGTTTATTATCGCTACGACCGTGTCGAGTAAGCGTATAACTAAGAGTGTAGTTGATTTTGGAGCTGTCGGTGATGGAAAAACAGACGACACCCAAGTATATATCATTTCTCGTACCTATAAACATTCGTGTTATTATCCATGAAATCAATCTTTTTGTTTTGAAATTTATTACGTTATAGTGTCTCATGTTGAAAATACAGATTTCGTTGATATTTGGTAAACTTTCTAAATTCTATATTCTCATTACCTTGAATTTGAATTCGACTTGAACTAGATTATAACGAGTATGACCTGAATATTTAAGGAATCAAAACTACACTATATGTATTTTTTTACTTGTTTATCGTCCCACCTATAGATTCACTGCAAATATAGCATTGTAAATTTTCGACTCGATGTATAGTTTTTTTTAAATGAATGTAAAATTTCACAATAAAACTCTCTCTCTCAACAAATCTGGCTCGTCCATGAAGTAATTGTTTTAGGGCGACATGACAAATAAGGTTCATATATGATTAAAAAGACCCCAGGTTTAAAAATATATGATTATTTATTTTTTAGTTGAGCTTGAATTTAACTTTCATGTATATATAAATACAAAATGAGTCGGTTCGCGAGTCTTTCAAACTCTAATAATTTGGTTTCGAGTTCGATTTGTTTAGAAAATTGACAATTTATAATAATAATTAGTAAATATAATAGACCAAACAAAAATTTTAATGAAAAATGAAAAAACAATTTAATTAATACAACTAGTCAATTCCAAGGTTTAAACCTATGACCTCATAAATAAAATATCACTCCTTTCCCACTAAACCAAACAACCTTTTGTTGCTAAGTGGCACAGTTTTTGTATAGATATCAAAATTTAAGGGGAGCATATCCAATTTTCGGAAACCCCCGGATCCGCCACTGCCGACAAGATATACCTAGCTTAATAAAAAAGACTGATAACAAATATAGACATTTTTTGACCAGCTCAACATATAATATAGACTCATTGGTATGATCCTATATTAATATAATCACAACTCGCTATATATAGTACAATTGTTAATTACATATCTACTCCAGATTCGTTTTGTAGCTTCTTAAATATGATTGATATCAAGAAGAGAATCAATTTGTGTTCACACATAACCACTAGATATATTCAATACGATTGAATATGTCATGTGCATATAATTGAACTTCATTAATCGTTCATCAATGGACAATTATCATTCATTCATTGTTGGAATAAGATACCAGGAATGACGTGACACGCAACACCGTATCCAAATTTTTTTGTTGTCGACTCTGATACTGAGCAGACGAAGAAGATGAATGAATAAGAACCGCGCCGTGGTAATGAGACCACTGACTTGAAAACAATTATTCCGGGTGGACCTTGTTGGCGATCAAGTCCGGTTGCTTCCGAGGTTAACACGGTTGTCCCTCAGATGTGAGCCCACTCGCACAGCTAAAGCTGGAACAATGAAGACTTTGACTAGGAGAAAACAAATCTTACTAAAAAATTTCCGCCGATTGAAAAAAAACAGTCATACAATTATCATTCACTTCACAACGAGACCTCAAAATCCAACTATATTAAAGCAGAGTTATCAAAGCATGCACACAAACTCCAATTTCAATCCATAGAAAAGCAAAATCCGAACCGCCCGGTCAATTAACTGACCGACCAGTCCAATTCGATCTGTTTGGTTTATTTTGAAAAGTCCTACTGGCACAAATATAAACTAATAAATAAACATCACAAGAAAATAAAGTTGTGTTGAATACAAATATTTTGGGCATGAGTGCATTCACTCATACATTAATTGTGAATGAAAATACAATATCTAAAACCTTATAATAGTGGAAATAAATATTCCATCGACCCGTTGCAAATCATGACATAAATTAGACAAATAAACTGGTATGAAGTTGTACAATCCACACAAATATAAACTTGACGATAAACGAAAGCAGAGTGTTTTCAAAGTGGACACATATTTGGAGATCGAGATGCTGAAGCAAACACATAAACTGAAGAAAAGCACAAGTGAAACATAATTAGATTCAACACACCAACAAAACATTGATACATTATATTAATTACCTTTCTGGCCAAAATTAAGAACTGATATCAGTCGTTGGATTGAAAAAATAAAGACCTAGGATTAAACATCTTTTAACCTATTCGATAATTCCCTGTTAGCCCATAGAAGGCTCTCCCTGCCCAATTAGGGCTTTTAGCAGGGCTCGGCTCGTGAAAAAAGTGTTCGGCTCGGGTTCGAACGAGGTTATACAACTAAGCTTGAGTTCGGCTCGAAATAAAATAAACGAGCTCGAGCCCGGCTCGATTCAGTTCGTTTAGATTTAAATACAAAGATTTATTAAAAATTCCATAAATTATAAATAATTCATTAAATAATAAATATGACGACTTGAGATTGGTTCGACTCGATTTAACTTATCTAATTACAGTATAAATATATAATTCAATAAATATTAAACGAGCCGGCTCGCAAACCTATCAAGCCTTAAAAGGTTAGGCTCGTTTCTTAAACGAGCCCAATCTTAAACTCGAATTTGGCTCGAGCTTGATTATAACGAGCCCGAACCGAATATTTAACGAGCCGAGCTCTAGCGGCTCGTTAAAAGCTCGGCTCGTTTACAGCCCTATGCATAACTATATTTAGGTAAACTTGAATTTAATTAAATTTACATATCAATAATGACATGATATTAGCATCAACAATTAGTTAATGCATTACTTTTCCTAACTAACCGTAAATACTGTTTTTCCAATAAATAGCCTTATGTATGAATTATGATGACGAAAAACACCATATTCACAATTTTGAATTGATCTAGAAATTAACTCTAGAAACAGTTTTACGGTAAACAAGTAATTTATCAAGTGAGCAATAAATATATACGATATTAATATAACTCGTACCTATTGCGATTCAATCCCCCAGAAGCATTGCTTCTTTACTGCAAAGAAACAACAAAGCACACATAAATCCATGGCTATATGTAATGCCAATACTTTGAGATCTGTGAGGTGTTGAATGCTGGAAGGCACCTCCATCATTCTGTCGAACAATCTTCTGGATATATGCCAAAATATAATAAACAAGATTTGAGCTGCGGAGACAGATCATGAATACTTATCACTTTCTAGCTTTGATATAAGGCTGTTCTGAAATATCTTCCATTCAGACGCATTCTTTTCTTTTCTTGATAGAATACCTCCAACAGCTACGATTGCTAAAGGCAAACCATCACATTTTTTGATAATCTCTCTTGAAAAACCTTCTTGCAAAATAGTTGGAACGCCTTTTCAAAAGGGAGCAGCGGCAATTTATAGACACGATTGAGTGAAGATTGAGCACTTGATGGAGCTACATCTTCACTACGTGTTGTAAATAATATTCTATTTTCTGAAAAGGCATGTAGCATATTTTCACATAATTCTGTGCTCCATACATCATCGAAGACAACCACGTACCTCTCTGCCTCCACATAGTTGCGAATCACCATCCGTTCCCCTTTTCCGGCCTCACTTAGCCAGCTTTTCAATACATCTGTGGGACCTTCGATGCCAACAAGAACATCTTTCTTGATGCCTTCAATCTCTGAGGCTATCTCGTGCCTCCCTCCCAACTTCATAATAGACCTGCCAGCCTTGTGCAAGAACTTGGAAGCTCCCTGCTCCTGACGACGTCGTGCTACATGATGTGTGTACTCATCTATGGCATCTTCAATGCGATAAGCTAACTCTCATTAGACTCTCCTCTGGCCTCCCTTGCATCTGCTTCAACAAGGAAAGAAGCAATGCTCTCCAGTTCGTCTTTGATGCTCTTCACTTCTCCATGAACACCTTTCAATAAACTGGCTTCTTCGGCTATCAATGAAATCAACTTGTCTACAACGAGAGT
This sequence comes from Geranium rotundifolium, assembly GCA_963920655.1. NCBI lineage: Eukaryota > Viridiplantae > Streptophyta > Magnoliopsida > Geraniales > Geraniaceae > Geranium > Geranium rotundifolium. Next base: position 3,056,429 of record OY987311.1, on the reverse strand, counting down.
CACAATCTCTGCCATTCCCTTCCTATAACAATTACATGAATTTTGATAAGTGAGAAAAATAGCATAACAGAAACAAATCAAATGACCACTATTGTTCTGCAAACTATAAACATTGGAAAGTAGTTCAAACTTGATCAGAATCTAGCTCACAATTTGTTTATGAGCTTCCTTAAATCTTGTTCACAAAGTTTCAACCATGCAACTGTGATTAATGAGTTGTTTAATCCCAACTCATTCTTAGATGCAAAATCTGTCAAGATTGGTTTTTAATTTGAACCACAAACGTTGATTTTCATCTCCTACTGTAAGCATAAGTCATATATATAAACTAAGGGTAATGAGTGAAGTATCATATATATCAGATCCACATTTCAAATTCTCACATGGTTATCAACGATTATAGTATGCGTTTTGAATTTATAAACAACAGAACTCAAACCTATCAAAGTAACAATACTTGGGTTTTGAAACATGAAAACAATAGAACACACAAAAATCAAAGAAGCAATGAATTATGCATAAATCATATATAAACTTACGAACAAAACAACGAATTGAATTCAGAATTCCAAGCTCTTTTTCTCCCCAAAACAAAGAATATGCAGCCTCTTGCAATTTCGATTCTTTTCTCTGTTTAGTCAATGTGTTGTTTATGAGCTGATCAACTACTTTCCTTTATAAAAAAAGACTACAAAAAATATTATTTCTTTAATTATTATTACAGAGCAAGTGGACATTTTAGACCAGATCAAGATGTAGACTCATTTAAATTACAACTAGTTGGTACAATTGTTAATTTCATATCTACTTGAAATTTGTTTTGTAGCTTCTGAAGCATAATTAGTAACAAGAAGAGAATTAATTTGTGTTCCCACTAAAGCATTATTAAACAGAGTGTTCGTATGCAAGCTACCAGATAATATCACCAAAGCAGAAGCATCAAATATCATATTACAACCAAGCAGAACAAAGAAAGAGAAAATATTTGCTTTTGCCAGAAGAGTTATAGCTAAACTCAATTCAGCTTAAGCCACTAGCATGCAAAACCCTTCCACTGAGAAACAAAGCATCAGTGACTCGAATAGAGAGATGTAACCTTTGGAATCACAGGAACTGAGGCCTCCGAACCAGTGGCTCGGAGGCTCTCTCTTTCTCCTCTCCAATGCCTTTAGAATTCATAACTACCTCAAATGTCTCTTAATTTTAGGAATTCCAGCACTGGGTTGGAATCACAATTTGCTGACCAGAGCTCCGCTTCCTCGTCACTAACCCTCTTGACTTCTTCAATCCGGCCGTTCATCACCAGCCACCGCGGCGACTCCGGCTTTGCAACGACCCGTAATCTGATCCCGATCCCTGGCACGGCGGCGAGGCCGACCATGAGCCACCATTGTGAGGTCACAACCACGACCCGATTTCGAATTGGGCTCACCATAGCCGAGCAAGATTGAGGTGGTGGAGGCCAAAACGGCACATAGTAGTACATATTTGTTGAGTCGGCAATTCCTAGGAGCAGTTTGAGGTGGTGGGTCAGATTCAGGCATTTGTGAGGTCATGAGAAACAGAGGAGGCCAAAACGACGGGCTCCGGCGAGCCTCCGGTCAGCGGCTAGGAGGCGAGGACGAACAGAGAAGTCGGTCGGAGGTCGAAGACGAGGCCGGCGAGGAACACGGTGGTTTGTGGAGAAGCTTGATCAGAAAAATACGCATAAACTCATAAATGGCATGATTTGAAAATTTGAAATCTTCCCAAGAGCATTTTCGTCTTTTTACTTAAAATTTTAACAGAAAATCTAACGGTAGGTATTAAGTGTCCATTTTTCAATCTCTGGGTGTAGTTAGGTATCCAGTTTGAAAGATGGGGATAACTATGTGTCTTTTGGCCTTAGTTGGGTGTGGCTATGTGTAGTTTTCCCTTGATTTTAAACTGAACCAATAAAGTTTTAGAAAAGTAAAAACTAAAATCAAATTGATAAAATTAGTTTGGTTCAATTTTGAACATGTCAATTTTTAATTCGGTTTGAATTGTAATTAATTGAATTACTCATGTATTTATATCGTTTTGACTTATTAATTTTTAGTTATATTCTTTTAAAATCGATTTTTATGAAATTCTAAGGTTTTGGAGAGAGACGCTTCCTCTTCTCTTCTCCAATGCCTCGAAAGTCTGGAAAATACGAGGAGGAAATGGTTCAGTTTTAAGTGTTTGATTTTCATTTATTTGTGAGAATAGAAAGATAGGATTGAAAGGGGTTACCAGAGATAGTTCTCAATTTAGGAATTCCAGCACTGGGTACACGGTTTGGTTTTAAATTGAATCGATCAATTTGGTTTTAAAAAAATAAAAACCGAAACTAAATTGATTTGGTTCTGTTAATTATATATATATATTGCTTATTCTCCATAGGTTTCATACTCCATAGGTTTTTTATTTGTACTGTAACCCTAGGTACTTGTAGCCTATGTATAGTGTAATAGTTCTTTGGGACAAATTATCAATTCAATAATATTCTCCATATTATTGAGATGGTATCAGAGTAATATCAGTCCAAACCTAATTAATCTTTTTGAATTGATCAACATTCAGCTGTTGGTCTTGAATTTTTTTTGTTTGTTTTGTTTATCTTGCAACAACACACAAGTTGCCAAACACACAATTTTGGCAAAACAAAGAAGGAGAGCACACCTTCTTGTTTGTTGTGTTTTACTGCTCCACGCAAAACACATTGTGCTGCTCCACGAGAGCACGCCTGACGCAGACCAGCACTGGACCAACGCCGACGACGTGACCCGCACCAGACGCCAGAACAACACTAAGACCAAGCACCGATTCGTCAGAGAATGCATGTAATACCATAGGTGATTCACACGACAAGTGAAGACCAAGATCATGTTCTGCCAGAAGATCTTGTACTTTCATCTCACCCTCACCGTCAAACACACCCTCCATCTCATCTTCAAGACTATCAGGTAACATTACCAATTTTTCCCGAGTCGCCTCTACTGTCTTGTTTGTCTATGAACCTCGTACATATAGAGAGGCATGCACTAATCCTTTGTGGCAGCAAGCAATGACTGAGGAACTTCAGGCTCTTGAGAAAACTCATACTTGGGATCTCGTACCTTTACCTAATGATAAGTCTGTGGTGAGTTGCAAATGAGTATATAAAGTGAAAACAAAGGCTGATGGTAATGTTGAGTGTTACAAAGCTCGACTAGTTGCAAGAGAATTTTCTCAGGAATATGAGATTGATTATGAGGAGACATTTGCTCCAGTTGCTAGACTTACATATGTTCGTAGTTTATTGACAGTTGCAGCCGGACGAAAGTGAAACCTTTTTCAGATAGACGTCAAGCATGGTTTTTTTAATGGAGACCTAACTGAGGAAGTATATATGCAGCCCCGCCCGGGTAAGATCATCCCCCAAACACAGTTTGTCGCCTGAAAAAGGCCCTGTATGGACTTAAGCAAGCTCCAAGGGCATTTTCGTACCCTAACTATTTTTCTCCCATTTTTAGTACCCTGACAATTATTTTGTGATAACCTACCTCTAAAATGCCTAAAATACCTAAACTACCCTTGGTTTAACAAATCATAAATTGAATTGGTTACATTTTGTTTATCTCTAGTTCAATTTGGTTGATATTTAAGATGCAATTACAATTATGCCCTCAAATCTAAAATTAAATTTGAACAATTTCAAATCTGATTTGATAAATCAAATCGGACCAATTCTATTTTGATTTCTTAAACCAGGGGTATTTTAGTCATTTTAGCATAGTTTGTCATAAATAAAATTTTAAGGTACTAAAGAAAAAAATAATAATTAACGTATGAAAGTGTCATTTCGCTATAGTTAGGTGTAACAAAATGTCATTATTCCTTTCTTTAATATAAAATCTTCCGGTCAAATCTAATAATGCATGAACCTAGAATGTCCCAAAAAGTTGATATGATCGTAGATGTCATATATTACTTTCTATTAATTAATTATAGGGGTAACGACACTTTATTACACTTAACTGTACCGAAATGACACTTTTATATCCTAAATATTTTTTTCTTTTTTTAATACCCTGACAATTATTTTGTGACAATTTACCTTTAAAATGCCTAAAATACCTAAACTACCATTGGTTTAAGAAACAATAAATTGAATTGGTTCAATTTTTTTTTATCTCTAGTTCAATTTGTTTATATTTAAGATGCAACTACATTTATTCTCTCAAATCTAAAATTAAATTTGAATCATTTCAAATCTAGTTTGATAAATTAAAATGGACCAGTTTTATTTTGATTTCTTAAACCAGGGGTATTTTAGTCATTTAAGCATATGTTGTCACAAAAATATTGTCAAGGTACTAAAAAATAGACAAAAATAGTTAGGGTACGAAAATGTCATTTCACTATAGTTAGTTGTAACAAAGTGTTATTATCCCTTAATTATATAAACTCGTTTTGTTAAATGATTGCAATTCCTTTAATAATTACTTGAAAAACTCTTTAATTCTCTAAAAAAACATTCGTACCACGATATATATATTCAGGGAAAGTGTGAGTCAATCATGTGCTAATTTGATATACATTTTACCATTATTATTTCTCCTTTTATACGATGTTGATAAGTCAAATAATACGTTGATTAGTCTTAAACATTTAATACATTGTGTATGAAATCAAATTAAATTTAATGCATCAACCATAAAGAATATTATGTGTTAAAACATAAGATAAAAAGAGTTATTCATGTAAACAATATTTGATTTGAGAGTGTTTTAAGACGATCCATTCCCATAAAATACTCTCTTTATTTCAGGCAAGTATTAAAATATTTGATTAATTTCAGGTGAATATTAAAACATTTGACGGAGAAAGTTAAATATAAATAGACACTAGCTCTTGGTGTTTTTATTCATGCACAGCTTCGATTCAAGAAAAAAAATGGTGAGAAATTCTCCAATTATATACTTATATATAGTTTTATTTTTTATTTATTCTCTTATTGATATTTTTTGCAGAAACTCCTCATCGTCTCGTTGTTTATTATCGCTACGACCGTATCGAGTAAGCGTATACCTAAGAGCGTAGTTGATTTTGGAGCCGTCGGCGATGGAAAAACCGACGACACCCAAGTATATATCATCTCTCATCATCATACTCATAAACATTTGTGTCACTATGCATACTCACGATTATGATTCCTTATGTCGCGAGCGTAAACAAGTCGAATGAAGCTCTAACCAGTCGAAACTCAGCTTCAGAAATAAACTGAAGCTAAAATTCGCCCCGAAATGTGTATTAATATATATTCAGCTGTAACTCGATTATAACGGCTTTAGCTCAATAAATAATTTTTTTTCCAAATATATGTAAAATTTCCACTTTAACATTCTTATATATATATATTTAAATTTAATTGTGAAGGCATTTCTCAAGGCATGGAAAGCTGTTTGTGGAGAAAAATCGAACAATCCTACCCTTATAGTCCCAAAGGGGAAGAATTTTTTGTTGAAGCCTGTGAAATTTGAAGGTCCATGCCAATCTCCTAATGTTAATTTCCACATTTTGGGGAATATTATTGCCCCATCCAATCCTTGGACCATCGGCGACGACGACGACAACGACCCAGAGAGATGGATTATTTTTTATAATGTCTTGGGTTTATTAGTCGACGGAAATGGCCATATCGATGGTCAGGGCGAAAAATGGTGGAAAGCCTGTCCAACGGTACGTACCATGCACATTTTTAAAAGTACATTTTAACAAAAAAATATATACTAATGTATCAACAAGAAAATATATTATTTATTTATTTATTATTATTATTATTATTATTATTATTATTATTATTATTATTATTATTATTATTATTATTATTATTATTATTATTATTATTATTATTATTATTATTATTATTATTTTGATTTCTGATTTTACGTACAGCTACGGAAGGATTGTAAGAGACCCACTGTAAGTACTATAAATTTTTATATAATTTAATTTAATCATGTGGTATGGTTTGAAATATGTTAGTAATGTATATAAGAATTGTGTAACTTTAATTTATTTATATATATTATAGGCATTATATTTTGGTAAGTGCAATGGTTTGAAAGTGAGAGGGTTGACTCATATCAACAGCCAAAAGAACCACATTCAAATTTCAGGCTGCCAAAACGTTGTCGTCTCCGACGTCCGAATAACGGCGCCGGACGAGAGCCCGAACACCGACGGCATCAACGTCCACACCTCGTCCAACGTACGAATCCTCGATTCTGTCATCGGGACCGGCGACGATTGTGTCGCCGTCGCCACCGGATCCTCCGGCGTATTCGTCGCCGGCGTCACCTGCGGCCCGGGCCACGGCATAAGGTTCGTATATTAGTGTTGTAAAAACTGTTAGGCGCTATAAGTCAGTTGGAGAGGACATTCTGGGTATTATAATATGGAAATAAATTTGATTATAGAATTAATCGGGGATTTGTTGGACATGTCAGGGATTAGTCCCTTTTGTCATGACATGACTAGGGCTGTTCGTGGTACTGAAATTATCTCTTTGGATACGTCGGTTTGCAGTTTGGTTTGGTTTTTCTGAACCGAGTCTCATGAAATTATCTCATTTTAAATTGTGTTTACTCTTATTTGACTGGCCGGTTTTCTGTTAAATAATTTTCTTTAAACCGTTTTTCATAAAATTCTTACATTTTCGGCTGATCTTAACTTATAATTTAATTTAATTTTTGTTGGCACAATATTTTAAGTCCAATTGATGAATACTGATGACTTTAAATGAGTCCCATGTTCAACTCAATCGATCTTCGATTCAATTTGATTTTCTATATGTTCTGGCTCAATTCGGTTTTTAACTGAATTTATCCATCTTTTCTTGTTCGGTTATTTTTGAACAATCCTAGACACAAACATGTACAAATAATACAGATTACTATCTAGCTTAAAACAATTTCACTCATAATAAAATGAAAATGTTGGGATTAAACACATTATCTTATTTCGAGTTGTAAGATCTCCAATTAATCTTTTATAATTTTTATTAATCTTTTAATTAGTCTTCAGAAGTCTCTCTCCACCCGACTAAAACCTTAATTTGCACAATATAAATTATTTACTCCTTGTTAATGTATTATCATAATTAACTAATAATTCTTTGATATATTTTATTTCCAGTATTGGAAGTTTGGGAATAAATGGTGGTAGTGCTGCAGTGGAGGGAGTACATGTGAGGAATTGTACATTCACTTCATCTCAAAATGGAGCTAGAATCAAGACTTGGGTGGTAATTAAGTAAAATTAACAACACTAACTCAACAAATCTATAATTTAATGCAATTAATTTTGATTAATGTTTTAATTCTAAGGGTATGTTTACACATTTTATGCTTAATATAACTTAGGTCAATATTCGATTTGCAGGGAGGATCTGGGTATGCAAGAAACATTTCGTTTGAAGACATCACACTGATCGGAACTAAAAACCCGATAATTATCGACCAGTATTATTGTCCTCACGGCGTGTGCAAAATGGCGGTACGGTTCAAACCCCATTTACTAGAAATTAAAATATTTTTTTTTTTTGGAAATTTACGTCGTTCGTTTTTTCATCCATAAATGACATTTTTACTGAGAGTGTGAGACTGAACCGTTGGAGATCGGTTAGTAGAAATAAGTATTTATTTATGTGTTTAGGTTCAATCGGCGGTACAAATAAGCGATGTGAATTACATTGGGTTTCGCGGAACGTCGCCGACGGAGACGGCTATTCAACTGATGTGCAGCGAGCGATTCGGATGTAAGAATGTGATACTAGAGAACATTGACATTAAACCGATTCGGTCCAAATCGGCCTCTGTGGTTTGCTCCAATGTTCGTGGACATGCTTCGGACACGAATCCCCCAGTTACATGTGTCAAAAAATGATTAGGACATGTTTTTATTATGTTTGTTTGAATCTAGTTGAATCTAGTTGAGAAGAACGTGTAATTGTTACTCGCGATAAAAATAGATCAATAATTAACCTCGAGTTTGGCTCGAAAAAATATAGATAATCTCAAGCTTGGCTCGATTTTGTTTGTTTAATTTTCAATAAAAATATTCATTAAAAATAATTATAATTCATTCAATTCTAATCAAGCTAGTTTGAGATCGGCTTGACTCGATTCGGCTCGTCTGATTTCATTATAAATATTTATTATTTTTTTAAGAGTTTGTATATTAATAAAAGTATATAATGAACTATATATTACACTAGTTGGCTCGACAGGCTATCGAAACATAAAATTTTAAATTCGAACTCGATACGTTTACTAAACGATCCCTACTAAACACCCTTCAAAATTTGTTAACAAATTTTGAAGATATTAGAAAAGTTTGATCAGAGATAAAAGTTTCATATTATTAGTACAAACACCAAATTTCAGTTAGGGGACAATGAAACTAGACTTGTCTGGCCAGGAGATGGACCGGGCCGAACCCGCCGCCTCTCCGATTATTGGAACTACACTCGAAACTATTATGCGAGTTGGAAAACGACGTGCTTTTTTACTGTGATTCTCATGTTCGTTCTCAGTTCCACTCAGTTGATTTTCGATTTTTAATTTATGCTTAATTTATAAGCTGAATTTCACAGATTTATAGCCAAAAACTTTAAATCTACCATCATAAGAAACGAACGAAAACCGAATATTAAGATTTAATTATCAAACCCAATTAAAAAATGAAGTTTACAAACAGAATAACTATACATATAAGTAAATATTCTCGGCGACGAACCAGTTTGATTGTGAACCAATTAACTGCAATTTTCAGTCTATAAAAATCATAACCGAATCAAAATCAACAATTCTCTTAAAATTGGAAAAATTTAAAGACGAAACATTGGCCAATTTATTAATTATTTGGTTGCGATTTTGGGACCGGTTCCGAGGCCAAAATGTCTTCCCTAATCTCAACAGTTGAATTCATAAATGATTGAGATAAATAAATTTGATAAAAATATTCAAGTTCACCAAAATCAAATAAAATGAGGCCTTGGGCCCAAAATGATGTGCGAGAAAAGCCTGGCCCAGCGGAAGGAGTAGGGTATATGACTGATTTGCCCCTGCATTTTTGAGCAAATTACCTGACCAACTTACTCTAGATTATTCATTTAACCATAGTAACTTTTAACTGAACCACAGTTAAAATTCTCTCTGTATAAAAGTGAGGTTCTTCGTCCCGCCAGCTATTTAATCTCTCACTCCATTTCTGAAATTCCAAACAAAAATTTTCTCCTCTCTTTCCCTCTGGATTTTCTCGGGAAAATTTCAGAGCCATGGTGAGTGAGAAAATGTGGCGTGAATTTCTTCAATTTCTGTTCACATTCTCGCTGGATCTTCGTCTCGGCTTGCTCACAAAATTTCATTCACTGAATAATTTCTCGCTCAATGCAGGTTGTTGCACAGAAAGTAAGAGAAGCAGAGATCACTGAGCAGGATTCGCTTCTTCTGGTAATATCTGAGCTTAATCGGCCGATTCTCTCTTCTGTTCATCTTGTTGTGCTGCGATTTTCTCTGTATTTGTTTGTTCGTGTTCAGTTTTCGCTTCGTTGTATTGTGTTTTTGCGTTTCTGAGTTCTGGATTGATGTTATGGTGATGGAAATCCAGTACGGTGCGAATTTGGTGTTGAATGATGAATTTGAGTTCGTTTGTGCTATTTGGTGTGCTACGATCTTCTGCTGTGTTACGAAATTCCAAACGATCTGGAATACAAGTTCATAGGTGGATCCGATGATTTGGATCTGAAGCGCTTGTAGATTATGAACTCACTTGTTTGAGCACTCGATGAATTAGCTACAGTCTTGCTTGTACCACTTTGGAATTTTTCTAAACAGCTTACTATGAACTGTTTTTGGACTTCCAAGTGCATTGAATTATGATTCTGTTTAGCTAGACTTGGAAGCTTGAAGTTCATATTGTAAAATTCTGGATCCATGATTGCTTGTTCAGTGACTGTTGTAAAATGTATTGTGTTCTGTGGATTAGATCTGTTAATTTTGGCCAAAATGACATAAGATTTGTGTGTTTCTCCATGATTTTGTCAGATCTGAGCACTTACAGCTTCTATGATCATAATAGTATAATCAGTTTCAATTGGATCCTGCATCTAATTTTCATGTTCATTTGATCAATCAACTTGAAACAGACAAGGAACCTGCTACGAATTGCCATATTCAATATCAGTTACATCAGAGGTCTTTTTCCGGAAAAGTATTTCAATGATAAATCTGTTCCAGCCTTGGGTAAACTTGAATTACTTATATAGATCGTCATTTTTTTTTCATTGTCAACATCGTTAAAATATCTGGAGTTAATAACTTTGAACTTCTGGTATCACAAACAGAAATGAAGATCAAGAAGCTGATGCCTATTGATTCTGAGTCACGCAGATTGATTGACTGGATGGAGAAAGGCATTTCTCTCTATTGTTCTGAATGCTCACTGTTCAATCTTTTGAGTTCTGATACCATGCATTTAGTACACTTTTAACTGAGCATTAACCAGTTTCTTTGGTGTCTTGCAGGTGTCTATGATGCATTGCAGAAAAAGTACCTGAAAACCCTTTTGTTCTGTGTTTGTGAGGCCATTGATGGGCCAATGATTGAAGAATATGCATGTAATCACTATACCTCTCAAAATAAATCTGTTCAATGATTAATCAAATTATTTAGTTGAATTTCAACAACAGAAAAGATAAGACATGTTTTATGGATTTTTGTAGATTTTGTTAAGAGTAATACTAGAAGATCATACTTAACCAACTCAATAGTTACATCTGATGTGACTATGAGCTCCATAGATCACATTAAGTATATTTATGGATTCCCTTATTTGTTTGTTTAAGTAACTGATCTGAACTTGGTATATACAATGGTACAATGATTGGTTACTTTACTTGAATGACTTCAAGAACTTTGGATCATTGAGCTCGACAGAAGTCCATACTGTGGAAAACCTTATTTTGTGTTAGTTGATTTGGTTTTACGTTATTCTTGGATATAATTGTACATATATTCTATCACATGTTCACATGATTTATTCTGTTGCAGTTTCTTTCTGTTACTCAAATTCTGATAGCCAAGAGGTTTCAATGAACATCAATCGCACCGGAAGCAGGAAGCAGGGAGGAATGTTCAAGTACAATTCCACCACAGAAGTTACTCCCAACCAAATGAAGTAAATTTCATTAAGATCTCTCTCTATAACTTATTTTCATGACATCCTTGTTTGTTCGATCTTTCTTTGATATTCATATAATGTTGCTTTGTAAGGAGTTCTGCTTGTAAAATGATCAGAACACTGGTTCAGTTAATGAGAACCTTAGACAGGATGCCTGAAGAGGTAAATTAATTAATCAGCTTTATATGGAGCCTGTAATCGTGTACATGGTGTTGATGTATCAAATTATCATGCTAACTGTGATGGTTTTGTTTCAGCGCACTATAATTATGAAGCTCCTCTATTATGATGATGTGACGGTATGTTAATTAACTGCTCTATTATGAATTTTCACTTAGGAAATAAGAAGTGCACAATTCCAAATATATCCAAATAACCATCAAGTTGCATCTGAACTTTAATTCTTACGTCCTGGTCATTTTGAATGTTTTGTATGCTAGTCCATAAAACATTAAATTAACCATTTCGTTTCACAACTTAAGCAAGCTACAGATTAGAAGACAAGTCATTAATGCATTATTGACTTCACAGCCTGTAGACTATGAGCCTCCTTTCTTTAGAGGGTGTACGGATGAGGAAGCTCAAAATCCCTGGACAAAAAGTCCTCTGAAAATGCAAATTGGAAATGTCAACAGCAAGCATTTTGTCTTAGCTCTCAAGGTAAGGGTTAAAGTCTATGAGATTGGTTAGATATGCAGAATCAAGTTCATACATCAAATCCATTTTTATGATACCTGTAATTTTGTTCAGGTAAAGAGTGTGCTTGATCCTTGTGAAGATGAAAATGATGAAATGGAAGATAATGAAGTAAGCTTGGGAGCTGATTCAGTTCAGAGGGAAGAGGATTCTGACTCTGACAGTGAGGTAAAGTGCTGATACTATTTCATGTTCTCTTTTGCTAGTCAGGACATCAGTTGTTGCTTAGAATATGAACATTAGACTAGCAGCAATTTATCATCAAAGAAATTGAAACAACCAGAGTGCTTCTGAACTTTCATTTCAGGCTGACCAGTCACAACAAAATCAATATGTACTGGCACCAATAGGTAAATTACATTCTCTTCTGTTTGACTCATATTGTTTTTAGATGTCCTGAATGCTTATTTTTTTACTGTTATCTGATTCATTTTTTCTTAATTTCTTTAAAGACAAACAAAAACCACAGGAAGATAGTGGCATGGTTGATGAAGGTAACTTATTCGAGACTGCCATTTTTGAATGGAAAACTAACGTTTAAACTGACAGCTCTTTATAATGAATGGTTAACACTTTTTGTTAGTTTTTGATCTACTTATTCTTTTTTACGAGTACAGTATGCTTTCCCTTCAATATACCAACCACTGTCTAACAACAATTATCTGTTATCGTCTTTAGATGATACTCAAGATGAAGCGGAAGATGAACAACAATTGGCCCGAGTGAAAGACTGGATTAGCCATCTTCTTGTTGACAGCATTGGAGTGACTGATGTTCTATCGAATTTTTCAGACATCTCAGTGGTACAGATTTACTCTACTTTGTTTATTTTGTAGATATTGCTAATAATAATGAGTCATGACACACACACATACTTTGAGTTGAATTGCTTCTGGACATAAATTTTGAAATGCCCAGTTCCATATCTTGTCTTTCTTATGGTTTTAATCGATACCTATGCAGGGTTTGATTGAAGGTAAATGGAGGATGTGTGCTCCTTTCTACAGCTTACTGGAGGGGTACACAATTAGGGTATATTTTTTTCAATAGTTTTTTGACAGTGTTATGTTTGCTTGGTTTCTTCTGCCTTCGTATTCAAGATATTATGGACAAGCTTATTAAGGAATGCTTTCTGTCAAAAAGTGGAAGAGACACTTACACAATAAACAAGCAAAAGGTTAGTTCATTTTCATCATCATTAGATTTTCTCTTCCAAGCCTCTTCTAGTTGGCTCACTTCACTGCCCTTTTCTGCAACAAATTTGGAACATCAGATTGCTGGCTATGAGTTCACTTACGTGAAAGAAGAAGAAAATGGCCAAACAGTTCCCATTGCTGAAAAGAGTCCGCTTGACGATCAAATGTACATGAAGGTGAGACAGTAAAATAAATTGGCTTCGGAGTTGTCTCACTGAATTGGTTAAGTAACTATATACATGGACATTAGTATTCTCTCTTGGTCCCTTACAATTCCCTTGTTTTTCATGCATCTTAGAGAAAATTTTGTCAGGATCTCAGAACAATTAGTACACTAATTGAAAGAAAAAGAAAAGAACCAGATTCACAATTGTTAATAAATCTGGAGGGGTTTACATGTTATGTGATTATTATAACCCACTACCTGTAGTTCTTCAGCTTGGTTGAAAATGATTCAACCTGGTCTTCTGGGTGATTTTGTGCAATTTACATCAATTGAAACAAAAAGAAGAGAACCAGATTTCTGATTGTTAATGAATCATAATATTTGTATGCCTGAAGTTTTGGTAGGCTGGAGGGTTTTACTTTTACATGTTAAGTGATCATCAGCTTGCCTGAAAATGATTCCTCTTCGTGGTTCTGTTTCGTCAATATGATTATAGAAACCTCGTCTTCTGATTACATCAAATATCAGATTCTGACATTTACTCTTCTTCCTCCAGGCTCTCTACCACGCTCTTCCAATGAACTATGTCACGGTCACAAAGTTGCAGAGCAAACTCGAAGGAGAAGCCAACCCTGCAACCGTGCGCAAAATAATTGCTAAAATGACCCATGACGGGTTTCTTCAATCCACAAGCAACAGAAGACTAGGTAATTGTTAATTTGAATTGACAACGTTCTTATACACATATATTCTGTAAGTTCTGGTCAATTTGTGCAAGTGTTGCTCTTGCTCATCTCTGTGGGTACTGACACAGGCAAGCGCGTTATCCACTCTGATATGACCGAGAACAAACTGAAGGAAATCAAGAAAGCCCTTGGCAGCAGCGCAATGGTGAAATCACCGAGAACCTATATATTATGTCGCGGACTGAACATATCTGATCAATAATTCAATATCGCTGACACTGTTGTTGAATTGAACAGGACATAGACACTGCCGAACTCCATGACATTCACAGCCAAGCAGAGTTTCACACAATGGGTACCGATTCTACCGAATCAAATTCCTATTCACCAGATATTGTTCATTTCAGTCACATAAGCTCAACCATGAAATCGGTTTCTTTTGATCATATCAGATAGTAACAATAGAGACATGTCAACGTGCGGAGCTTTCCACTCCATCGGATCAGACCTCACCCGCATGAGTGCAAGATCCGAAATGCTCCAACACGGTTCAATGAAGAGTCAGCAGACAATCTCAGGAAACACTCCCACAAGCAGAGCTGAGGTCTGAACTCTAAACTCTCCTTTCACTTAACATTACAATTCTAAGGTGACCAATCACTTATATACATACCATTTGTCTCTTACAGCCAATAGCTTCCAGAGAGAGCTGCGCGATGGGGAAGGAAAATTACAGAACCAACGGTAACACTTCAAACGGCGATGACATGAACGATGCAGTCATCTGCAGCGGGTCCAGCCAAGGCAAGCGCTCCAGGAAAACAAGCACAGTAAGTTCCAAACATATATTTTATAAAACTAGTATATATATGTATATATCCACATATTAATCGCGGACTAATCAGAAATTAACAGAGGATTAATCGGACTAGTAGTGAATTTTTAGAACACTGAGCAACATGTTTCTGATTCTACACTCTATAATTTTACAGGTGAAGGAGCCTATCCTTGTGAACATGACAAAGCGCCAGAAATCAGCTCTCTGAGCCTGAGGAGCATTATAGTTAACTATAAATATATACTCTCTTTGGTTTGTGTGTGATGAGCCTTAGGAGAATATTATACTTTCCACTGCTCTTATATACTTCACAAGGTTTAGGGAAAATAAAACCTTATGTCTTGTTCTGTGGCTAAAACGGTTTTCAACCGTTGGATTTGTTTTTTCACTGCAGTTTAAATTCGGTCGGTCCACTATATTTAGACCAATATAATACATAGGATTCATTTGTTTCCATTATTTACAGTTTCATTATGATCTCACTTATGACCGTAGCATATCGAATCATAAATATATATCTACTTTTCCTATGCCATTATCATTTCATGACAGTTTAAACCACAGTTTTTTTGTATTATTTGTCACAATCATTTTTTGAGGCCGGTAAACGAGCCAAACTTGTAACATCGTCTTTGAGATCGATTTGTTAATTATTTAGTATAAACTTGTTATAATCGAGTTCATGTCGGGCTTGTTTAATAAACGAACTGAGCTCGAGTTTGAACCCTTTAAGTTCATTGGTTCATGAGCCGTCTCGTCAGTGTCTAATTAATCATATATATTTCTTAGCTTTAAGTAAATTCTTATAATGAAATTATATGGGTAAAATCGAGTCGATCTGGAGCGGGCCCGTTTAATTATAATTAATGAATTATATATTTTATATAATTTAATGAATATTTGTATTTAAAATTTAGTAAACGAGTCAAATTCAAACTTAACAGTATAAAGTCATCCGAGTCTGAGACGAGCTCAAGCCAATCACTTATTTTACGACCAGAATCGAGCCCTGCCAAACATAGACTCGATTCGGCCTGCTTAACAAAGGGTAAATGAAAGTGGGCTAGCCAATCAAATCAAGCCCATAACTGAGAATACATAAATAGATAGAATAAGACCAGGCCCATCAAAGATGGCCCAACTCATGATGATTACACATAGTCGACCACACATTAAATCACAGTAACTAATAATCTGCTACAATTTAATTTCTCAGTTCTTTTAACTATACGTGTATTAGGCTGTAAACGAGCCAAGCTTTTAACGAGCCGCTCGAGCTCGACTCGTTAAATATTCGGTTCGAGCTATTATAATCGAGCTCGAACTAAATTCGAGTTTGAGATTGGGCTCGTTTAATAAACAAGCCGAGCTCGAACCTAACTTTTTAAGGGTCGATAGGTTCGCGAGCCGGCTCGTTTAATATTTATTGAATTATATATTTATATTAATATATTTATAATATAATTATATATTTATAGAATACTTGTAATAGTATTAGACAAGCCGAATCAAATCGAACCAACTTCAAGTTGGCTCATTTATTATTTAATGAATTATTCATCATTTATTTAATTTTTAATTAATATTTGTATTTAAATTTAAGTGAACTAAATCGAGCCGAGCTAAGTTCGAGCTCGAGTTCGTCTATTTTATTTTGAGCCGAACTCGAGCTCAATTGTATAACCTCGTTCGAGCCCGAGTCGAAAACTTTTTTGACGTGTCGAGCCGAACCCTATCAAAATAAATCTCGACTCGGCTCGTTTACACTCCTACGTGTACACACATGAAACCGAAAAAACTAACCCAAAACCAAATAAAATAAATCACGAAGCAACAAATCAAGTAACACCAAAATGCGATAAATTACATACCTCAACTCCAAGTCAACGAAATTACTGTAGTAGCTACTGAACCTGTACAAGCATTAGGTATCGATTCATTGGTTAAACAGAAAACCATCGATGCATGAATATTTTCTCAACACTAATTATTAAAACATTCTAATTAATATTCACAGTCAAATTATTACCAAACATGAAATATTGAGTCCACAAAATCCATGAATAAATGAACAAAGCTGATGTTTTGGAGTTTTTAATTTAAATTATATATGGTAGATATTATCTACCAATTACTGAATTTATTATGTGTATTAATTAATGACATAATTTTGGAGACAACAATCAAACTGTGAAACCGATATATATTGGAAATGATTAATATACCATACAAATGATTACAAATCTAAATTTACTGTATTTGAAAATAAGTACATGTATATGGATGATTGAGTTTTGCAAGAAATACTTGATATAAATATGTAGTATTGGATTGTTTTGTTGTATACTATTAGTTCACCTAAAAATTTTCTAAATAATAATAATGGTAAGAAGCTCTAATGTGTCTTTTTGTTACTGTTCGATTTTTCATCTGTGTACAAATTGTGTAACGTATGTTCGTTTTTAGTTATAGGGTCGTTTTACAGTATTTTCTGTCGCTCTGGTGTTTATGTTGAGTTTACGAATAACAGAATGTAAACGAACAATAAAGAGATATAACGTGGTAAACTTTGGAGCTGTCGGGAATTCCCGTGCAGATGATACCCAGGTAATATGTTGTTTTAAATTTTAGATTATGATTTTTTTATGTTTAATGATACAATTAATTAATATATACTTATGGAATGGGCATGAAAGGCCTTTTTGAAGGCATGGAATGCTGCTTGTGGTGGAGCTCAGCCACAGGGTATTATTCCCCTGATTGAGGCGCCTAAGGGCAAACAATTTTTGGTCAAACTATTGAGATTCAAGGGTCCATGCAAGTCCTCACAAATTATTTTTCAGGTAATTTTTTTTAATTTTTTTTTGAAATTAAAATTATATATGAAGTATATAAACCTAAGTAGGGAAGAAAAATAAATTTTTACGAGGGATAAAACTACACTGAAATAATGAAATTGATGTTTTAACCGTGATCAGATGTAGTCGAATATATTTTTCACATTATAATATTGAGTGACTGCGTGTTAAAATTATTACAATATTTTTTAATTTTAACGGTATAGGTTTATTTTGGTTTCAGCTTGAAGGAAACATTATTGCGCCAGTATCACCGTCGGATTTGGGCCCTAACCCGAAGTCTTGGATCGCCTTCATAAACATAAAGGGATTGACCTTTAGAGGAAATGGAGCCATCGACGGTCAAGGATCCGAGTGGTGGAAAAAGGATCCAAACAATAATAATCCCGACAAACCAACGGTAACTAATCATAACCGACAGATAAATATATTTGATTTTCATTTAACTTATCTAACTATTTTTTGACTCAAGAAAAAAATTTAATATAACTTTTTTGACTTAAAATGATGAACATATACCTTATAATGTTTGAGAAACATTGAAGAGCATTTATTTAAACATTGTAGGTCAAAACTCTATTAGATTTAACTAGTATATGTCTATATTCCTAAAACAAGTTATAAATTAAAGGGTAAAATGAAAAGTAAATATGTTTACTTGTTATTTTTCCCCACATATAATAATTTATAACACATGGAAAAACATATACTATACACTATCACAATTTTGACTATTTGTGAATTGTGAATTTTTGTGCAAAATGTGTGTGAATGACGAAATTACCCTTGATGATATATTTTCGCCTTAAAAAGCTATAAAACACTGTATAACAAAAGTGTAATATAATACAAGATATGTTTTTGCCATTATCATTGTAATATATATGAAGTTCAATAAATATTATGGTAAATTATTATCAGGCATTGGAGTTCGCCAACTGCGAAAACCTGGTAGTGACGGGAACGAAGCACCTGAACAGTCAACGGAACCACATAAGTTTGTCCGGATGCAACAATGCTGACGTGTCCGATCTTAATATAATAGCTCCGGAGACGAGCCCTAACACCGATGGCATCGACATTTCTTTCTCCAAAAATGTCCATATTCATGATTCCTTCATCGGAACCGGTATATACATTCTTCTTCTTCTTCTTTTTCTTCAGTTATGAAAAAATAAAAATTGAAACTGAATCGTTGAAATCTTTTATTAATATCTGCGGATATTCATGAAATTTTCTGCAATTTTCGCAGGGGACGATTGTATTGCAATCGGGAGTTCCACTTTGTTTATCAATATAACTTCGGTCACTTGCGGTCCAGGCCATGGTATAAGGTTTGTCAATATACTTAACACTACTCAATTTCACCAAATCAAATTATTCTATTTACATAATTACAATGATTTTCAGCTTAACCTAACATAAAAACTTAGATCTAACATCACTTGATGAATATTTAAGACAAATAATTATAGATAGAATCACCAACAAGACATGTTTTACCCATAATGGTACATTCACATTTTTTTTAATTTGTCAGTTCACAAAAAAATAACAAAAAATTATTATTATAAACCGTATAATGATCATCACAAAAGTTGTGTGCTTGTTCGTAGTATTGGAAGCTTAGGTCGAAATGGAGCAAGAAACACAGTTGAGGAAATACATGTAAAAAATATTACCTTCGACCGAACCCAGAATGGAGCAAGAATCAAATCATGGCAGGTTCGTATCCTATATATATATATCCTCCAGATTCAACATAAATTTTGTTGTTACGTACATGTATCTTTAAAATAATTGCTGTTACAGGGAGGATTTGGGTATGCTAGAAAAATATCATTCGAAGATGTGACATTAATAGGCACCAATCAACCCATCATTCTAGACCAATACTATTGTCCTCATCGAACAGACTGCAAAAACCAGGTAATCAAATAATCGATGAGTAATCAGAAAAATAATTATATATTATCCCATTTTGTAAGGAGCTGTGGCTACTTCTTTAATTTTGAAAACTTTTAGTAAACTGTCAATTTTCTCAAAATGTCATAATTACCCATATATTAATATATACACACACATTAATTTTTACATGTAATATAAATACCCTTTTATTTTTATTTTGTAAATGTAGTTTTTAAAAATTTAATTTATGGGTATTTATGTCTTTTCAATCCGTTTTTTTTACTTTTTTAAAAACAAACATATTCACAATTTTATTTTGAACCATATACTCATACACAAATCAAATTATTAATATATTTTAATTTGATATGCACGTGAAGACGAAGGCGGTACAATTTAGCGACATAACGTTTGCGGGATTCAGAGGAACAAGCAGTAGCAAGGAAGCGATAATATTGAATTGCAGCAAGAGCGTAGCGTGCACGAATATATATCTGGACGATATCGACATAGAGGATAGCAGCAAGCAAGGAAGTGACAATTTTTGCTCTTCAACTTGCATCAATGCTCATGGAAAATCTGGCCATAATGTGAACCCCAAAGTTACTTGCTTGTCACATGGTAAATAATTAATCAATCAGTAATAAACTGCACCTACGATCGATGTACTCTATATATATGTTACTCTTTTTCTTTTTGAATAATTACTATATATGTTATTCTTGTACCTAGTTTGAGGTAATTTTTATATCATATCAATAATAATAACGTACATCGATGATACTACGTTAATTTTTGCCCGCCTTAAATTGTGATATATCAAACAATTGTTTAAAAAATTTAAAACAGTCGGTTCTGTGGTTAGGACGTGGCTTTGTTAAACTTCGCCTCCTGGTTTCGATTGTTTTGTTTATTATAATTTATTAATATTGAAATTTTGTGAATTTTTTAAGTAAAGTTCCGATGAGATTGAGCGCAATGTTAGGTTGTTTGATAAATGAGTCAAACTCAAACTTAACTTATTAGGGTTGGTAGGGATCGAAAACCGATTCGCTTCATATTTATAATATACATGAAAGTTCAATTTGAACCACACTAAAAATAAATAATCAAGCACAATTTTTTTTCGTTCTATGCATTTAATAATTATTTTATTATTATAATAACCGTTCTACTTTACATGTACACACCTGAAACTGAAGAAACTAACCCAAAATGAAATAAAATCAATAATGACAAATCAAGTAACACAAAAATATGATAAATTACAAATCTCAATTCCAAAATCAACGAAATTAATGTGTAGTAACTATATATATATATACTGAACTTATTAGGTATTGATTCATTGGTTGAATACAAAACCATCAATGCATGAATATTTTCTCAACACTAATTATTAATTCTCATTCCCATAAAAATGAGACATTCTAATTATTCACAGTCATCAAACTTGAAATTGAGCCCACAAATCCATGAATAAATTAGCAAAGCTGTTGTGTTTTGGAAGTTTTCAAGATACACAAAGCCGTTTTAATTTAATTTATTTATATAGTAGATGTTACTGAATTTATTAGGTATTGATATAATTTTGGAGAAAAAATGAATAATATACCATACTACAATGATTATAAATCTAAGCTTGCTGTATTTGAAAATAATTAAGTACATGTATCCATGATTGAGTTTTGCTAATATAAATATGTAGCAATATTGGATCATATTGTTTTGTAATATAGTTCCATTGTCCATCTATTCTTTTTCTAAATAATAATGGTAAGAAACTCCCATATTATACGAATAAACTATTATATATGTATGTAAATAAAATATAAATTATACATACTTAAGGGGACATCCTAACGATTTGAGGCTCATACTTATGTTATTATCGCCAATAAAAAATATTTAACTATTTATTTCATAAATATTATGAACGGAAAATTTGAAATTTTCTGCAATTTTCGTAGGGGATGATTGTATTGCGACCGGGAGTATGGTATAAGGTTTGTCAATATTTAACACTACTCAATTTATCCAAATCACATTATTCTTTTTACGTTATAATTATTTTTTAGCTTAACTTAACATAAAAACGTAGATTTAACATCACTCGATAAATATTTAAAAGAGTCAATTGCATGTAGGTATACCCAACGAAACATGTTTCTGCACTTAACATTACATCCACTACACTCCTACTTGTCAGCTCAACAAATTTTTTTATTATTACTGTATATATGAAGCGATAATGATCGATGACAAAAATTGCGGGCTTGGTTGCAGTATTGGAAGCTTAGGTCGAAATGGAGAAACAGACACAGTCGAAGAAATACACGTGAGAAATATTACCTTCGACCGAACCCAGAATGGCGCAAAAATCAAATCATGGCAGGTTCGTTTCATACCTTCGTGATCCAACATAAATTTTGTTGTCATCACATACATGTATTTTTAACATAATTGTTGTTGCCGGGAGGATCTGGATACGCCAGAAAAATATCATTCGAAAATGTGACGCTTATAAGAACCAATCAACCCGTCATAGTAGACGAGTACTATTATCCTCATCAAACTGACTGCCAAAACCAGGTAATCAAATAATTACATATAATGTAGTTTTTCAAAATTTAATTTATGGGTGTTTCCATTTTTTCAATTCATTTTCTACGTTTTCAAAAACAGGCATATTCACAATTTTATTTTTCAATTATCGAGGTACACTCATTAAAATAATCTCAAACTAAATTATCAACCATATGAATTTATACACAAATATAATTCAATATGTAATGTCAAGTTTATATTAATTAATATATCTTAATTCGATCTGCACGTACGTGAAGACAAAAGCAGTACAATTCAACGATATATCGTTCATGGGATTTAGAGGAACAAGCAGCAGCAAGGAAGCGATAATATCTAAAGTTACTTGCTTGTCGTCATAGAGTAAATAATTAATCATGTACGATGTAATGTACAGTACGATGTTATATTCTCGTACCTAGTTTGATAATAATGACGTAATATATTGCACTGCATAGTTAGAATATTTTTTCACAGTAACTATATATTCTACAACATTGCACTGCATGTTCTACAGTTTGAACGTGTTAATATTTTTTAGTAGTTTGTAGCTGATATCTCCTCTCTCTGTATATATATTAATTAATTTTCATTGGCATAAAAGTTAAAATATGATATTCTAATTATTCACATGCCAAAGTTGCTGCATGAGAAATTTAGTACATGAATCTAATGAATGAAATGAGCAAGGTTGATCCATTTGGAGTTTTCAAGATTATTATACACAAAAAAGACAGTTTAAATGATTTAATTTACAGTAGATTTTTCTGAACTTATTAGGTACTGAATATTAATATAGCAACAACTCCTACTATATATATACAGTAAATTAATTATGAATCTAAGAATACTAAATTAAGTACATACATATATCTTCAGTGATTTGAGTTTTGCAAGAAATGTATATATATATATATATAGTAATGACTCATATTGTTTTCAATCATACACACTTCCATTGTTTATCTAACTTTTTTCTATAATCAATAATGGTCAGAAACTCAGAAATTGTTTTTTTTCTTCTAATTTTTGGTGATTTATCCACTTGGGTACAAACTGTAATGCAAGTTTAACTTGTTTCTCATGCGCAGGGTGGCTTCGCAGTATTTTACGTCGTTCTGGTGTTTATGCTGAGTTCAAGATTCACAGAATGCAAGCCAGCCGTAAAAATATTCAATGTGATGAATTTTGGAGCTGTCGGAAATTCACGCGCAGACGACACCAAAGTAATAAATTAATATAACCCAGTGTTTCATTTCACTTTTTTTATTCTTAATTTTTCCATTTAGTGTGGATACATGCAATTAATTAATTTATTTATATTTATGGGATTGTGTTAAAGGCTTTTTTGAAGGCATGGAGTGGTGCTTGTAGTGGAGACCAGCCAAAGGGAGTTACTCCTCAGGTTCAAGTGCCCTTTGGCAAGACATTTTTGGTCAAAGAAGTGAGTTTCAATGGTCCATGCAAGTCCTCTTCAATTCAATTTCAGGTGATTCCTTTATTTCATTTTTAAATGAAAATTATGTTGAGACATATATAAACTGAAAAAAAAATTATTTATAGAAGGTGTAAGATTTCAACTGTAAAACCCGACTTGATATATTTAACTCGATTTTATAAATTTAACACATTTTTTTCGTGCATTTTATCGATACCCTAATACCGAAATGGATGTATCGAGTTATAAACTCAACCAAGGAATCGAGTTTATTTGGGATGAACTTTTTGATGTGTAGATATCATAGGATTTTTATCAGATAAATATATAACGATGGAATGTGTATATATTTTTATTTAAAATAATGCTTGATTTAACCTAATTAACAAGGCGGATTTTCAAATACTTATCAAGTGATTATAATTACCGCATGTGTTTATTTGGGTTTTAGATTAGAGGAAACATTTTTGCGCCAGTCTCACCGTCACAGTTGAGGGGCGCGGATAGCTGGATTACGTTCGAAAATGTGAATGGGCTTACAGTTAACGGAGATGGAGTTGGAGTCATCAACGGTCGAGGATCCATGTGGTGGAAAAACTCGCCTTCCGAAGCCTCCCGACCTACAGTAATTGTTCAACACACTTTTCTCAACAATTTGATTTTCATAAAATTCGACCTAAAATAATGTAAACGTACAATGTTTTAGGTCGAATTTTTCAATGATTGAAATTAATTTTGCACATTTACATTATTTACAAATAATATTCTAAAAATCTCCGATTTGTCCTCTACGAGTTTCTGATCAATTAATTCTCTGTTAACTCTTGATTAATATCGTTGAATTTGATTTATTTTACGATTAATCACCATCTAATTCTCAATTAGTCCTCATAAATCGCGTCTCCGTTCGATTAGCGCCTAACGTGTTTTATATAGGCATTGTTATTCTCGAAATGCGACAACCTGGTGGTGCATGGGGTGAAGCACGTGGACAGTCAAAAGAACCACGTTAAGTTTATCAACTGTAACAACGTTGATGTCTTCGACCTTAAAATAGTAGCTCCAGAAAAAAGCCCTAACACCGACGGGATCGAAGTCTCCCACTGCAAACACGTCAATATTCGTAATACCCGTATCGGAACTGGTATAAAAAAAATACTTTTACACATACATTTTGACATTTTTTTATTGTTTTGTAGCTGATATCTCCTCTATATATATATATGCACTTAATTTACATGAATATTAATTTTTGTTTCGTTTCATATACACGATTAGTTTATACATATTAAATTTTGTGTTATTAGGGGATGATTGTATTGCGATTGGGAATGGCAACAATTTTATCAATATCAGCTCAATCTATTGCGGTCCAGGCCACGGTATAAGGTGTGTCACGTTCCTTATTTAATGTATATCAAGAACGTACAGATCGAAAATTCACTCTGATACCATTTTAAAAATAATATTGCGCATAAATTTCTGACCTATCTAAGTCTTATATTAATTTATCGTTTTTTATCAATCTTACTCTTCGACGGATTGGGGCCTATCGATTTTTTAAATATCGGTACATGTTAATAACAATAAGATCGTGGCTTGCTCTTGCAGTATTGGAAGCTTAGGTGCAAATGGAGCAACAAGCACAGTTGAGGAAGTACATGTTAAAAACTGTACCTTCGACAAAACTCAGAATGGAGCAAGAATCAAATCATGGCAGGTCCGTATCGATCTTATTCTCCAAATCCGATTTAAATCTTTTAGATTTTTCTTCGTTTTACAGATTAATTATATGGTCAGATGTATATATATACGCGTATTCTTATAACAATTTTGCTACAGGGAGGATCTGGGTATGCCAGAAAAATATCATTTGAAGATGTGACTCTAATAGACACCGATAAACCTATCTTCATAGACCAGTACTATTGTCCTCATCGAACAGACTGCAAAGACCAGGTAATCAAAAAATCATATACATATGTTAAAATTTATCATAAATTTGTCGTTTTTGCACTATTAACCGAATTGAAAAAAAAATAAAACACCCTGAAAATGCATGTAAAATTTATTTTTGAACATAATTTTTAAAACGCTATATTTATTGTTAAAGAATTCCATATAAAATTTTTCAAAAATTACTTTCATATTTTCTTACCACCAATTTCGCAACTTAGAAAAAAATAGAAGTCACGTGACATGCACATGACACATATCTTCGATTGTTTACGATAATATTTTGCAATAAATATAACATTAGCTGCCATTTTTTTTTCTAATTATCTCAACATATTTACACAATATTCAAATAAACTATGCAGTGTCGAGTTATATAACACATAACTATATCTTAATTCGATATGTCTGTTAAAACAAAAACTATACATGCAGACGAAGGCGGTACAAATAAGCGACATATCATTCGTCGGGTTTAAAGGAACGAGCAGAGGCACAGACGCGATCATATTGAACTGCAGCAAGAGCGTAGCGTGCACAAATATATATGTGAACGATATAAACATAGTCGCGAGAGAGGCCTCTTCCGAGTCGACTTGCATCAATGCTCATGGCAAATCTGCCAATAGTGTCAACCCTAAAGTGAATTGCTTGTTAAAATAATTAATTGGTAATAATTATCAGCTATATGTTCTTTTTTTATTAATTAGCTTGAGTTGTTTTGGAAATATCAATAATAACAACCTTAATAAAAGTTTAGAATAGAACATATGTTTATTTATTACGATCTCATTATTTTTATATAGAACATATGTTTATTTATTTATTTTTCTTATAAGAAATTAGAACATCCCTATGGCTCTAAAAGTATCTATTCAACAAGCTCAACATTTAACGAGTTTATGTCGAATGATAAAAGTTACGTCTTTGCGAGTAAATGTGATTAATAATTAGTACACGAATTTCAATTCAGAAATTTATGACAAATTTAAACGTTTTGGGAGAAATAATTTATTATTTTAAAAGTTGTTTTCACAATAAAGACAAAAGATTCTTAAATAGTATAATTTTAACCTAAACTTAAATTTAAAAAAAAATCCCAAATATTTCAAACCTAATCCAAAACGAAGATTAATATCAAAATATAACCTAAATCTAATTCAAAAAAAGAAGATTAATAAAGCGTAAGTACAAAACCTAATTAAAATAGATTGTACTAAAATATATTTAAAATTCGTAACTAGTTAAAGCCTAAATTTCAACGACTTGTTTGAGCTCTTAATAGTTGTTTTTACGGTCCCAAACTCATTGTATTTGAAATAACTTCGTCTGAATCTCTTACATGATTGATTCTGAGCCGATATGCAAAAGTTATGGTTCTTTGAAGTTGAGCTACTTGTTTGAGCTTCTTTATTCGATTTCTTGAGTCCATTCTTGCCTTTATTCGTCTTTAATTGTCCCATACAATTCTCAAATACTAGTCCCTCATCATTCTCTTCTGCTTAAAAAAAACTCGTCCTCGAGTTTTTCGGATGTAATGTTTCGAAATTTAAACGAGATTTGTTAAAAAAATTGCGTCTTTGTTATATACTTCAATAGGATTATTTAACTGCGGAAAATATCAACACTTGATCCATAGTTAGAAAACCCGATTTATGCGATGTTTACCTGCACCTACTTTATATTTTGTCATCCGATCATTCCCAATTCTCTTGCATGAATCAAAGGGTACGTGTTAGTATAATGTTGGTTCATCATGACCTTTATAACCATCACTGCCCTCGCCTATATTTTCATGCACACCTATGTTCACTTCCTTACCATCACTGCCCTCGCCTATATACTTGGAATTGGTCGAACCCATAACTTTAACAACACATACATTGATTTGAACATTAGAAATAGAATATGAAATTCTTTTCGATATCTTCCATTTTATGGATAGAAAACTCAGTCTTCAATTTTTCGATTCTCTCTCTTAATTTTAAGCATTTCATCAACTGACAATACATTTTGTTCTCTGACCTCTAAACTACAAGATAAATTTAAATTGTCAATCCTTTTTGTCGGTGTCAGCATACTCGTTAATGATTTCTCTGACTCAGCGCATCAACGACGCGCTATAACAAAATTTACTCATAACTTGGTGAATGAATTTGGACATCCCTTAATTCTCAAAATTATTTTTAAAAATCTAATCAAATTTGGATCATGGACATAAACTATTCTTGAAATTTATTAG
Organism: Geranium rotundifolium; assembly: GCA_963920655.1. Taxonomy (NCBI): domain Eukaryota; kingdom Viridiplantae; phylum Streptophyta; class Magnoliopsida; order Geraniales; family Geraniaceae; genus Geranium; species Geranium rotundifolium. Next base: position 3,028,627 of record OY987311.1, on the reverse strand, counting down.
ATTATCTTAACATTTTATTAAAAATATTAATTTTCCAATAACTCATATTAGCCATATATAGTAAACATACTCCAGATATATATTAAACACTCACTTAAACTTATGTATGATTTTAAAATTTTATTTTATAAATCCTCCCAATTCATTTAGAGGAAGATAAAAGCTTGTTCAGTTCTGAAATATTTTCCACAATAACTATTAATTAATTAATTAATAGTTCTAAAATGCTATATATTAATTAATTCTAGCTAATTATTAAAATGTCAAAGTTTGGTTCTGAGTTGGCTGAAATTAATTTCAAGTGGAATCATCGTCACCTTTTTATTTTAATTAATTGTCTTTGCCTATTAATTAAAGAACATGTCAAAGTTAATTACTACACATGCAATTTAATACACGAATACAAGAATGACTGAGCAAGATTATACACAAAAAGACAATTTAAACAATATTGTAGATTTTACTGACCTTATAAAGGTACTGAATATTCATAGTAATAATTATTATAATTCCTACTATATATGTCATATATTAAATTTATTATAAATCTAATATAACTATAAGTGCACACATAATTATTTAAGTTTTGCAAGAGATGTACGTATAATTAAATAGCATTGCATCGTGTCGTTTTTAATTACACATAATTATACATCATTCATCGAGTTGTTTATTTAATTATAGTTTTAAGTTTCAAAGAACATATTAAATGATTGACTCAACTACTAGGTTTAAGTTGATAATTGAAAGATTAATTATAATCTTATACTCTAATAAAAAGAGTCATCGATGGTCGAGGCTCCGAATGGTGGAAGAAAGTACCCTCCGATGCCCCCGACCAATGATAAGTTTAATACACTCTTTATTTATCGTATGAACTATATATACATTATGAAAATTACAGTATTATGCGCCGCTCTAATGTTTAGAAATAATTTCAAAATTATAGTGGTATATTATTTTACTTTTATAATATGGGTGATTGTGTACAATGTTTATTAGAAACACTATAGTAACTTATACTAAACTTGATTAAGAACATACCTACACCCATACCCTCATTATTGCCATTCATAATACAAAACTCTTTTGATTAAATTTTTCAACAATAGAGATTAATCATAAATAAATTCTTGTACGCGATTAGTTTTTATAATTTTTGAGTAATTATTCGACCTGATTTGCTCTCTAGTTAAAATCTAAAAGTTAAAGTCTAACGATTTTTACAACATTGTTAATAAAGCATTGTTATTCAACAAATGTGATAACTTGGCATTGAATGGAATGAAACACGTGGACAGTCCACGGAACCACATACGTCCATATTCACAATTCCCACATAGGAACCGGTATGTATATATAGTTTTGAACCACGTTATAATCGAGGTTGAAAAAAGTTAAAATGATAGATTTAAAATTTGATATAATTCGAAAAAAAGACTAATATTTAAGAAATGTCCAGTAAATAAAATGTTCAAACCCTAATAAATATGGACTATGCGAGCGGTTTTATTTGTAATATTATTTTCATATATCGGTGGAGAAATCACTATTCCCATGTGTATAAATAATGTAAAAACAATATTTTTTTTATTTGTGTATTGTTTGAGTTTACAGCACCTGACCCAAAAAAACTAATTTATTAAGTTTTTGAGTCCAATGTATATACATAAACCCTAAATATATTCTGATAGTTACAATCATCCCCTAACACAAAATTTCATGAATATTTTGAACTATTAGAATATCATAATATATTCTAAGTAATTTTTAATTTTCTTAAATATATAGGCATTTCGTTATTTTCAAAAAAAAAAAGTTAACAGAATATTAAAAAAACTAACATTGTTGGGTTTAAGTGAGAAAGTCGTATATTTTGGAGACATGTCGAAACGTAGTGTAAAATAAGAGAACAAGAGAAAATCGAGTATACTATGAGGATGGTAATTAAGTGATATTTTCCCTTATTTATTAGATGTAAAACTCATACATGATAAATTTGAATCTCTATCAACTCTCTCATGTCATGTCTAATAACAACTAATCATATACAACAAGGATATATTATTGATATTCATTAATAATTTATTTTCTTACTAATTGAATATACACTCATTTGGAACATGTTAATAATTTTTTTCTTATTAGAATGTGAGCTATAATTACACCTGACCACACACTAATTTATAATAATTAATTCGGCTCTTATACTTTATATAATTTAACATCCTAGTTCATTTAACCATACAATTGATATTGAACCTAAAACAAAACAATTAGCCCAAAATGAAACAAAATCAGCTATATGAAATAATAATATATAATATAAAGTAATTACAGCTACAGAAATATATGAGAAATACAAATTGATAATTTCCATAACTTACAAAAAATAATTTAGATTATTTATGAAAATTAATAGCAATAATATTTCCTACCTATCTATGCCATATTAAATTAATTAACATTACCATGCATGAAATCAAGTACAAACCCATCAATGGTTTGAGTTTTGCCAGAGATGTATATATATAGCTTTGAATCACATTGTCTTTGATCACACAAAATTCTATCGATCATCTCTAAGTGTTTAATAATTAATGATGGTAATTAAGAAACTCCAATATTTCTTCTCATTATTTTATTGGTGATTTTTCCACTTGTATACAACAATTTTATTCTTTTTTAATTTGCAGGATCGTTTCATAATATTTTTGGTCGTTTTGGTGTTCACGATGGGTTGTTTAAGCTTCACAGAATGTAAGTTACAGTTCAAAGAATTTAACGTGCTAGATTTTGGAGCTGGCGGAGATTCATTTAAAGACGACACGCAAGTAATTAATTAATATAAATTATATAATCCAGTGTTTAATTCTGTTTCTGTTTTTAATCTTAATTTTTTCATGTTTCATGTGGATGAAATTAATTAATTTATGTTTATGTTTATGTTTATGGGTGTTTAGGCTTTTTGGAAGGCTTGGGAAGCTGCTTGTAGTGGACATAAGGTACAAGATGTTACTCCATTGGTTCATGTGCCCACTGGAAAATCATTTTTGGTCAAAGAACTCAGATTTAGTGGCCCATGCAAGTCCTCTAACATTCATTTTCAGGTAATTATTTTATTCTATTCGTGTCGTGTTTTAAAATTATAATTCAGGTTGACACAATCATAAGTTAAAACACATTTTAACTTTGTTAGTTTAAATACTCTTTTCAATCTAGCACTACTTCTTCGAGTTAAATCTAGTGGAAAGCTTCAAATAATTAAGAAGCCAAATTTTCAAATAATTATAATTAAATTCTAACCATGTGTTTATTTGGGTTTTAGATTAGCGGAAAGCTTTTTGCGCCAATCTCACCGTCGGAACTCGGGGGCGCAAAGACTTGGATTACATTTGCAAATGTGAATGGGCTTACATTTACTGGAGATGGAGTTGGAGTCATCGACGGTCGAGGATTCGAGTGGTGGAAGAAGTCGCCTGTCGACGCCTCCCCACCAACGGTAAAAACAAAACAAATCTTTCTTCGCTAAAAAAAATTGTTGGAAAATTTTATATCAAAAAGCAACAAAAATTAATTTTTTAATTGATTTTCATAATTTTGGAAGAAATAATTTCGCAATAAAAAGAGAGGGAAAGGGAAATTGAATAGCAATTAATATATTAAGTCAGCAGTATAAATTATAACCGTACAAAAATATAACATAAATTATAATTATTTTCTAAATGGTTTTGGGTGCGAGTCGGATTTGGTATAGGCCGTCCCGCACTTACTCACAAACCCAAACTAAAACTTAAAAATATTCAGGTTTCGCCCGTTCCGATCGGAGCAAGTGATTAATGTATCCGTCGGGTTTGGATTCGTTGATATTTACATATTGATATTCATAAATATGTTAATGATTGACGTATAGGCATTATCATTCGTGAAATGTGACAACCTAGTAGTGAAAGGGCTCAAGCACGTCGACAGTCCACGGAACCACATAAGTTTGACCGGCTGCAACAACGTTGAGATCTCCGACCTTAATATAATAGCTCCGGCAACAAGCCCCAACACCGACGGAATCGACCTCGGCAGCTGCAAATACGCCAATATTCACAACTCCTTTATCGGAACTGGTACATATACATTTTTCTACAAGCACAACCAGCTACAAACCAAAAAAAACGTCAAAATTGTAAAACATAATAGACCCTGCCACGTGTCGCACGCTGAGACACCGCGCGTCTCAGATCCGACAGTTCTACATGAGTTTTGACGTTTTATATGGATTTGTACTCAGTATATCTCTATTTTTATGCGTGCATTTATTTTTTTTCATGAATATATAGATTTGGTTATTAATTTATTAAATTTTGTTTATGTTAATTAGGGGATGATTGTATTGCTATTGGGGATCAGAGCTATTTCATCAATATCACCTCAGTCTATTGTGGTCCAGGTCATGGTATAAGGTTTGTATTTATCAACATTACTTAATTAATATTTCACCTAATCACTTTCTTAATTAATGCTAATATTATATATATATATATATATATTATATAATAAAGTATATATAGTTTTCCCCAAAAGTGTAGTGACAAGGTTGTGGCTTGGTCTTGTAGTATTGGAAGCTTAGGTGAAAATGGAGCAACAAACATGATTGAAGATGTTCATGTCAAAAATTGTACTTTCGACAAAACTCAAAACGGAGCAAGAATCAAATCATGGCAGGTTCGTATCGTATCTTCAAGACCCGACTTAAATCTTTTATGTTTTGCTTCTCTCGGGTCGGGAGAACGGGTATTACGTACTAAGGAAGAGCACACGACAATGAAAACCCGTATACGCATATTAAATCTCACATTTGATCAAAATAATTTTCTTGCAGGGAGGATCTGGGCACGCCAAAAGAATATCATTCGAAAATGTGAAACTTATCGAAGCCAATCAACCTATCATCGTAGACCAGTACTATTGTCCTCATCGAACAGACTGCAAAGACGAGATAATCAAATAAAACATATTTGAGATTATGGAAAAAGGGGTTATGCATAATATCTTTCTTTTTTCTTGTAAAGAGTCTTTTGTGCACTTGTCTTTTTCAATAATTTATTTTTGATTTGTTTTTCTCTTGGGTCGTTGATGACACCTTTAAAAATCTATTGAAAATATAAAAATACTCTTCAAAATAAATAAATAGTATGCTGAAACGGAACTGCAATAAGGCGTTGGTTATACTATCATTAAGAAATTTATTATGCCTTCACTATATTAAACATATCCTTCGAGATACAATATTGCATAATAAGCATTCACATATATTTACAAAAGTAAAATATTACATATCATTTTTAATTTTCAAGATTATCTCAACATATTCATGCACAAATCAAATTAACTATGCAATGTCAAGAATTGTATTAACATATCTTATTTTGTACATGGCAAATAATGAAGACGAAGGCGGTAGCATTTAGCGACTTATCGTTTGTGGGATTTAGTGGAACGTCGAGCAGCGAGGCAGCGATCATATTGAATTGCAGCAAAAGCGTAGCGTGCATGAATATATATGTGGACGATATAAACATAGTCGCGGCGGAGGGCAGCCAGAAAGAGGCCAAGTCAACTTGCATTAATGCTCACGGTAGAGCTGGCAATAATGTGAAGCCTAAACTCAATTGCTTGTTAAAATAATTATTGATTAGCCATAAATAATTACCCCCAAGGGTGTTTTGGAAGTATTAATAATAACACCTTGGGAGGCCACAAGTTAATGACATTATGTATGGTATAATTATTTTATCGTCAATGAAATAAATGCATGTTTTGGAGCTGAAACTTGAAATCAACGATCTCGTGATTATTATATGAACTTTCCCATCTAAGTTACGGTTTGAAACCCAGCTCTATCGTCACATGAAGCGTTCATAGTTTTAAGCCACTTGTGATTTTTAGTGATGAAACATATCTCTATGATAAGATTTGAAAATTTTTTGCGACTTACCCTAATTCAACGGGTGATCTTAATTTTCAACAAAGGTAACGTATAAATAATAAGGATAATGACATATTTTACACTTAACTATAGTGAAATGACACTTTCATACCCTAACTACCATTTTTTAGTTACGACAATTTTTTTGTGACAACTTACCTCTAAAATGCCTAAAATACTTAAACTACCCTTAGTTTAAAAAATCATAAATTGAATTGGTTCATTTTTGTTTATCTCTGGTTCAATTTGGTTTATATTTAAGATGCAATTACAATTATGCCCCCAAATCTAAAATTAAATTTGAACCATTTCAAATCTGGTTTGATAAATCAAATTGGACCAGTCATATTCTGATTTCTTAAACCATGAGTATTTTAGTCATTATAGCATAAAATTGTCACATAAAAATTTGCCACGAAAGTGTCATTTCTCTATAATTAAGTGTAACGAAATGTCATTATCCCAAAATAATATTCTCATTTCCAATCACTCTTTTTCCAGTGGCTATTCCCAATAACTTGCTAAAAATATAAACCCAATCCATACTTGTGTGGATAAGCTTTTGTGTTGAAATTTGCAAGTTAGTTACAATCCCAAAAGGGCAATTCCGTAAATTCACCCACACTTCTATTACCGTGAACAAACAACAAAAAAAACCAAACGAACCACCCACGGGACACAACGACGACGACGACGACAACGATTTGGTCACCGCCGTGTCATCGCCGAGCAGCGCTCGATTCCCACCGCATCGAGACTCGCATCCTCCTCGCCGTGGCGCCATGGAGAGGAGGTCGTCAGCGTCGGAGTCGGACGTGGAGTCCCTCGTGATCAGGCCGACGGCGCAGCACTTCGCGCCCCCGCCGCAGTCGCCGCGCTTCCCCTGGGCCGTCCTCGCTGTCTTCCTCGTCGACGTCGGGATGTTCGCGTACACAATGTACGTCAACGATTGCCCCCGGACGACCGGGGCCGATCACTGCGTCTTGTACGGCTGTTTGGGGCGGTTCTCGTTCCAGCCGATCCACCAGAACCCCCTCCTCGGCCCTACCATCGCAACGTACGCTTCTCGATCTTTTGGTGTTATTGTGCTTTGTTAGTTTTCGGTTCGGGGCGGATTTAGCGACCCTGCTCGTCAGATCGGGAATATCGGGTCCCTGTCGGATTTGAGATACTTTACCTTCTTTACGGAATGGCAATGAGACAGTTTCGGGCGAATTTAATGATCCCGTTTTATTGTGTTTTGAAATTTTTTGTCATGTCTAGAGTATGTGTTTGGATATAATCATATATGAATGATTCAGATAGGGGTGTGAACGAGCCAGATCGGTTTTGTATTTGATAAGGTTCGATTCGGGTTCAGATGAGTTTATGAAGTTGAACGTGAGTTCAACTAGGAGAAAAATAGTCTTAAAATTGGCTAGTATGGTGGTTTCGGTGACTGAGCAAGTCCGGATTTAGGGTCGGAGTGCTCAGTTGGGGAGTCCAGGGCACGAGGCGGGCCCTGATCAAACGATATGTTGTGTTTTTCAAAGCAGTCGCCATGATACAAAGTTTGTTGTTGGTCTTGTCATGACAAGATTGAGTGATAAAGATGAAGGTTACAATCTGAGATGAACTTGAGTTTCCTATATATCTTGTTGAATTAGGTTTATCTTATAATTAGAGAAACATCAGTATTATAAATACTACATTAATGTAACGTAGATGAATACTATTTGATTCGACGAATTTGGTGTATAAAGATTGATCCTCTCTATTGGTATACAATCACATTGTCGGTGAAACACGAAAAAAAAAAAAATAGTGTCCTTCTGGTGTTTTACTTCAATTGCTTGTTTGTTTATGCATTAGATCTTTCTCGTTATATATTGCCAATGTACCTTGTGCAGGCTGGAGCAGCAGGGCGGGCTCGAGCGGCGATACGTCGTGCAGTTAGGCCAGAAATGGCGGCTGCTCTCCAGCATGTGGCTTCACGCCGGAGTCATCCATCTGGCCGTCAACATGATCAGCCTCCTAGTCATCGGGGTCCCGCTCGAGAAAGAATTCGGCTTCTGTAAGGAATTTTTTTCCCAATAACATCATTTACCGATCTGTGATCATAACAACATTCCTAAAAACCGCATAACATACCTACATTGGCAGTCAGAATATCAATCCTGTACATACTCTCCGGGTTTGGCGGGAGCTTGGCGTCCATCCTCGCCGCGAAGCCAAGACTATCCCCCGTCATATCGGTTGGCGCTTCAGGAGCGCTTTTCGGGATGCTAGGCTCCATGCTCTCGGAATTCCTCATCAACTGGACAGTCTACACAAACAAGGTAACTGAGACCGGTAACACAGTTCACTAACCGTGTTTATTTATTCAGGGCGTGACATTAAGCGCAGTTTTTATTTCTTCCTGTGTTTCAGTGCCAGGCGCTCTGCAGCATGTTGTCCATCATAGCCCTGAACATAGCGGTCGGGCTGATACCTGGCGTGGACATGTCAGCTCACCTGGGAGGATTGTGCACGGGGTTCCTCCTCGGGTTTGTTGTCCTGATGCGCCCCCAGTTCGGGTATGTAGACAGCAAGTACATCCCGCCTGGGTACGACGTGAAACATATAAAATCAAAGTACATGATCTATCAGTACGCGCTGCTCTGCGTCGGGTTGATCGGCTTGATTGCTGGGTATGGATTTACAGCTTTCGTTTGTATCATTGAAGTGATGTATCAAACTTTCTGCTGAAATTTTGATTGACTGGCTTTGGCAGATATGGAATCGCCTTCTCTATATTATTCCCCGACCAAATGCGCTTGCCTTAGGGGAGACCCGGCGCTATCAGGTATTTGATTCTCTAGCATCTGCAAGTTTATTCTTCAACCATGTTAAACACCAACACAGCCCTTTTGCACATAGATGATGCAAAAACTAATAGTGTTATATTTTCATTTCAAATGTGATGCAAAAACATAACCACAGAAAAACAATGAAAATATAACAGGAAAAAGGAAAAAGGAAAAAGGAAAAAAACAGATAATAATTATCCCATTTATGCATCATTTCCAAGACTAGGTTTTGGGTCTTTTGGAAACATTCAAAATTTATTTTATGTGGACGGAAAATGGTAAAAATGAGCAATGAAAAGACGAAAATGTTCTTGATAGTTTTTAAAATTTTAAAAGTATGCCCTCGATTCGGGTTTTGAATTTTGGGGTTGTCAGAGATGTTTCTAACATTTTAGTCGGCCGTCCAACGAAGAGAGGTGGAGCCAGCGAGCAGGGACAGGTTCGGCAACCCCAAAATTCGAATCGATGACATACTTTGAAACTTTGAGAATCTGTCTAGGGCATTTTTGTCTTTTTACTACACATTTTAACATTTTCCATCTGTATTGTGTATCTGAATGATCCAAAACCTAATTGAGTGTAGCTGAGTAGAAATTGTGTATAATTGGGACAATTTTTCCCGAGCATTATATCCCTTTGCACATACCAAACCATTTAGTGTAAGCATATATAAATGTATATGTATATCGTATCCATATTTCATTGTCTTGACTCTGATAATACCATTTTTCATATTTCTCAAGGTCTCGCACTGAGTCACTTCACGAGTCGCTTGCAGCAAAGAAGCCTTCTACAACGACTCTCGACTCTCTAAAGTTCCTCAGACGTATAGAATTCAATCAAATTTACGTGTTTCTTAAATTGTTTGTAGCAAAAGATGTAGAGTGTATCAACCACATCAGTTAAAGATTAGCTTTTGTATAACCAAGGATTTCCAAATCCTTCCAAGGAAAGGTTTGTTTTTATTTCCTTATCCTTTTACAATCTTATAGCCAATATCAAAACTCAAAACTCTTATTCATCTATTGCGAGTTAGAGAGAGAGACTACCAAATAATGTCAAAGACAAACTAAAGAGGAGCAAAATAATAAAACATTTGCAATGAAATTAACGACAAAACACACTGCTTCGATGTGCTAAATTAAAGATTAATTATACTTCTAGAGAGATAAGCATTTACATTCTCGCAGATTAATTATACTTCTAAAGAGAATCGAGTGTTTCCCAGAGAGAAATGGCATCCTCGATTTGAACCCGAGTTTGAAATGAAATGCAGATACTTATCTAGGCATGTCTGTTTGTTGCGTGCTGTAAGGATGGTGCATAGCGCCGCTTGGTGCAAACTGAGGACTAGCACCTACACCGCCCGGGGCCTGATATGGAGGGTAAAAAGCTATTAGAGCATAAAAAAATTCATTTCTTGTTCATTGTCGATGTGTAGCCAAATATACAGTTCAAATTAATTTGTGCATATTGAACATAAGTTCCAAAACAATACAACTATAATCTACATTTAGCCTATGATTACATTGTGATGGAATCGAATTGTTATAACCCGGGCCATTATATCTTTATGGCATGTCATTTTTCAAACTCGTCATGTGCCACGGAGCTTGACAATGGCAAATGAATTGCAAGGCATGGAGAACTTTCACATGCTTCTGAGATGAGACTGAACTCGATTTAGGACCTTGAAAACGTATCCAATATGAGTTATATTTTGTTATGTGCATGTTATGTTTCTATCATGGGACAAGCAATGGATTCAACTACTGCCATCATTTCTTTCAACAACAATCGCTATTATATTTTAACTGCGCCGGAATCACCATCACAACATGATGCTATGAGTTAAGCTAATTCTCACCAAGTGCATAGCAATTAGACAGATTTAGCTGGCAATAATTTTAAGTTTCTAGCAACAGCCAAATTATGTTCATGGGCAAGAACTTACAATATAATCTAAATTGGTCGTGAGTGCAAAAGCAACTCGGGTCAGTGCTCAAGTTTTGTTATTTTCATTTAACAAGCACTTCTTACATGCATGTGTTCTTTCACTTCATTCTATCTTCTCAAAAGACTGTTTCAATGCCACATACCTGATGCATGCTGTAATGACTGTACTGACCGGGATAAGAACTCCCACCATAACCCAACTCGTGACTGCCATAAGTTGCAGCATATCCACCACCTAAACAGAAATATCTTGTAAGTTTAGAGTGAAATCAATTGTATTACCAGATTAACTTGAGCACAGTTAAAAAGCCAATGGTAAAAAATATACTTGGGTTTGGGTTTGGGTTTGGAGCTGCGGCTTGAGCTCTTTTCTCTGCTTCTGCCAGCTGAGCACGCAAGTATTCAACTTCACGAGCCACGGAAGCTAAATTTTTCTCCATGGCCTGAGCATGCTCAAGGTTTCTAGCATGTGTCTTCTTCTCATACTCAATAGCAGCCCTATTCATATAAACAGAAAATTGAATAACAGAAATCAATTCCTCGATAGTGAAAACATGCAATCACCTATCACCATGGCAAGCATAAAAACCACAGTAATCACAAGTCATCTCATAAGATCACCGACAGTGTTGTAAAAATCGCTAGGTGCGCTAGTCAGTTGGAGAAGGTCTTCTAGGGACTAATCGGGGAATGGGATTAGTTGGGGATTAATTGGAAAATAAATTGGATTACATAATTATATAGGATTAATCAGGGCCTAGTCGGGGGATTAATATGGCAAGTCGGGGATTTTTATAACATGGATCACCGATACCAAAAGCTATCTGTTCACTGCAACATTCTACAGTTTGCTAGCCATCCTACTCCTGTTGGATATTGCACTCATGTGATGCTTTTGTTCAAAGTATTGCCTGATACAAAATGAAATAGATGACCATCCTGACAGTCACCTCCAAAACCAAGAGAAACTATAGCTACAAAACCACGATTGCAAGAGGAGTACGAGCATAAATGTCATGTTTCTGAATTCTGTGTCGCAATTTATAATGTCAACATCAGTCTCCGTCTCCATTTCATTCTAAGAACTTAAATAAAAATCACTCACGTACTTCGTTGTTAGAGTTAAATGAATTGTTTGTGCTAGAGGGATTGATCTAACTCCAAACAATGTCAACTAGCTCAAGGCCTCATTGACCTCTGAACAGCACACCTAAATTCCCACAAACTCTTGCGATCATGACATTGTGTAAGCTTTTCACGCGTTATTTGCACGCTTATCATCAACAGATTGAAATTATCCTATTATTGAATTTATGGTTTGCAAAATTATTTACTCTCGCTAATTCTAAACCATCCAATTCCTTCAGAACCATATGAACTAGCAGAAACTTTCACCCAATTTCATCACTATTAAGCCAAAAATTTACATCTTAATCTGAATTCACTATAATCTCAAAATAACACAAACCTACAAAATTTCCAACGATTTCACTTGAATTCAAATTCAAATTTACCTTCCTCTCTGAATCTCATGATGCATTCCTTCAATCTCCTCCATAGCCGCCGGCAATTGCTGCGCCTCCGCCAGGGCCCTCCCGATATCGCCATCGATCGCCTTGAGCTTCCCGGTGAGCTCTTGCCTGGCGGCGGCGAGCTTCGGCACGTCCCCGCGCACCTGATCGAGCTCCGCTCCCATGGCGTCGATGGAGCGGAGCTCCGCCTCCAATTTCAGCGACCTCTCGAGGACCTCGCGCACGCGAGCCTCCCTCTCGGCCTTGACCTTGACGGCGGCGGCGGAGAGGTGGCGGAGGCCCTGCTGCGCGTCGGAGAGGTCCTGCTTGAGCGCGAGATGGACGGCGGCGAGGCGCTGGTTGTCGACGAGGAGGTTCTGGATCTCGCGGTGCTGGGCGGCGACGCGGTCCTCGAGGTGGCGGCGGAGGAGGAGGCGGTGCTCGTCGCTCTGGTGGGCGGTTCTCGCCGGAGCGACGTCGCGCGAGGAGGAGATGTGGTGGTTCCGCGAGCCCATCTCTCTGGTCCAGTCCACTGAGACTTCGTCAATTTTACAAATTCACTATAAAACCTATTTTCACATAACTATAAGGGACTTTTATGTAATTATATTGAAATAAATTGTTTTAGTATGTAAGGTGTTTGTGGTTATTATTGCTAATCTATTCTATTTTATTCAGACTTTTATCTAGAGGTGTTAAAAAAAACGAACCGATCGAATCGAACCGAAAAATGGTCGGTTCGGTTCTGGTAGGTTTTGCTCTTGGTCGGTTTGGTTTCGGTTCAATTAACCAAAATCGATCAAAAATTGAACCCGACCGACTTCGGTTCAAATTATAATGAATTTTTCGGTTTATGCTTCAATTTAGGGTTTTTTTCAATTGAATTTTTCTTTTTGGGCTTCATTAACGTTTTATTTTAGTTCGTGTAAAATTATTGTACATAATTCCTCTAAAACCCGATCGAAATCTAATCATTTTTTGCTTGATTTATGAATTTTTTTGGTTTTGTGGCTGATTTTCGGTTCAAATCGAAAACCAACCGACCCGGTCGATTCGATTTGACAAACCGACCGAATTTTTTCGATTCAATTTTGGTTTGATTTCTTCAAGAACCGAACCGATAAAACCGAACCGTGAACACCCATACTTTTACCCATGCTAAATAATTAGGTCAACTCAAGAAATAATGACAAATTAGTATTAAGTGCAAGATAACACCAATCTGGTAATTTGGGAGAGAGTGGCTTAATAAAGGTTGAAAACAAAGACAAGATATCAAAACGTGACTTGAATCAAGGATACTTGAACTTAACCAGTTGGTCAAGCAAGCGCTGGTAACAAATTAATATTCTATAAAACAAATTTAAAAGATTACAAATAAAAATTAAAAGTGAGTGCAGACTACATAGGATGCAGGAGCTCTATGTGAGCTCAATGGGGGAGGATACCGATTGGGAAGAGCTCTGGCTCGGTGGCTGAGAGGTCGATGGCGAAGGAGCTCCGGCTCGGTCGATAGAAATCCACAACAAAAATGAGCTCACCTCTGTCAATTTTTTCGGCGATCACACTCAGGATTCGTCATTATCGACAGCTGAAATTGTTGTGGTCATTATGGATTCGTCGTTGTCGCTCTCGATATGGATCAGCACATAAATGATTTGGATATAAAACGACGATGTCACTCTCGTTCTGGCTCGTCGTCATCGTCATCACTCAGGGAAGCACCATCAAAGTCTTCAACTCTGCCAACTCTAGCGCCAAATTCAACCACTAACACTAAATGAAACGATCTTTGTTTTTATCTGTCTCAGCCATTGGATTTCGATGAATTTTTGATATGTTTGATTATACGATCTAACCCATCGTGTTGATCTTCACGTGATAAATGATGGAGGTTCATCTACACGACATTTTTCATGTCGCCTTATGTGACCAAATGCAGTTTTAATTATTTTATTTTAGATAATTATTTTATAAATTTACAATTACTTAATTAACGTGATACTATGATAGTAGTGGAGCTGTTCTTGAGGTATAATTTGTTCGACATCAGCGTCAGTTTGTTGCTGTTAGGATTCGCGGTAACAGTAATGTTTCTGAGGAGAACAAATTTTTAAATGACTTATAACTTTATATATATTTTTAAACAAATTATTCTCATTAAAATTTTATATAAATCAATTTTAATTATTTCACATTATAATATAAATAGCACAGCGCATCGCGCGATACTACACCCTAGTGTAGAATTAAAATGGAAGTGAAATTTAAAAAAAAAATCAAATTAGAATGGGAGGAGGAGGGAACACGATCGTGCACCACTGGGGACACTCGAAGCTGCAGTTAAACATGGGTCAATCGAAAGCATAAATCAACAAAATTATCAAATGACGATGACATCAATCAAACAAATATGTATATGTGAAATACAATATCATGACATAAACTTGTAAATGCATTTGAACTTGGATTAATATATATATACAATTTACTAGTGAAGGAGATTGGTTCAACCGAGACATGTAAATTCAGATTTCTTAAGACGTGTTATTGTCCCGTATGGTCAATCGTCTCCTAAGATATAACAGTTGACGTTAGTCGAACTCTGACCGTACCAAGAGAGCTTCGCCAATTGAAAGAGGTTTGTTTTTTTTACCAAGAGACCATTATGGTTTGTAGCTTATATTATTTATAGAAGTAAACCCTAATTCTAATACGGGCTGTGATATGGTGCGAACCAATCACCCACGTGAGAATCTCTCAACGTGCGACACAAGGCGTCGCTCGCTTATGCTGACGTGGCAGAGAAAGAAGAAAAAAAATCTCACTAACCATCGTTAAATCACTTCTCCAACATGGTTCATTGATTTTTTATAAAAAAAAATATCTCCCAACATGCCACATGACGCCCATATGTTAATTTTTACGATTCTCGTGCAATTTTTGGTTCTCACTAACATGCATCTCCAGATAATACATTGTTATTTTGTGCTGTATAATAATGTATAATTATCAGTCAAATTTTTTTGATTTTTGGGATTTGATTTAATTTTATGGGCCACGATCCCATCATGTTCGGGCCATCCACAAACTCGGTGGCCCAATGGGCCGAATCAGATTTGAAAAGGCTCGAGAGCTGAGACTCGTCTATTTAAACCAGAGCACAATTCGAGAAGAACCTTACCCGCCATTTTCACCATCAAAATCAAAATGTCGAGCTCCTACGAACCAGTAGACGAAGAACCGACCTCTCTCTTTCGCTCTCAAATCGTCAACAGGAGGTTAATTTTGCTTCTGTTATGGATAATTTGTTCCGATTGTTTTTTTCAGATCTGGATTCGATTGCTTTGTTGTTGCTGCAGATTCGACGACGAAGCTCTTCAGATTCTCGAGTGGATTCTGGTTTCCAAAGACGTGAAATCGCTGGTTGGTGTCAGATCTAGCTTGAGAGAGTTCATGAGATCGCAATCCCTCTCCGTTGTTCGTGAAATCGCGGAGAGAACTGTCGAAGAGAAGCTCTCGAGTCTCGAGTTCTTCGTTCGCGCTTTCGCTATGATCGGCGATGTCGAGGTACGATTTCCACGTCTCCTTCGTTTTGATGTATAAATTTCTTGTTTCCGTGTCATTGAACTGGCATCGATTTCATTTTCTCACATTTCTCCAGTATTTTTTCCTTCAATCTTATTTGTCTGTTGTATTTGATATTCAGTTTTGCAAAATTGATATCCAGTTGAGTTGTTGAAATTGATTGAAGTTTAAATTCATTAGAAATCGTTTATGAGTTTCTGTTTGATCGTCTAGAATTTCCTGATTTCAATCTATCATATATACAGAACTAAGGTTTCTTTGTTTTTCTGTTAAGACCTAGCTAGGAACATGTAATTTTCTTTGTTAAACCACATATTAATTGTGATTATAGGCCGTAAACTCTCTGTTGTGTTCAATCACGTTGCTTTGGATATATATATTTGTGTGTGATTGATCTTAAATTAGTTCTGAATAAGCAACTTGTTGGTGTTGTTTAATGAGTTTTAAATGTTATCATGCTGCTGTTGATCTGTATGCTGTTGAATTTAAATGCTGATATCTGACGGTCTTATTCATGAGTGATTTCGCACTCTTTACTATTCCAGAGTTGCTTGGCTTTAAGATATGAGGCCTTGGCTCTCCGGGAACTTAAGTCTGTGAGCTGCCGATGGCTGCAAGTTTCATATATGGAATGGCTGAATTTTGCTGAGCACTCACAGGATGCTGGTTTTTACTCTGTTGCTCAGAAAGTAATTTTCCTCTCGAAATTTACTCGTCAATCTAGTGATGTTTATTTATTTCCATGTGAGAGTGTACGTGTGGTAAGTTTGGTTATTGATACTCCGTAAAGACTTGTTCTGATGTGGCTGTTTGTATATCAGTTCGAGTTACATATCCATTTTGTTGATTCCAGAAAATATTTAAGACCACTAGCTCATCATACGGGCTGGTATTTATGTACACAATAACAGTTTGTTGACGGCTGCAGTTCATTGACGGAGCAGTTTCTAAAATGTACATGTGTATTAAGAGTAGATAGGGGGGAGTGGGGTAGACGATCTCACTATCACTCGATATGAAACACTCGGTGTTCATGCATTAAAGTTGTTGATGATTATGCTCTCTTTTTTCAGAATGGACTGTCGCTTGAATCAGGGGTCAATGTCTCTCTGTTCAGTATATGTTTTCATGCCATCATAATTATCCGTACAATTTTTTGTATTTTCTGATTTAATTCTTTTTTGAGGTCTATCATTTTGACTCAAATATTAACGTGCATCCTTTTGCTGTTAAAGCTTCACTTTACCTCGGCCATATATAGCCTTCACTTCTAGCATTTGGTTTTTGTAGGCATGCGAAAATGCATTGGTAAGCCTTCATGGCAATGATTCTACAGACCTGAAAGAAGATGAACTTTTTGAATTTGCACAAGTCATCAAAAAGATAAAGAAGCTTAAGGACATAGCTATGACTGTCGCTGCTCCACAATCTGGTATATTTTATATATATGGTATTTTATTTCTCAAAGTGAATGTATATATTCATTTGTATGGCATTCCAAAAGAGGTTATGTCTTTCACTTGATACCAAGTAGCTACCCAATGCCAATCAATAGAGTTAACCTTAGAGGTCATGATATCCTTTTTGTTACAGTTTGGAGAAAATTCCTACCCAAAGCCCATTGACGTGCTTGGTCAATGCAAGCCATTATTGGTGTATTTTGGTCAATGACACAATCTCAACATTAGCAAATCAATCAAGAGATCTCCTCATAGACAGGTGACTTCACATGGCGTCATTTCCTTTCGATGCAAAATCCCATAGGACAAAATGGCTGCATTTTGATACTGCATTTTCTCAGAGGCATTTATTCCTTATCCAGAATCACACTGTCCAAGCATTTTGCAGGACGCAGTGTTACTCCCTTTGGCCATGAAACCCTTTTTAGTTAGTTTCAGGAAATGGGAAGTGTGCACATAAAGTTATAACCCCATTTCATAAAATGATAGCTATCGTTTCTATAAATATACTCGTATATCTGCAGTAGAAAGCATAATGACTATCGTTCTGTGTATTTTGCTGTCGCGGATTCAACTGTTGGGCCTGAGTCTCAAGAACTAGATTAATTTGAAGTGACAGTCTTTATATAATAAGCATGAGGTCGCTAGTTTCAATCTCCATGCCAGCGGTATTGCTGTTTAATTTATCAATGATGACTGAGTTTAATAGATCAAAGTTCATCAGGTATTAATTGTTTATATCATCTCTCTAACCACTTTCATTGCATCTAACTGACCCTAGTGGGGTTTGTGGGCTATATGGTGTCTTCTGATCCTTGCAACATTGTTTTCTTGTATCAGTTCAGGTACAAGCTGCAGGGTACTTGGGAAAGAGAACAACTGAAAAGGACAAAAGGAGTCTCTTGCTCTGTAAAGAGACACAATGTACAGCAAGTAGTCTGTTCAGAAATGGAATAAAGAAGCGAAACTTGCTGAAGTTGCATTCACTGCAAAGCAGAAATTGAGAATCACACTCCACTCAGGTTTGAACTGTTCCCAGTTTTCTCAATAGTTACTGGGTCTATTATACACATGGATCTTTAAATAAGTGGATTATGTACTTCTTCTTTTTAATCTAAAACAAGAATATTAAATATGTCAATAAAAATGTGATTAGTTACAGTCTCATGAGGAAAAATACACTAGCTATATATGTTCGAATAACGATATAACTATCATAATTAATCTCTGCACGAAGTAACAAAATCAAAATTCTCTTTATAAGAGATTAGATTTTTTATGTATCTCAAATTTCTTAACTTAGATCTCGTTTTTAATATGTTTCATATTCAATTTTATTCCGTTCAACTTAAATTTTATGATTGTTCTTATCTTATATCTTATATTATTAGATATATTTAATCTGTAATCATATTTGCACATTAGCTCTGTCCCAAAATTAAATACAAGCTATTTGCCACTACGAAGTCTACTTCATATAATGAATTATTCACTTAATCTCGATTATTGAATTTTGCGAATCCAAATACTCATATCTACTTATACAAGTATATTATAATAATGATTATACTAAAATCAATTTTACAATGTGGTTATGTTGCGCAGTGGTTCATGGTGTGCTCTATTGGGCGTCTTGGCCAGTGGTCAAGGTTCGAGTCGCGGCAGCAACTTATAGGGATGTGTTGAGGTAGAATAGGTTTCTCAACCAAAAAAATCAACTTTATGATAATAATAATATACTTAGTGTATTAAAATTGATATACAAATATATTATTAAGAAACATGTAGACGGATCGAATATTCGAATAAGGTATAGGCGTCAAAATTAATTTCCAACTTGAAAGTAAATAACATAACATACAAACGTATATGGAAGTAGATACTCTTAAAACTGGAAAGGTCACGCTCGGTGATGACGTCCGTGATGACGTATATATTTGATGTTTTCCTTTTTCGTTTTCGTTCGGACATAAAATAGAAACTTAACCGAAATTCCAGTGAGAAATAAAAAATAAATTAACCCCTAAAATCTTGGAGCTTGGCTTGAACCCTAATTTCCAAAACCGAAGGCCAAATCTCCTGCCTCCTCCTCCACGTCTTTTTTTTTCTAGCTTGCCAATAATGGTTCCGTGTGTCTGTTCACTTTCTGTTCCGATTCTCAATTTCTGATTCGGCTCGAGACTGGGAGCTAAAAGATTCGAAATTCCCGAATCGCCCACTCGAGCCCAATCAATCTCTATGGCCACTGATGCCACTGCCAAATTCCCCAAACCAGAGTTTCAATCAATGCCCAAATCCCTAGATTTCCCGCCGGAGACCGCGGCGGCGCCGCCTCACGACGGCCTGCACTTCTGGCAATTCATGGTGGCCGGCTCAATCGCCGGCTCAATCGAGCACATGGCCATGTTTCCGGTAGATACAGTCAAGACCCACATGCAGGCCATCGTGGCCTGCCCGATGAAATCCGCCGGGGTGGGCGAGGCCGTCCGGTCGGTCATCAAGACCGACGGCGTCAGGGGGCTCTACCGCGGCATTGCCGCCATGGGCCTCGGCGCCGGCCCGGCCCACGCCGTCTACTTCTCCGTCTACGAGAGCTGCAAGAGCCGCTTCTCCGCCGCAGCCGGGAACCCCAACAACCCGGCGGCCCACGCGGCGGCCGGGGTGTTTGCCACGGTGGCGAGCGACTCCGTGCTGACGCCCATGGACATGGTGAAGCAGAGGCTGCAGCTGACCAACAGCCCGTATAATGGGGTGGTGGACTGTGTTAAGAGGGTGTTGAGGGAGGAGGGGTTTAGGGCGTTTTATGCTTCGTATAGGACCACTGTGCTGATGAATGCGCCGTTCACTGCCGTGCACTTCTCCACGTATGAGGCTGCGAAGAGGGCTTTGGTGGAGATCTCGCCGGAGAGTGCGAGTGATGAGAGGTTGGTTGTTCACGCCACTGCCGGTGCTGCTGCTGGTGCGTTGGCGGCTGCTGTCACTACGCCGTTGGATGTGGTGAAGACTCAGTTGCAGTGTCAGGTGAGAGTCTTAAAAGTTTCCAATTTGATGATATTGTATAACTGTATTACTTTGGTGTTTTTAACTGTTTGGAAAGCTTTGGCTTTTGGAAAACCCAACTCTCCAATTTTCTAGGATAAGTCTAATCTTAATGTGTATGTAGACAATAGCACCCCATGATTAGTATACACTATGGCGTTGCTGGTTAAAAGATTCTTGTTCATTTGCAACTAAGTTAGGCACACGACAATGTCTCATAGTCACTTGGGCACACCACTTACAAATCTCACTGGACCCAGTTTTGTGTAGTTGCTGACTTAAGCCCTTGTGTTGTGAACACACACTGTGGGGCATACTGATGATTCTAATCGTTTTTGGTCATACCATGCTCTTGTCATGAAGTGGCGTGCCTCGTTATTACTGAATCTTCTCTTGTTCAAAGAGTGTGTTTTATTTGTTTAACTTAATTGTAGGATTTACTCTTTCATATTACCTTGTTAATTGCATGCTCCTGACTTCTGACTTCTTGCCCCAGTGTTTCCAATTGTTGCAATACCTTACATTCTCTTTGATTATTGACTTCGCCGAGTCCAACATTCAATCATAATTGTAAAAGCTGAGCTGAGATATTTGCTAATTCTAATGTGCTATCAACCTTAATCCCTGTGAAGGGCAATTGTATCCAACGTAACAGGTCACTGTATTTTCATCACTGCCTATTTTGGGCTTCGGTATTAAATTAAATGTCGTTAGTATATAATATTTGGTTTCTCCTTGTTTCGCGTTTCTTGGAATTTTGAGTGTGCTTAAATAACTTGGTCTTGTAAGAATCACTGTTCGACGTGTAAGTAGTTTTAATTTTTAAATCACGACTAATCAGTAGTCCATTCTCTTGCGCTCTCCGTGCTGTGGCTTAGACTCAAGTCGATAAAAGGCACTGATGTTGAGCTACTAAACCTGTTAAAGACAATGGTCTCTAACCCTTGTCATCAATATGCATTATTATATTTGATTTGGGTTGTACTTCTATTTATTGTGGCCTACTAAATCCTGCACGTCTGATTCTCAGCAACTAATATAAAGATAGTAAAATAGGTGATTATATCACTGTTGAGTGTTGATAGTTTTGAGCAATGTGATGGTATAGGTGATGTTAATCATGCGCACAAGTCTAGTTGAGCTGTATTTAAATCATTTTAACAACAATACTTGCCTCTGCAGGGTGTTTGTGGATGCGACAGATTCAAAGACGGTTCAATCAGTGATGTGTTCCGTACAATAGTCAAGAAAGATGGATATAAAGGGCTCATGAGGGGATGGTTTCCGAGGATGTTTTTTCACGCCCCAGCTGCGGCCATCTGCTGGTCTACGTACGAAGCTTCAAAAACCTTCTTCCAGGACCTCAACGATAGCAAGCAGTGAGAGTGGCACTGCCACCTAAAGAACCGTTAGAGGAATAATGTATTCTGCTGCCTACCGATTCTGTATTATAGATGAAAAGTTCGCTTCACGCGAAGCAAAGGTGAGTTAAACGACGATCCCTGATCTCTACTTAATTGATGTCAGTGATCTATTTAATCAATCAAATTTAGGGTTTTATTTGTATTCTTACATGTTATTGTCAGCTTTCTTGATCTTATTTATAGATTTTTAGTGGTTTCAGTGCCCACCTGGTCATTTTTCTGTATGCAATGGTATTCTTTGTTTCTGGATCGGAAAATTTTGATAGTCGCCTATTTTTTGAGGGCTAGGTGCTGTTATTTTCTCGGGAAAATACTGTTTGAAGCGAGCTTCATTTGTATTTGAGAATATAATTCCCAGGTGGTTGATGAATTCCAAATTTGGCTGTTTTGTTGCTATTTCCTATATTATACATTAAAATATTATTGTTCTCATTAGTGTTTCATGTACTTGCAAAACGTTAGGGCTGTAAACGAATTGCTCGAATTTGATTTGTTAAAAATTCGGTTAGTTTGTTGTTACTGTCGGGGTCGAGCTCGAACTTAACATTTCAAGGCTTGATATTTTTTGCCAGAATGCTCTCTTAGTATTTAGTTAATCGTATAATATTTTTATGTAATACTATAGATTTATGGCTTTTAACTAATTATAATAATGATAGTGAAAACTAGGGGGGTAAACGAGTCGAGTCGAGTCTCATTTTGGCAGGGCTTTGGCTCGTGAAAAAAGTGTTTGGATTGAGCTCGAGCGAGCTTATACAACTAAAGTCGAGTTCGGCTCGAAACAAAATAGATGAGCTTGACCTCGGCTCGATTCGGTTTGCTTAAATTAAAATACAAATATTCATTAAAAATTAAGTAAATGATAAATAATTCATTAAATAATAAATGAGCCAACTTGAGATTTGTTCGACTTGATTCGGCTCGTCAAATTCTATTATAAATATATAATTCATCGCCGGCTTGCAAACTTATCGAGCTTTAAAAGGTTAGGCTTGAGCTCAGCTCGTTTATTAAACGAGCACAATCTTGAACTCAAATTCAACTCGAGCTCGATTATAACGAGCCCAAACCGAATATTTAGCGAGCGAAGCTTGAGCGGCTCGTTTAAGCTGAATACAGTCGAGTTTGACAATTTAGGCCCATTTTATATTTTCATCTTTTCTTGCAATTTTGCACTTGCTTGATGTTTCAGACGGTGTTCTAAAAATCTTTGATTTATCCTCGATTAATCATTTATAATAGTTCTCGAGTAAACAAGCCTGTTGACAAATCTATCTCGATTAGCGCCTGACGGTTTTTAGAATATTTGTTTCAGTTCGTTACGAACAAAATTGCGATGAAAAGAAACCGAGCCGGTGGCATCTTTAAAAATCAAATTCACTTCTACGGCGACACAAGATTTGCTACAATACAAATTCGTGAGCCTCCTTGAAACAAAACATGGTATTGCCATTACAGATTAAAATCATCTACCAACACAATTGCTCAAAAAACACACACACAATCGATATAGAGGAAGCGTGGAATGCAAGTAAAGAAAACCGACGGATCTTAACAGCGGGGGAGATCCGACGGCGGGGGCTGCACCGTCTGCAGCCTCCCGACCCCGTTCTCGACGAGGAACGCCATGGCGAGGCCCGTCCCGAGATGGGCGTCGATGTGGCAGTGCATCAGCCACATTCCCGGGTTGTTGGCGACGAACCGGATCGCGACCCACCCGCCCGGCGGCGTCCCTATGGTGTTCCTGAGGGGCGGGTCGACGAGGTTGAACCCGCCCGCGTCCGTGCTCGGGTTGAAGTTCCCGAAGCCCGACCCGAGCACGAAGAAGTGGTACCCGTGGAGGTGCATCGGGTGGTCCTCGGTGGTGACTATGCTGGTGTCCTGGAGCACGATCTGGATCGTGCTCCCGAACTTCACCTTGTACACCTTCGTCCCCGAGGAGGTCTGCCAGAGACCCCTGGGGACGTTCCCCGTGTAGTTGAACTTCACGGGGGGTGTCGGGGGGAAGTCCGAGGTGAAGACCCCAGGCTGGTTGTTGTAGTAGGCCTGCATCAGGGAATTGGATGTCGGGAACACGAACGACACGTTGTTTATGCTCGCGCTAAATCGGGTACCGTTTGGGCCCTGACAACGGGGGTTGGGCAGCGGGTGGGTGCAGTTGTTGAGCCCTAACCCTACCGCGAACAGGAGGTTGTGATCGATCTTCGTCGGTACTTGCATCCTGAAAGGGAATATTTCATTACGATCTAACGACTCACATCAGCTTTTTCACTAAAAATTCAACTGTACGCCATTTCCACTCAGTTATACTAACTAAAATCTGTGTCGTTCAGATACATTAACCTTTTGGATGAAAACTGTTAAATGAAAAGTCTAAAATACCCTTTAACTAAAAGATATGATCTCCTGATTTTTATATTTTGAAATTAGATTTTTACCCAAGTGCATTCTCACGGTCGACTAGTATATATATATTTTTGCACAACCCTACCTCCCCGGACTCCTGATCCTGGCGGTGAAGGCTGTCGACGTGGGGGTGTCATTGTAGGCCGGGAGGCGCGGGAGGACCGGCAGCCCTCCCCGCGCCGCAGCCGACACGTACTGGAGGACGGCGGTGGTGGTGGTGTTGTCGAACGGGGCGTTTTGGGTGGTGACGTAGGCCCTGGCGGCGATGTAGTAGCGGGCGGGGGGCTGATCGG
The DNA here is from genome assembly GCA_963920655.1 of Geranium rotundifolium. Classification (NCBI taxonomy): domain Eukaryota; kingdom Viridiplantae; phylum Streptophyta; class Magnoliopsida; order Geraniales; family Geraniaceae; genus Geranium; species Geranium rotundifolium. Next base: position 3,004,139 of record OY987311.1, on the reverse strand, counting down.
CGGTGAGGAGGAGGTCGAAGGTCTGGCCGGGGCCGATCATGATCACGTTGGTCGTGAAGGGCTTGGTGTAGACGGCGTCGGCGGCGACGACGGTGAGCTTGTGGTTGGCTACGGAGAAGAAGAGCTCTTGGTTGAGTGCAGAGTTGACGACCCTCAGCAGGACGGTCTCGCCGGCTCGGACTTGGAATCTCATTGTTTCTGTAGAGAAAAAATAGTTATAGGGGTAATTGCGAAAATTGGCGCTAGTCTAGCGAAGAGACATTGTAGACACTAATCGGAGATTAGTCAGGAAATATTTGGGATATAAATCAGATTCAAGAATTAACAGAGGTTGGCCGAAAACTAGTTGAGGATTAATAGAGAACTGGTGATCGTGTACTTTTTTATTTTCACCTTTAATTATTAAATGAAAAAAAAATATTCATCAAATTAAATTTTGACAAAACAAAAATACCCTTTAAATTATTTCTAAAAAAGTTACATGTGGAAAATTAAAAACATAATTTTAATTAATTAGAAATAAAAATATTATGTTTTTCTTGTAAAAGATGTTATTTTATTTTTGTGTTCGATACAGAAGCTCCATGATCTGCATGTGACCTATTTTTCGTCTATTTTAATAGATTTTGATGGAATTCAATTCAACAAAGTCTGCGAAAACTCTTTGCAAGAATGAAATAGTATACGATAAGTTTTTGCCGTTATCTCAAAATTAAATTAAGGGTAATGAGCAAAAGATTTGTACCTTTTCTCGAGCATCGGTAGAGGTCGCCGGGCTGGCCGTTGATGGTGTAAGCATCGGAGACATTTGGAGCTGCGCCGGTGAACTGAGCCAGCTTCAGCACGTCCATTGGGTTTCTGTCCCACCACTCACCTATTTTTTTTCCCAATCAAAGACTCAAGAAATGAGTATTTTTCTCAAAGAAAACGAGAAAAAAAAAATCGATAATTGCAGAAACAGGTCATGCAATATCTACATTTTGTAAAGAATAATAATAACACGGTGAAAAGACAAAAATACCCTTCATATTTAAGAAAGTTTTAAAAAATATTTTTGTTAAAGTATTTTGTCGCGGGAAAATTATGTCATTTTGAAAAATGTGCAGGTCAGATGACTCATTTTCTGTTTGTTTGTTTTCACGGACCATGAAAAACTTGAATGACTGATTTTAATTTTGTTACGATAAATAACATGTTACGCCGTCAGTTTTTGCAGTTATCTGAAACTACGAAAGGGTATGTACCTAGAAGGATTGGGAGTTCTCGTTTAGGCGTTGGGAAGGGATAGGAAGAGCCCAACTTTGGGCGAATGATGAGAGCTCCATAGACTGTGGCTCTCAGCCACTTGCTGTGTGCGTGCCACCACAATGTCCCTTCCTGCGCCGTTATGGTGTACCGGTACGTGTAGGTTCCTCCCGGCATGATAGGGCACTGGGTGATGTACTCTGGGCCATCGGCCCACGGGTTCCTGAGCTGAAACAGCCCGTGCCTGAAAAATAGAAAATGAAACAATTATGTAATAAGTATGAGGTCGTTGGTTTCAGTTGTTATTTTTTGACTTGTGAAGGTTGCTTGCGTGGCAAGCTAGTGACTTTACCAGTGGAGTGAAATGTTGTACTGGACCCTGTTGGTGACCTTGATGACCAGAGAGTCCCCGTTGCGCACGTTCAGGGTCGGCCCCGGGAACTGCCCGTTGACCGTGACCGAGTTGTGGGTCCTGCACAGCCTCTTCACTGGCGCAGTTTGAATCTGATTCATTCACATTCATAACATCATAAAAGGAAAGGAAAAAAATAAGTGTTAAAAGTCTGATCCACCTAAAAGCTGAAGCCAATGATTACAGACTCGAGCTTGTTATTTAAACTGATTCATAATGTCAGAAGCTCAACCCACTTAAAAGCTCAAACTGATAAGTGAAGGCACATATACTGTTATTTAAGCCGATGAACATATTCAACAGATATCTTCTCGATGTGGAACTCGGACACATTTAACAACGAAGAAGGCGGGCACTTACGACAAAGTTGTGGTAGTGAGTTTCTGCATCGGCGAGAGAAGCGAGGAGAGCGACGAGGGCGAGGAGGAGGCAAAGGAGGAGAGAATTGTGGGCTTCCATGGCTCTACTTGTGATGTAGAGCTGTGTGTGAGGCATAGAGGCATGGGAGAGGAGCTATTTATATTGTGATAAAGAGAAAGAGACAGAGAGAGGGTTAGTTAGTTATTTTTGTTTTCTTCTTTATAGAAAAAAGAATTATTTTGAGATTAATACTTGTAAATGGCAAATTAGGTTTGGGTTCAAAATGTGTAAACCATAAAGAGGATTTGGTGCACCCACTAGAGACAATTGCACCATAAACTCTCAACTTCATTTATCATTTTTAATTTTAACCATTTTTAATAAGTTGAATATATTTATTTATGTAATTGTTCCAAAAATATTTAATTTAACCCGAATCATATTGATCTTTTACAATCGTCTTCAGTCGCGTCAATTTTATATATTCTATAAATAGATTTTGCTGTCATTTGAAAATTAAAAAATTGCAAATTAGGCTTTGCAGTTTTTTAATTGGTTTTGATTATTTACTTTTCATTGAAATGATTTTAGGGATCACAGGACAGTTAGGGAGAGGTTGAATTTTGGTTAAGGTTTGGTATTACAAGTAAGAGCTGTCTGTTTGCGTCATCACTTTGACCTGTTTTATAAATAGAAAAATAAAAGTTGCTCAAAATAAGTCAACTGACTTCATTTCTTATAGTCGAGTCTTTGCGACTTGATGCACTTATCAATTGAACCGTCATATGATACCACTTGTCACGACCTTAGAAATATCGCTATGGATTCTAAGGGGAGTGGCGTTTAGACCTTCTCGGATCTCAATATTAGCTGGACAAAGTGAGAGGGTTCGTTTTTATAAAAGTCATAATCTTCAGTTCGAATCTTGATACATCAAACCAAAATTTTGGGCTCAATTATCATAATTAACGAATAAGTAAGTCTCAATTCAATGAATTAAATATTCAATTTTTATTTATTATAATTAAGTTCAAACCGATTTCGAATCCATCATATGGAGGAATTTAGTATTGATAGACCCTCGAGACAGTTTCTTTAATGTTTTATTTAATACAAGCAAAATGTAAATTTTAATAAAATAGGGAAAATTGCAAATTGCAAATGTGAACTATTCATTTTTCTAAAAAGAAAAAAAGTGGACTTCAAATTTTATATTACAAAAAATAATGATGCACATTGCAATTCTTTTGCAAAATGCGTAATTTAGTCCAAAATGAAAAAAATAACTTAAAATTATTCTTTTTTAATTATAATTAAAAAAATCAAACTAGAGCTCATCGGGTTTTCTCTTCAACCGAATATCACCGGTCGCGACTTCATAACACAACAATAAAAGGGAGAGTCGGACCAACTCGGCAAGCAAAGAAAAGAAAAATAAATGAACTCGAGTTGGAAACAATATTTTCATTTTAGGGTCATCTTCGTCATTTTAAGACAATTACACATTTTGCAAAAACACAAATATTAAGTTCACAACTATTTTTTGCAATAAAGAAAATTCTGAAATTCATAGCCACTTTTAGCAAAAAGAGAATAGTATTTGTCACAAATACTTTATGCAATTCACACTAATAAATATATAGCAAAAACATAACCAAGCCAAATCTTTTTTCCAAGCCGTTCCCGACCTTAAATAGATAAGCTCATTTGATCCCGGTCGCGAGCCAAGATAAAGCCAAACACTTTATCTTCAACCCAAGTCGTGCTTCAACAAAATTAAGTTCTATTCGACTCATTTACACCCTACTCAACATGCTATATTTCATTCCAATGCAACTTCTTTGGGCAGGTTTATTTATTTCACTAGTTATGAAAATAACCCAATTTCAGCTTCAAAGTCTAAATATTGAAAAGCTCATATTTATGCACACCACCTTTGTTTTCTCCTTTTCAGATGACAAATCTCAAAATAAGAATAAAAACTGTGACTAGTAACACAAACCAGTTCACTTTGTACTTAAAGTCACCAATAGGCAATAACTACACAAGAATCTACCTAATCATCACTAATTTAAGCATGAATCAATCAAGGGACTAATTGGCATAGGTTAGGTTGGAGAGGTCTACTGGCAAAATTCTGTATGCAACAACAATATCACAAGTGATTGCAACCTATAACCACACTCCCTCCATTTCTCATCTATTAGGTCGCCTGCCTTACTGACTTCCTCTACATACATAAACAATATCATACTTTTATATACATTGACATGAATCTGCTCACAAAACAATCCATCTTACCTTTATGGTTTGACCGTAGGCGACAGCAACAGAATCCGCATCAGCATCATTCTCGTGTTCCTGGCGGTTATCAAAGTCAAGAATACAAAAAACCATATATCAACAGTTTAGACTCTATAAGACAATCTGGATTCTGGATAATCGACAAGGCTTTTTTACCTTGACTCGAGTCAAGAACGACAAAGTTTCACAAAGGCTAAGATTTCTCAAACCTGCTTTCGAATACTACAAGCCATATAGCTGTGTATTAAATGCATGCTAACATTTCAAGCAACAGAAATGAATGGTTCCCAAATTATTGTTATCAGGAAAAATACAAAACGAATGTTGACATTAAAAACAAACCAGAAGACGGATTTCAGGGTTTATTGTGTACACGGTTCAAGTGGTTGCAAACAGGGTAGAGATTAAATACCCAAATCGCCCATAGATCTGTAGAGCCGACCACAAGGAATCATGAAGTGACAAAATTGCTCATGGAGCTGCAGTTAACAATGGCCATCCCACAGACCTCACCTTGCATAACATTGTCGAGATAAGAGAAGATTGAGGCGGCCAGATTAAAATTAAATCATGGCCGGGGATAACATTTCAATGTCACTGGTGTTTGCTTAGAATTGAGCCATCTGTTGCTTCAATCCCTGAAGTAATTTCAGTTTTGATTCGCATATTTGAAGAAACTCGAACAAAACCGTATGCTTCCCCTTGACGATTTTGCTTGCAACATCAGCAGCACACCAGGAACCCAGTGCTTGGGAAATGCGATGGCCAAGTTCCGCGTCGTTCCCGGACGAGCTAAAGTTTTCTAGAATCTGGAATACCTGCCCGGGCCCGCCATTCTGGCTTTCCATCCGAACAGAGGAGAGGATGGTTTCCGTGCTTTCTTCTGATGGCCTGCTTATTTGTTCTGTCAATGATCTCATAACTGTGTCTATGAGGCCACGTAGAGATTCGACCGAAGACCGCACTGCGTGAAGCAATGGAGAGGTGGAATTTTCAATCGGTCCACCTTTCTTCTTTTTCTTACCAGATGGTAGAGATGATCGTATACAAGACTGGATTACAAGACCGTGCCAGGCCAGTGATTCTGTAACCAATTGCACCAAAATTGGAAGGTCAACCGAAGGAGAACAAATCAGATGCTCCGTGGACTTGACCTTCTCCGAGATGAGTTTTTCCAACAGCGAACTCACTATGAGCATGGAACCGGGTTTAGATCCATCTCCATCTGGTGGCCCGAGTTCATGGGAACTCATATTCCAAGCATTTATGAAGACGGCAAAATTCATCCAGTCAATCTTATCTGAACCGAAAACCTGCCCAACCATCAATCATTAAGAATTAAAGGAAAACAATCTGAAACGACTATGTCAAGATGCAATATTTTTGTAGAAATTTTATCCAAATTATTGATTAGATTTGATTATATAAATCTTAATCATCCATTTTTTTTGGTTTCACAGCCGCATCTCATAATAGACTGGGGTAAAAAATGATGGCATTATGATAAAGGCTAGAAGTTGAAGAGTAGGAAAATTATGCATGGGCCAGACAGGTAGTGGAATCATACCTCGGAAGACTTCATGCCACCAGAAACCCCGACAACAATGTCGATTGCATCATTTAAAGAGAACCCCAATGACTTGGCATGACACTCAAGTAAACATTTAAGTTCCAAGGAGACCTTGGATGGAGAGACAGAACCATTTGATATGACATTTGCTTTAATTGATGCTGAAGCACTCTGGATAGACAGATAGATTAGGCGAGGAAGAAGGGATTTTCTCTCAATAACTCTCCTTACATCCCCTTCCCTTTCTTTTGTCTGCTTACAGAAACATAGAACAATAATCAGATAAAGCAAAAGTTACATGAATAAAACTTTCAACACACACAATCAGTTTCCACTTCACTAAAAATTGTATTTTCATAATGAAAATGTGTGCTTCCCTGAAAAGTTTATTCACATTTTACAAACTAATAATTGATTGTAGCACTGAACAGAATGACAGTAACAAAAATCGCATACCAAGTTTTCTCTGGGATAGTATGAGATTCCTTCAAATGGACCTAAAAATAAAAACAAAATCCCATTTAGTTCGAGAAAACATTAGAATTGAACCATAATAATTTTGCTGTCACATCTAAGAGCTGAAGATTAGAGGCAACAACATCAAAAAACATGGCGATCTCATATACATACCTAAAAGATAGTTTTTTTCGGGAGTAGGTGTCCACCATGGACGAGTTTGTAAATCCTCATTGAATGTCAAAGATTTGGACCCAATCTCATTTGACAGCTCGACAAAATCAGTTCCATATTTCAAGGTTTCCAGAATGCTCTGAAAATAACAGGGAAAAAGAAAATTATAGTAATCATCACATGCATCGTAAGAGTATGTGCCAACAATTGGCGTCGGCTTAAAAAAATGAAGGAAAAAGAACCTCTTCATCTTCGATGATATTTGCTTTCTGCTTCAACTGTAGAATGGGGGCTTCAACTCTTACTACTAAATACTGATTCGAGCGTTGCAACCTTTCTTTGAATTGAACAAATTCAATGACCTAGAATGTAAATGCCATCTCTCTGTTAATCATAACCGCCTAATATTGTGGTAATAATATATTTCTAATGAAAGTGAGGACCAAGCAACAAACTTCAACTGCATAAACAATATTGAATTGATAAATAAGAGATCAAAACGGTGAATGTGTCAGGCATACTTTTGAGTAATTTCTATGACGATATGCTAGGGACGTAAGATCTGCCGATTCTCGGAAGTGGTCATCCATAAACTTGAGGTAATCTTTCAACAGACTATTTGAATCTATCCAAAGGGGAGAAACCAGCATCTGGGGTAAAATGTGATGTGTGACCGTTTCCAACAGTATATTCTTTACATCCAGTGACTTGTACCTAAAACATGAGGTGAACAATTTTACATATGCCCAAGAAAGGAAGGAAAATGTCTCAAATAAAAAACACTAGTGAGGCCTCAATCAAGCCCCAGTATTAATTGACGTGCAACTTAGCTAACTTACCATTCATAGGCTAGTGAAAGAGTGCCGAAGTAAGAATATAAGTGCAATAATAGAATCTTGTACTGCCATACATATCTGCACAAACACAGATAAATTGTCATCTCCACGACCATAACTCCCCGTCATAATGCATACACTAAATAATAGACAGACAGAAGCCAACACACTCTAGCCAGAGATGATATATCTCGATAAGACTAACCTCTATAAGAAACTAAAAGTATTCACAACCAAGATTTGAGCTATGAATTAATTTGAGCTTAGAAACCAATGAGACCAAGTAGACATTAAAGAAATAATTTTATTCTGTGTTCACCGTATAAGCTTCTGAACTGTTGGATTACCCCTCAAGAAAGAAAACAGAACAAGATACAACTCTCTCCCAAATGACTCAATGAACTATCATCCGTCAAGTGGACGGTTATAACTGTAGAAAGCATAATTGAATAACACCACAAAGAGGACTTCTGCAAATGTACTCAACCATGCCATATACTTGTATTGATGGAGTAAGCATCCACAAGCTGTCTACTACAGAAAAATATAAAAGGAATGTGACTGAATGGGCAATTCAATGCAATCAAAACATTTTACACCACAAAGCATATCCCTTTATAATCTCAATTTGATTCTGAAATCACTAAAAGAGTTATCTTAAACTATTGCATGAAAATATATCATGTGTAAGCAAAGTATACACTAACGGTAATGAAAGTACTCGGGAAACAAAAACATTTCCTGACCTTCGGATAGTCAAACCGAACTCCAATACCATAATTGCCTCCACAAAATAGCCAATGTGCCGAGTGCGCCAGAATAACTAAGGCCAGCAATTATTTTGTATTTTAGAACACTAATATCCCAGGAAAAATGATAATGGCTTAAAACCAAACATGACATATATGATACCTGAACCAAAACATTCGCCACCATCGATAGCAGTTCTTCACCATGCATGCTCTCTTGAGGATCCAAGTCCTTTGAAAGCGGAAGGTTTTTACAGTACATCTCTGCCATTTCTACAGCAAATCCTTCGAGTTCTGAGGAAAAAGAGCTTATATCATTACAGCTTCATTTGAAATTCATTACACGGACGAGATAAATCAAAGCAGGTTCTAAGGAAAATAGATTGTGCATGTTCTGTGGAAGAACGACTTTTAAATAGTAAAAATTCAATGTAAAATTTATTTCATGAAAAATAACTGAAGCAATAACAAATTTAAATATGAAAAATCAAGACACTTCTCAAATAAATATAAATTTAATATTATATCTACTATGTGAATACAAGTATATGGGACTACAACAACTATGGCACGCCAGCTACAATAATTAGCAGTGACATGGTTGAATGGACTATAGCAATATCATCACCAGCAAATAACTAATGGCGTAAAATCAAGTAAATACCAGTATATTACAATAAACTATAGGATTCAGAGGTACTACAACAATAACATGCAAATAATAAAGGAACCCAAATGTAGAAGAATTGGAGACACACCAGCCACAGTGAGATTAGATGTGTATCCAATCAATTCTTGAAGCTTGAAAAGCGTGATTGACTTCCCAAGCATTTTAGCTGGCACCATTGAAAGAGATGCAGAGTTCTTCGAATTCTCCAGAAACTCAGTCTTTTTATCTTGCGGGAAAACTTGAAGAAATGTTTCAACATCAGAAGTAAAGCAGGATAGGTGACTAAACCTGTGTTTGGAAAAGAAAAGGTTTTAACTCCTAACCTTTAACGTATCGAAAAAAGAAAAAAGGAACGCATATTATGAATTTCACACTGTCATCACACAGTAGACATACAGATAAATAGTATGTCTGAAACAGGCATTAAAACTAAATACAAATCAACTTATGACTAAGTTCACAAAGCAAGAACCGCCACGGTTAAAAGCTGATGGAGAGGAGAGGAAAATCAGAATATACCTGAAAAAATACTGCATTAAAGCTTCCATAAACTTGTCATTATCCCCCTTCCCAAATAAGTGTTTCCTCCTTTCAATTTCGAGATTTGCCAAGTACGGAGTTCTCTCAAAATTATTACTTGTCTCAGTTTGTAACTTCTGTACGAAGGTTGATGCTTCGGAAATACGAGATTCAAACTGCACATCCAGTTTATATACATCACTTATTTACAGAAATCTAACATAACTGCATGAAAACCAGCAAAGGACCAAAAAATAATAAATATTTCAATGCAAATTTAAATTCAACAGTTCAAAGCATTCACCACTTCATCCGTCAAGTGTGAAAGCTTGCATTGTACAAATTGTGGGGGGTGTATTGGATCTTTAGCTACTTCACTGGACCAGCAGCTGTCATCATCCAGCTTACAGCCCAGATAGTGTAGAAACGCCTCCCAGTCGTCAGGACTGTCAGTTAAAGGAAAAGAATAAGGCTTTGAAAAGGCAAATGTAGATAACCAGTACAAAACAGCATGCTAAAAATTGCAGTCAATCTGAGAGACCTAAACTCCATAGTTAGTAGTGTCAGCAAGCTTACCATAATTCTAGTATTTTCTGAAATATATCTGCACCAGCAACAAAGTCACCTGCCCGAGCAAGAAGCCTCCCCTGTCAACTTAAAGTCAAATAGTACGAATATATGAGAAAGTAATGCAGTGAAATAAGTGTTATACATTATTGTTCAGGAATTATATTTGAGCAAAATCATTAAAAAGCATAGATGAAAAAGTGATGTGAGAGAAATAACACATTCAGCAACAGCTAAAGGTGTTGAAAGGTTCATTCCAATGCACAAGCTTTCATGTAGAACATGCATAATAATGTGAATCATCCACAGGACCTCATTTGTTAAAATTAATATGCCAGTAGCTAAGCTCTAGCTTTAACCACTCAGAATAAAATAGTGCTTAAAGTAATATTCGAAAAGTAAGAAATCTTCAGAAAGTACCTGTATCCGTAGCTTATCAACTTCTATCATTAAAAGTGATCCCAAATCCCCAGAGAGAACTTCCAAAGCATCTCCATATTTAGCTTGTTGTTCCAGAATGGAAATATAGACCATAAGAGCTGCAAAAGAGCTTTACCGTTGAGTAAAAAACAAGCATGTTTTATCACAAATTATTTGTTCTGATTTCCCTGATATTTCATGATAAACAAGAAAGAAAATACGAGGTGAACCTTCAGGCTCATGCAAGCTATGAGAGGTGATATGCTTCTTAAGTAAACCTTCAGCCAAGAGTAATAGCTTCTCCCCTCCATTGCCACAAGACACCTAAAAGATGTTTATACCCTACAATGTAAGCACGTGGAATACTACTCGTGTATAATACTGCAAAGATCATTTTCACAGGGCAATTGATTTGCAATTTAATAGAGCCTGACAAGAGATTCAAAGAGAAAAGTTCATAAAGCAACCTTGTAACAGGAAAACTCAGTCATGCCAATATATGTTCCCTCTTTTGTAGGAAAAGATGACTTTGTGTTTAAATACTCGGGGTCAGGGGTAGTAAGTATATAGTATTGGGTTCGCACCGACATGCATGGTTGAGTACTAACATTAGCATCACAATGATATGTTTTATGAGGAAAGATTATGTCTTGTCATATAACAAAATGAATGACCAATCATGCATTATTTGATGATAGGCCATAATGAAAGAGATGAAAAGAATGAACCAACCTGCAACTGGATACTACAAACAGCCCATAGCAAGAATCTTTCTTCTCCAACCCCCTTGTACATTTTTATAGCTGTCTGTCAGAAAATGTAAAACAAAGATTAGTCTAGTTCACCAATGCCCAAACAGATGTCTCGTGTCACGGCAAAATCTATAGGACTTCAAAACCCACAACTAGACCAACCTGTTGTTGCTTAACAAATGAGTACTCACGAACATAACAATTGAAGAGTCCCATCATTAGTTCCAAATTGGTTGCAAATTTCCCACATGCATACTCATAACAGCTAGTAGCCAAGTCCACTGAAAAAGTAAGGAATATAAGGTACCCAACAAACATTTTAAATTGAACAAATACAAAATGAATCGGCAGAGCATATTCTCACAGCGATCAAGCCGCTGGAAAACAATTTGCAACGTGCTGAGAGTGAGATCATCCATTAGAACGACATCATTGGAATATAAAAGCTCTTTGGAACTTAAGCAGACAGATAATGCCTCGTCAGATTTTCCAATCCTTTCTAAAATGAGAGCCTTGAGCGCCTGCACGAAAATGAAATGATGATAAAATTATCCTACGACCAAACCATCAACATTGTGATCTTATAACTTGCCAAATGTCCAAAACCCTCCACATAGAACAAAACACGCACATATGACCTCCCAGCTGTTTCTTTGTGTAGGCTCAAATTACAAATTATGCAACCTATGTTTATGAATTATCACTAAAAAGACTAATGGGCCCTAACATGCATTTTCTTCAATCTACACACAATTCAAAGTTCTAGACTTCTTCGCCCAGATAATCATCTAAGCAACTTAATCAACATTTACCCAGAAAGAAAGAAAATTTCTACTAACACGATGCTCAATTTGATACTTTCAAGCAATGCAAGGATGAAAAAAATCACAAACACCTCTCACAAATCAAAAATCAAAAAGTCAAGCTAGCAAACTCATCATACGATGCAAAGATGAATTAAAAGTCTTCGTGTAGGCTCAAAATACAAATCATGCAACCTATAGACTAATGGGCCCTAACATACATTTTCTTCAATCTACACACAACCCAAAGCTTGACACTTCATCCCCCAGATAATCATCTAAACAGCTTCATCAACATCTAACACCCAAAAAAAACCATTTCAACTAACACAATGATCAATTCGATACTCTCAAACAACGCAACGATGAAAAAATCACCAACACCTCTCACAAATCAAAAATTAAAAACTTAAAGCCAGCAAATTCCAACTCGAATACAAAATCCATCCACAAATCAAACAAATTATGAACTGATGCACAATGCTCAATTCGACACTCTCAAACAATGCAACGATGAAGGAATCACCAACACCTCTCACAAATCAAAAATTAAAAACTCAAGCCAGCAAATTCCGACTCGAATCCAAAATCCATCCATAAATCAAACAAATTACGAACCGATGCTTGATCTTACATGAACATAAGGCGAATTGGGGTATTTGGAGAGCATGGTGGCGACGAGCTTGAGAGCATTCTTGAACTGCCGAGAATCGATGGCGTCCCAAATCGGCCGAACCCGCCGCTCCGGTATCCCTCCGGCGAACCCGTACTTCGACGCCATGAGAGCTCGGAGATTGAGAAATTAGGGCTCGAAAGAGAAGAGAATTGCGAGGTCTGGCTATGGCCGACGAAGACTTATCTCTCAGAGTCGTCAGTACTTTGAACCAGTAAAAATGAAGAAGAAGAGAGTTAACGGAACGATGAGCTCGTGTGTTTTAGTGGAAACCTAATCTGGCTGTTTGGATACAGTGATAGTGACTGTCTCTGGTCCGGTTTTGACTTTGGAGTCTGTCACGTACGTACTTGTTTCGCGGTTCGGCCCATTTAAGTATATAAGGCCCATCTGACATTTTCCCCAAATTTATATATTTGTGTTATGGCTCTAAAACGAGCCGAGCTTTTAACGAATAGGATTCGAAATTTAGCTCTTTTGATAAGAGAGTCGAGCTCGAGCATAATTTGATAAAGCTCGAGTCGGCTTATAAATACAATATTTTTGTCATCTCTAGTTTTTACCTTGAATATATGCTCGATTTATGCATTCAATTAGACGAAATATGATTAGCGTTTGATAAGGGTTATTCGCCCCAAAGGTATGTGGAGTTTCCCCGAAAATTTAACCAACATACCAAAAATTATAATGTTTTAAATTGTATTTCCTATCTATTTTAATAAACGTATTATTTTATAGTAATTACATGATTCTAGAACAGGACCAACTGATTGATTTCGAATTAAAATATATTTTTTGCTCTCCATTTTATGAATACATGTTCAATTTTGGCTCTAGTTCTCCAATTTCGGTTCGACTATGCTGGACATATTAGTTTTTATCTCGAATACATGCTCGACCTATGAAACTAATTAGAAGAAATTGAGTCCGACTTATAGACATAAAAGATAAAAACACAATTATTAAAAAAAATACTAACGAAAGTTGAGTGTTAAAATTAAATTCCTATAAATCGATTCAAATATAAAATTTGATAAGTAAAAGATAATTTTCATATAACATATTATATGAATCAGTTAATCACAATTTTTATAGTGTTTGAGCCAGAACTTAACTGGTTCTTTAAAAATCAGAAGTGTAACTATTCGTACCTACTCCTATTTTAAAATACCTAAATAAATATAAGAGAAATTCAATTTTAGTGGTGATCACGGTCGGCTAACCATAATCACCCCAATATCTAAAAATCAATTTGCATTTAGCGGTTCTTGCATGATGGAAAGCATAACTACATCAGCATTTACAATCATCATTGATGATTATAATTCACTCGATTTTTCGGGCGGTTTGCGGTTTTCACCACACCAACCGTAAGCGATGAGTTTCTCGTGTAGAACATTTTTGGGTCCACTTTCAATCTCAAATAGATCAGGGCCAAATGGATATGTTATAATTTTCTACGGAAAAAATCGTTAAATGTCGAACACGTGATTTTAATTCCTTTTTATTTGCCAAAAATTCATTAAGGAGTAATAAAAAAAAGGGTTAAGAGCTCTCAATTTTGGTCAAAACATATTGATGAAAAACACCTTAACATAAACGATTGTTCATGGTATAAAGGTGAAATAATTCGATATTAAAAAAGATGAAAATGAGAAAAAGAAAGGTAATAATGGAAAGAAAAAGTGGGACTGAAGCTATGAGCTGCGTCGGTAAGATGAAGTTGCATAATTGAAGTCAAGTGTGATTATGATTTTGCGGTTAACCGGTGATTCTAACACTATAAAATCTCAACCAGACTAAATTATATCAATTTTTTCAAATTAAAACATCAGCCGCACTAATTATCCACGAATTCATCAACCACGATGCACTGTTGAATTGATTTTGCGGTCGGTGCGATTTCTCGGTTAATTATGAGCACCCATACTCATTTTACTTAATTATATTATTATTAAGTACCATTTTATCTAAATTATCATCGAACTAAGTAGATTAGATCAGCCCAGCCGATTTTTATGCTCCCGGGCCTGAGAGAAATAATACAGTGAACCACTGTACACGGGAACACCCTGCACACTATGCCATCCAAGTTCTACGATATTCAGATCGGTTTTCGGCCCAAGACCATTCATGGATCGACGTGAAAACGAACGAACAAGATCGCAGCACATCATCATACGATGTACTCGTCCACAGGTGATCACATCTCCAAGACTTCCAAGCCTGAACTAAAAACACAGCCAGAGACAGTCCACGGCACACCAACCCGCCGTCGCAGCTCAGCCTCTCCTCGCCGGAACCGCCGTCAACGGCGGCGATGAACACTCTCCGATCGTTCTCGAAGCTCTAGTTTCTGTAAGTCTCTCTTCCTCATCAGCTTTTCTCTGAATCGTGCTGCACAAATCAACCTGATTGAAGAAGATTCAGGTTTTTCTCTTCAATTCTCTGTATCGAAGAAGATTCAGCGTCTCTGGATCTTGGTATCGAGCTCCGATATTGGAGTGTTGGGGAAGATGATGGGCTCCGAAGAAGCTCGTCTCTACGCTTCCAAAGAAGAAATGGAGAGTCTGGTTCTCGACGACGAGCCGTCGAACGGCTCGACGGCGTCGTTTTCCGATTACCGGAGCGCCATGTCCTCGCTCTCCGGCACGGTACATCCTCTCTCTTCTCCGATCGCCGCCGCGGCACGAGCCGACTCCGATCCGCTGATCTCGCCCCCTCTCTATCGCTCAGCTTTTCAAAACCCTAACTCCGCCAATAACTCCTACATCGATCCTCCTCCTGCGTACGCAGATGTTGTTTTCAGCGATTCCAATGGCGGTAATGGCAGTGATTCCAATGGCTTCATCGACAGCCCCGGCCAAATTTCAGAGAATTTCATGAGTTTCTCGAGATCGGCCTCTTCCAGCTCCGGTTCTGGTTCGGATTACATTAGAATTACTGTTTCGAATCCGCAGAAAGAGCAAGACACTGCGAATTCGCTAGTGCCTGGTGGGAACAGTTACTTTACCTATCTGATTACCACTAGAACGAACATGACTGATTTTGGTAGGTCGGAGTTCAGCGTGCGTAGACGGTTTAGGGATGTGGTGACATTGGCGGATCGGTTGGCCGAGTCTTACAGAGGATTCTTCATCCCGCCCAGGCCGGACAAGAACGTGGTCGAGAGCCAGGTGATGCAGAAGCAGGAATTCGTGGAGCAGAGGAGAGTGGCGTTGGAGAAGTACTTGATGAGATTGGCGGGTCACCCTGTGATTAAGAAGAGTGATGAATTGAGGGTGTTCTTGCAGGTTCAGGGCAGGCTTCCCTTGCCCACAACCACTGATGTGGCATCGAGGATGCTTGATGGCGCCGTTAAGCTTCCGAAACAGCTGTTTGGGGAGAGTGCTATCATGCCATATGAGGTTGTGCAGCCCGCGAAAGGAGGAAGGGACTTGTTGAGGTTGTTCAAGGAGTTGAGGCAGTCGGTAGCCAATGATTGGGGTGGTTCGAAACCGCCCGTCGTTGAAGAAGATAAGGAGTTCATGGAAAAGAAAGAGAAAATGCAGTATCTTGAGCAGCAGCTCAGCAATGCTTCTCAACAAGTAAGCACAGTGTGCCTAATAATTGTAGCCCATTATTTTCATGTAGTGCATTAACCTGCTTACGGTCATGAATTAGTGATTTTATTTCATTTTTTTCATTGTTCTCATAATATTAATGGCTTAAAGTAACTTTTGGGTTGTTTTCTCTTTGTTTGGAAATATGTAGGCAGAATCCCTCGTCAAAGCTCAGCAAGACATGGGAGAAACAATGGGAGGGTTAGGTTTAGCATTTTTTAAGCTGTCAAAGTTTGAAACTGAGGAGGCTATGCTCAATGTTCAAAGAGTACGGGCTGCGGATATGAAGGGTTTGGCAACTGCTTCTGTCAAAGTGAGCAGATTCTATCGTGAATTAAATGCACAAACCGTCAAACATATGGTAAAGTTCAAACTTGTTTCACCGGCAGCTTCTCAACTTTAAATTTTGGCTAAAAATTCAACCGTTCTCATATTAGTAATTGTTCTTAAACAATTCAAACTGGCTTTTAATAGTAGTGATTACCTACCAATTGTAAGCATTCATTAATTTGGTGAAACCAAGTGTGAAATTCTTATTTAAGCTCTCTTTGCCTCTGAAAAAAAATAGGTTGTTGTTTTAAATTGTTTCTTACCTTATATGTAGGACGCACTCCATGAACATCTTGGGATGATGTTAGCTGTTAATAGTGCATTCTCAGATCGCACAAGCGCTTTATTAACAGTGCAGACTCTTATATCAGAGTTGTCTTCCTTGCGCTCAAGAGCTGAAAAGCTTGAAGCTGCATCTTCAAAAATATTTGGTGGTGACAGGTCAAGGATTCGGAAGACGGAGGAATTGAAAGAAACAATAAGGGTTACTGAAGATGCTAAAAATGTTTCAATTAGGGAGTACGAGCGAATCAAGGTATGACAGTTACATGAAATGCCCAGTTCATTTTATGTCGGGGATAGGCTACATTACTTTACATGTTTATTGTTTAACTTATTAATATGCTTATAGAACTGCAAGCTCCTGAATTATTTGTATCATTATGGTATTTGATAGGTGCACCAGAAGTCTTTGTTATATTCTGCCTTGTATTTTTTAGGTGATGAAGAATTGTATTTTCTGGAATTAGATCTCTTACTAGTTACTAGAAGTACTTGATCCGACTAGCCTTTTTATATCAACTGTCCAGGTTAGAATATAGTAATCTTGTTCTGCCTTTCATCATGTTCTCTAGTCAGCAGTCGCGATACTTTTAGCAATTATCTTATTGGATTAATGTCCATCCTATGTTTTCCCACTTCTTCAACCCTTACCGCATCTCCTTTACCTTGTGTGGTTATGGTGCCTTCTGCTGATTCTTCGGCATAAATGTTTATTTGTTGGTTATTTCATGCTGGTCAATCATCACAGATTCATAATCAACATAAAGTGAGTTACTTTTTAGTTCTAGTTATTTTTCTCCTGGACATAGTTTGTGATGCCTTCATCCGATTTTTCAGCATATACCTTTTTATTCGTGCTAATGTTCCCAAATTCAGCGTTACAAATGGCTGATAAGGTGTATGCTGATTTATCCTCATATCATATGCAAATCCCTTTCAGACAAATACAAGTTCATGATATTTGTTCATACGTGATTTCAATTCCTTCTAATACCTGGTTTGGTTATATTCATTATAAAAAAATTCTTATAATTAATTGTTAGTGTTATGCATCTATCTTCATTATTGATTCAGTATGGTTGAACAATGCTTTAAATGCAGGAAAATAACAGGACTGAACTAGAAAGGCTCGAAAGAGAAAGGCAAGCCGACTTGTTGAGCATGTGGAAGGGGTTTGTTGTCAATCAGGTACTCGACATTTCATTTTCCTTTGCAACCTGTCTCTATATTTCCTAGTAACGATGGTATATGAGAGCCTGTGGAAAGTGCATGAGATCATGCTATTATGGAGTGTTAAAGTTGACTCATCTCAAATTTTAGTGTTACTGCCTAATGCCTCCATTTACCTCTAATGTGACTTTTGTGGAAAACTTGCTACTTGATTTTCTCTCTGCTTCATTCATTGTCTAGTGCTGTGATGAAAACAAGCTTCTCTATAGTTCCTACTTCCTATATTCATGTAATAATCATTTCATTAGGCAATGATTAAATTAGTGGAAGAGCATATGATACTCCGCCACTTTATCAGTCCTGATTTCTTCAGTTGTGCCTCACAACGAATTCATCAAACTATAGATTTGGTATTTTTTCATTGAAAAATATAAAGGCCCTACATGTTAATATCACTCATATGAACTCTTTGGATATAGTATAGCAGCCTATAAGTTTTAACCCAGCAAAAGACTCCTTAGAAAAAAAAGCATTACAAACTTAAAATTGTATTCATTTCATTCTCGGCCACTGCTTGCTAACAATGGCCTCTTATATGCAATTGTGTTTCCTTGTTGCAATTACCTACTTCCGAACCTCAACTCGTCTTATTCATGATTTAAACAGGTGGGATATGCAGAGAAGATTGCGAACGTCTGGACAAAGGTTGCAGAGGAGACTGGCGGATACGCCAAGGAGAGCAGTGGAATCGCGTAGCTGTATATTCTAAGCACCAAGTCTGTCTTTTCCTCCTCAATATTATCTCTTCTTTTGTTTCTCTGGTTGTGTGATAGTTAGTTTTCATAGTCATACACATGATTCAAACTTGATACTGTAAATTGCATGTTCTTGTTTGATTGCAAATCTGAACTTACTGAACAGTGATATGATATAAATTTGGACTTAGAATTGCAAATATCTCATTTTTTTTAATTCTTGAATTTGCTGCTTCCAAAGTCTAATAAAAGAAAACATTTTCTTTGCAATTCTTGTGCTTTCAGAGAAGAATCACCATGACTTCCATAAGCCTTCTCTCGTATTGCTAACAACATCACACAACTATGGATTATGGGTGTCCAAAAATAAGAAACCAAAAAGAATGAATTAGTTTGATTTAAAACCGAATTGAATTGAATTGAAATTTTATTAGTTTGAATTCAATTTATAAAATAAGAACCGATTAAAAACTGAACTAAAAATCGATCGACTTAAGTTAAGTCATCGCTTTATTTAGTGGGCCTAAAAATATTGGGACACCAAGAAGCAAGTACTTTAATAAGTCAAAATCAGCCAAAACGTAGTAATTTTATGACAATCATTTAAAAAATTCAACGGAAAATAGTCTAAAATATAAGAATTTCACGAAATTCGCTTCATAGAAAACCAAACCAAAAATCAACCTGTGCAGAACCGAACCAAAACCGTGAACCACCCTCCACACAAATAAAACAATAATCAATCTTAATTCCAATTTAAATGTACTAAGCATTAGGGTGCAAACGAAACAAAATACTGTAACTTTTAGTTTTACCTTTTATATTTGGCACAACTAACTTGAGCTTTTAATTGTAGAGTCTGATCTGATATGTAAAACTCAATTTTACATATATAACTCATCATCTTCAACAAATTTGACTAAACCCGATCGATCAATTTGAGCATGAACAATCAATTAATGGAACTTCCACAGGTGGTTCACCAAACAAGTCTAGGAATAAAAATACTCGAGAAGTTCGATTTCCATATATATTTGGCCCAACTATTTATTCCGATAAAATCTCTTGCAAAATCTTACACGCGATGTCTCAAATCATGAAGCAGACATATTAAAAAGAACACAACATGTACTCGATCTGTATTGTAGATATAATTAAGAACCCGTATCGTAAAATGTATCTTACCTACTCAATAAAAAAATTGACAAAAATTGTTTATATATTTTCCATGCATGCATATGCAATCTTCGTATATAAATTTGAAAAAAAATCTTTAGGTGTGCGTGCGTGCTGGTGGGTATATATATATTGTCAGTGACAACAGATAGATATCGATTTTGAATCACATTGTTAGGGTTGTGTAGAATATATATTAAAGAAAATGGTAAAAATTGTTATGTCCTTATGATAATTTTTCAATAGGATGATTATGTGTTAATGATGAAAATGTGGTGTTAATTACTTTATATTTTTGTGCAAAATTGTGTTTTTAGAAAATTAACGAGCGAATTGATCTTGAAATTAAGGGCGAAGATTTTTATGAAATAATTTTATGGGTATTATGATGACGGTAACAAGTATACCCGAACTTGAGCATATTTATATAAGTTTTTGAGGGAGATAAAGGGTCTTAGGAAGTATTTGAGAAGACACCGCAACGGTTTGAGCTTCTCATTTTTAGTGGAAACATACCGTCGATCGAATACCTCTTCAGTGGACATGATAGTTTTTATAAAGCAAATCAAAATTTAACTACATTTTTATTTTTAATATTACATCATTAACGTCTTAACTACCTTTAATTTTTCATCACCTAAAATATCGCCCATGAGCCTCGAACTCCGAGCGAGCACTTGAATCACGTACTACCCCAGAGCTCAAATAGTAAAAATGTCCAAAATTAAAAATTAATGTACACTTCTTTTTCAAGTTGAAAGCATTGTATATTTATTATTAACCCGTTTTATTTCAATCACACACATTTCAACTCGAAACTGTAAAAAAAAATTTGCTTATATTGTATTCTCCCACGAAATTATTCATATTTATTAAATTAAATTTTAAAATCAATCATATTAGAGAATCGACATTGACAAATCAGATATTGTAGTCGTTACAAATTAAGCCATTGGCATAGAAGCATAACCATAAGCTTCGAACTTATTATGGGTCCGACCATGTGATATACTGATCCATCCACTCAAGATTTAATGACCTCGACGTTTCAACTAATTTTAACTTTATTTCAACATTAATTAATACATGTTCATGCATGGAATTCTTTTTTTTTAAATTCATAATATCTTATCAAATCAAACTTACACATATCAATACAGAGTGAATATTATGTAATATTAATTTCATGTATTAAAAAAAAGGTATTTAAAGTTTTGCTTAATTTGTTCAAAATTTATATTTGATAAAACGATATACATTTAATTTTATATACCCTCATTATTCATTTCCTAAAACAATACAAGAATATACATTTAACTTTATTAAATAAATCACACGTGTTTGGGAGATTCTAAGAATATATATCTTGAGATTAGGTGCACTGAATTTGGGCTGAGAATCAGATAAATACAATGATTATCTAACTCAAGTTTAATATTAATTAATAATTATGCACAAAAAATTACTATTTTTTATTGCCAGCTACTAACAGCTAAGAGAATTAAAATACTCAATGTGAGTTTTGTTTATGTTAACACTTCTAATTATTATACTCCGATTCAGACTGTGAAATTATTATATTATTCAAAATAATATGTGTTGGTATATATTAAAACTTGAACTAATATTTACAAGTTTAATTTTTTTTAATTACGTCATATCTTAACTCTATCATTTAGTCATTTCATATCATGATCTATATAATGGGGTAACATGTATTATTAGGGTTGGGCATGGTTTCAAAACCGGACCAAACCGACCAGAACTGGATTGAACCTAATCAATCGATTCTGGTTCTAGGCGCGGTTCTACGGTCCGGTTCTTGGTTCTACCCGATTAGACTCAACTAAATGATTAATTGTGAAATTAAGGGTTCTGTTCTCTGGTATAGTTGTATAGTTTTGCCTAATTAGGTACAATTAATGTGATATTCATACATTATTCAATTTATGGTGGAAATTATATCAAATACTTTTTAGACTAAAACATAAATTGCAATACAAAAAATACTAATTAAAACCTCTAAAATCGGTTCGGTTCTGAATTGGTTAATTAGTGGTTCTGCACTCTCAGAATCGGAACCAAATCGAATTGATTCGGTTCTCAATTTTCAGACCAAAATCCGATCCGCTATCCACGGTTGTCGATTCTTCGGTTCGGTTTTGGTTTTGGGTAAAAAATGCACACCCCTAATGTTGATACTAATACTTAATTTCTTTGACTCATGTTTAGTCTCCCACATATGTCTCATTTACTATTTAGCTAGAATTATTATAAGAAATGACGCATTTTATCTCTCATCTTTTAAATACTTCAAAACTGTATATATATATATACACACGTAACATGTATTTGTGTTAAACTGATATTTTAATTCACATAATTTTAATATGTTTTATTGGGAGGATAAAAATTGCCGAACTTGATGAGCATCCATTGTCCCCTTTTAGACAAAGCAAGTGATGGGAATCATATAATTCGTTATGAACCTGTCATGCTCTCATTTATGTAGAGAGAAAATAATTCGAACTCAATATCTCTAATCTAAAATAATAAGAAACGAGATTACTAAATCTGTCATGAACATGACATGTGGTTATCCTAATTAAGTTTTGTTGAGAAATATCATTGTTTGTTTTGCATATAAACGTGCATATACGTGACACAATTAAATCAATTCAGCTCATCCAAACGAAATTAATTTTATTTACATTTATATATTTAAATCTTAATATATATTCTTAAGGAAATATCTCAGCGGTTCGCATTTGCATTATTAGTGAAGAGATCGTACATTCAAATCACATTGAGAGAGTTTTATAAGCAGATAAAAAATAATGTGATTATGTATCTGAATAAATGTGTCGTGTGGCATATGAACAATTGTAGAAGATTTTCCATTTATGTTATCATTTATCATAATATTTTAAAATGGCATATGAATTATTGTAGCAGATTTTCCATTTATGTTATCATTTATGATAATATTTTAAAATAGTAATTACTCTTAGGAGTAGGCTTAGAACCGGAACCGGATCATATCTTACTATTCTCATATTTTTTGAATCAATACGAAACTACTGTATGTGTAACATGTTAGGGTTCGTTCTACGTTTTCAGGTTCGGTTCTTCGGTTTCACCATGTTGAAACCGATTGTTTTTCAATATTTTATTTTAGTTTTATTCATTGGTCGAATTAGACAAAACTACACATGATTTATAAAATAAATTTTAAATTTCCAATTATATAAATATTAAAGAAAACGAATGTTAGGATGTAATTATAACAACCAAATCAAAATATAAAGTCTTACAAGTAAAAATATATTCTCGGCCTTAATCTTCAATTCACATCGAACTAATTGACTTCTTATCAGTTAACTGTCAGTTTTAAATCTTTAGAGTAAAAACCAAATTAAAATTAAACAGTTCTCTCAAATTAAACCCCAAAACTTGAACCATCAGCCACAATTTTTTATCTTTTAATTCGAGATTCATTTCAGTTTTTGATTCGACCAAGTCCAAAAAAAACGACCAATTCTAATTCCTCCACTTCATCATCTTCCTCCTCGGACTCGATAACCTTTTACCTCGTATGTTCCTTAAAGCAACAACTCCACCATAATTATCACCAAATCATCATCAATTAATTAATCAAACCCTTTAAAGTTAATTAGTAGCTTTCAGCTACTAATTAATGTTGGCTTTGGAACATAAATGGATTGGTCGGTGCACGAAACAACACTTCCTCGTAGCTTCCTTTCCTTTATTAGCTAATGATGAAGATCAAAGTTGTAACTAATAACTTAATTAAGCAGTTAAGCTCATTTAACGTACATAATTAAATTAATTACCACTGGCTAAAACCGGGACCACACCCTTAAACTGGTAATAGATTCTAATTTAATAGGTTATATAATTAAATTAAATTACTGCTACACTCTTAATTGATCATCAATTAATGCTTAAGGTCGCAACTTGACATTAATCGTTGATTAATTAGTACCGTGCCTCTGTACTTGTGTATGTACGAAAATAAATCATTCAATTAAACTTTTTACTTTAATCACTGTACAACATTTGAATCGTACTTTATTTTGTTTGAATAATTACACAATTTTCAACATAAAGTTTGAATTTCGCAGCTACATTTTTGAAAATATGTGCATAAACTTGTCGGAGACTGAATCGTACATTAACAAATGATTCTTTTCATATTTATTGGGTAAACCGTAAAAATGTCATGTTGAGTGAGTTTTTTTTATTTTTTAAAAAAGTAAGTTTAAAATAATGTTTATTTACTTCTTTTCAAATTTGTTTACACAAGAGCATTTTTATCACTTCACAAAAAGATAATATAATGTTTTAAAAAACTAACGGAGAGGGGTTTTGTGAGACTTTTTAAAACTCAGAGAGCTCTAGAAATCGATTTAAACCTAATGGAAGCTAAATGAGAATCAACTAAAGTTAGGGAGAGCTAAGTAAGCTTTTCCTTTTATTTTACTAGAAACTCGTTAAATATAACTCTAATGAACATGAATGACGTACAAGAAAGGAAAAAATGATGAGATCAAATTAAAAAAAACTTGAATTTATAAAAAAAAATCTTAGTGATAGTTCCGACATTTTATTATAATAAATATAGATTTTGTAATCAAAAAAATGAAAATTTAACCCTTACTTGTACTGAAATTAAAATATTTGTTTTTTTTTTTTGCAGTTTACTCTTATTTTATTTATGCTGAAAATAAAAAAATTTACGAGAAAAAGAAAAATTTAGTGGGCCGTTGAAGAGACAGGGCCCGTTTAAATTAAAACACGGGCCCACCTAATTTATCATTGGAGTGTAGTGATCTATGATTGAAGGCTGTGAGCTAAATAACCGTGCAATTGCGGGCGATTGTATCATAGCCTTCCCGTGGGCACGGGCTGAGCCGGTCAGCGGGTCGGGTCAGGTCAGGTCAATGGTTGAGTACTTTTAGAAATATGAAACCGTACCTAATCGCTTGGAGTTTGAGTCATATGATTATTTAATATTTAATTAATTATTAATTATTATTAATTAATGATATAATGGCCCAATTAAATATTTGTTTAATGAGTTGGTTTCGTCCCCAACGGCGGGACTTCATGTTGTGGGCTCCATGTCTAACTAAGTAAGATGTAAAGTCATCTAATTTATTTATATAATTTCTACTTACTAATAATTAAGGTTCAAAAATACCCTTTAAACATTAGTCCATACACAAATCATGGAAGTAATGACTTGAGTAATGATAAATGTTAGTTTAGGGTTGATTTTTTTTACTCGACCGGGATTTCGTATCCCTAATTTGATCCGAAAGGGCAGGAAACGTAGTTCACTGAACCTGTCATGCTGTCATCTTACAAACAAACAAAAAATGTATGAATTTTATAGGAACTCGGTTTCCCCGAGACAAAATCCGCCTCAAATCCATTTCGTTACCATTACTACAAAGATTTCTCCAAAAACATGTTATATATTTCGGATAATTTGTCTCAAAAAATTGTTCGAAAGAGCGGTAAGAGTGAAATAAATAATATGTATTTGCTGATGTCTGTTAGCAGTCTGTACCAACAAACAATTCGACAAAACTGAAACATGCAATAGACATCTTCTTTTCGGGCAATCTATAGCGACAAAACTGAATCTTGCAACATGAAAGTAACCTTAAGTTTTTTGTTTATATATTTTCTACTTATTAGAGTTCAAAAATACCCTTTAACATTAGTCTATACACACAGAAAACTTGAAGTCATAGAAGTAACGACTTGAATGACAATACATGTTACTTAGGGTTGAATATTTTTGTTTTTACTCGAGCGAGATTCAATATTCTCGATTCAATTTAAGAGGACAGGAGAGTAGGTTGTTGAACCCACCATTATATCATCCTACATAAAACAATAATATATATCCCGATAAGGTAGGGTCGGAAATCATAAAATTCGCCTCAAACTTAGTTTATTACTATTCTTACTGTAATTTGTTTAGAAACATGTTACATTTTTCAAATAACTTATTTAAAAAATTATTCGAAACAGCCGAGCGCCTGAAATAAACAATATGTATTCGCCGACGTATGTCGAGCAACCTACATACTCTTTTCGAGAGATCTACAACGACAGTTTGTTCGATAAAACTTAATCCTCCAATACGAGAAACCTTGAGTTGCTTGTTTACCGTAAAATTATATTTACCATTTAATGTTATATTAGCACAGTCACCGTATGTACAAATTAGGACCGTAACATGGGAAATTGTGTTTTGTCATATTCTATGGTTATTATTATTTGAAACCCAAATCTCAGAATCACCTGACAAAACCAGAAACTACTGACACTTAAACTCAACAAGATTCCAAATTCACACGCTCCCAATCAACCCCACATCGATTCGGTATCAAAAATAATTCACCTCGTAATAAGAAACTCCACCGAGGGCAATTCCGTCATTTCAAAACCACAATAATTAAGTGGGCAATAATAATAATTGAATAATAATATTTGAGTTTCGTTCGTTCGTAATGATAGGTACGGGCTCGGTTCGTTGCTATAAATAACATTCTCCAATCTCCACCACACAACTCAAAAGCTCTCAAATTCTCAATTCTCAAATCCAAGATTGAAATCGACGGCTGAGATTATGGGGAACAGCTTAAGGTGCTGTCTGGCGTGCGTGCTCCCCTGCGGCGCGCTGGATCTGATCAGGATCGTCCACCTGAGCGGCCACGTGGAGGAGATCGCGCGGCCGGTCACCGCCGGCGAGGTCCTGAAGGCCAACCCCGACCACTTCCTCAGCACTCCGTCCTCGGAGGGCGTCGTCAGGAGGATCATGATCCTGTCGCCGGAGACCGAGCTCCGGCGCGGCGGGATCTACTTCCTCATCCCCAACTCCTCCCTCCCCGCCGACAAGAAAAAGTCCGGCCGCCGGAAAAAGAACGCCACCGCCGCGAAATCAGACGGCGTCGTTCCGGCGGATTCGGGTGTGGCTGGGCCGTGCAAGAGGTCAGCGCCGTCGCGGCGGGATCGGAGGGCCGGGAGGGTGGACACGTGGCTGCCTCACCTCTCGAGCATCTCCGAGGACTTGTAGCGATACGGCGGCGTTTTGGGTTTTGTTAAGGAACTGTACGGTCGGGGGTATTGGGATCTGTGGATATGAAATTACTTTCTTGCCCTTTTTGATCTAGCGGCAGATTTGAGATTTTGTGGAATGATGATTGTACGGAAGAGCCTCGGAGCTGTAATTAAGATAGCTTTTTTAGCTATATTTTGATGGGTAAAATACTAAAATTGCATAAATTAGACGTGAATTATTCAATATTTACAAAAAAGGCCGTCGAGAAATTACTTTTATTTTAAAATTACCGAGTTGGTCCGATCCTTTCTTTTTATCGTCCTGCTATCAAGTTGTGGCTGTTGATATTACTTGGTCGGAAAAAAAATCAAAGAGTTTAAACTTTGAAGAAATTTATTTTAAAATTTAATTGTGCAGGCATTTTCATTATTTTTGAACAAATTTTGCAATAAAATTAATTGAAAAGGGTTGAATAAGAGGCCATTTGTTTGGGGATTAATTTTCAATTATTTATGTAGATCAATAATGCACATTTTTTTGTTTGCTTTGGACACCAAATACAAACAAAATAAAACATGAAATGATTCCATATGCACGACGCGTTTCGAACGCACGTTCACTTGTTTTTTTAGTGATGCTTTTGGCTTTACATCACCAAAAAATTTATAATTGGATTTATATTTTGTTAATGCAGTAGTTAAATAGAATAATCAGAACAACCCAACAATATTTGTTTTGACATAAATATAAAATTTGACAATTTCTCAAATATAATGCACTTACATTTTCTCATCCACCAAAAGGAAACATTTTTTTAGAGGTAAATTGTAAAAGGTAGCTGCAAATTATTTCATTTTTACTTGTAATGTTTTTTATAAAATTTGTAATTTTTTCCAAAAATAATGAAAACGACCTTAATGTTAAAATAAATTTCTCTATTGAAAAAGAATTCTAACTCAAACTTGTCTATATTTTTCTTCTCCGATCATCGATATGCCCTCAGCTGCTCTATATCGCCGTGTTGTCAAGTCGCGACTGATTATATTCGGTCAATGAGTAGGAAAACTAATGTACTCAAGTTTGATTTTTTTAAATCTTAAATATAATTCTAGGGTTATTTTCGTCATTTTGAAAATAAATAATTGTTAGTTCACAACCACTTTTTTCCAATTTTTTGTTTAATAGTTTACCATTATTTTTTTACAATTTTCTCCTTTAAAAATTCATTAACATTATGAATGATACCTAGTTCATTAAAAAACAATATAATTTTATCATCTATGAGTATGACAGTACAATCCCAATCTACGATAAATATTGGGGAGAGACACATTAATTAGCTCGCAATTAATTCTACCATGAATTATGGACTTTAATTAATTTGGTGGCTAGTGGCGATCATTAATATTCCAATATTATTATTAAATAAATAAAAGAGAGAGAATCTTCACATGGAAGGAGAGAGAGAGAGAGGTCAAAGAGAGTTAATAGGTAGTCTCAATTAATGGAGGACAAAAACAAATGCTCCAACCCCAATATTATTGCATCATTAATTTATTATTACTGACTAATTATTTATTTATCACATATAAAAATCCAAAAGTGGTTAAGTAGCGACGTGTCGAAGCAACAACTATGGAAAATAAATACGAGAAAAGCAGCTGGCTTTTCGACTTAATCATTTTTTGGAGTCCCACTAATCACATGGCTTTTCCTCTTATTACTCCCCAATAAATATCTCATATACATTTTTTATAAAACATATATTTTATATATTAATTATTATATATAATAAAAGGGCTTCGTTGATTCTGTACGTCATAGATTCAGTTAGGTTTTCGAGTTTAAATTTACTAATTAGCTACAAACTTGTCATTCAAATATATACCTACAAATTAATTTTCGATCACATGATGAATTTCATTATAAGACATTTTAGTGGAGATTTTATTTTACTCTTTTGACTTAGGACCTTTGGTTACACATCTCCCCTCGTGGTCGACCGATGTGCAATATTTTTTGGTTTAGGCAGTGTTCTAAAAACGCTAAGTGTTAATCGAGTAAAGAGGACCTTATAAGACTACTTGAAAAATAAATCAAATTAAAAGATTAATAAAATATTAATCAGACAAGTAGCCAGTTCAAATTTGCTAACAGATATAAAATTTAAGTGAAAACTAGATGGGTCCAACCTAATCAAATTTGAGGTTGATTATTTATTTTCTAGTCAAATCAAATCCTGACAAATTTAAGCTCGACTGGCTCGCACACACATAAAAGTCTCCGATGGAAATTGGTACTTTCTGAAGTTCATTTGGAATACAAACCAATACCAGACACAAGAGAGTGGCTCTAAAATGTTCACAACACTTTGAGCCTCAAAATTTCACATCGGTCGACCAAGTACCTTGAACGCTGGGGTTTTTGGTTACATGCCGCGTTTTCAGTTTCAACACCTTCCTCCCGAGAGCATTCCTCAGTCGAGTCGCTTGCAAGAGAATGTCTTTTGGATCCAAGTTCTTCACGCACACAACTCGTTCGTTGTTGTTCTCTGAAAATTTGAAAGTGGAATGTTAGATATATTGTGGTTTGGCGATTTATGTGTAAGGAAGTGAGGAGAGAGAGAGAAGCTTACTGTATAATGCCTTCAGATATGGGTGCTGGCCGCGGTTGTGTTCAGTGAGTACCTTCAGCTGAGGATTGCTCTCCTTAAACGCAGGGAGGGATGATTCCATAAACGCCCTGAGTCGAGAAGTTATTCACATGTCGATCATTGGTATTTGACACAGGAAATAAAGAACTATTTATTCATAATACAAATCCTTGACTAACACAATCAAGTATGAGAAGTTAATCCATGCACAAAAATATCACACCAGCCCTCACAATAGAGAAGACAATAAAAAGATCAACATGAGAAAAGGACAAAATATGAATGTAGGGAGCATATATAATCCACATATTTTGAGCAATCTACTACCATTGTTGTCTCTGAACAAGTGCCACACTTCTTAAAACGGACGTCCTAGTATAAGTGTCCCATTTCCATTTTAGTGGATTAATTAGTCATAGATTACCAATACTGTCCCTTTGTAAATTATTTATAACAACTCGAGTAAAGAGGAAATGGGAGTGCATGAGGTAAGAGGTAGTGTATGGTCAAGCACAAATTATTAAATTCTCGATCCTTGCAATTGAAACTTATATTAGGACAGAGGGAGTATATTTTTTGCCTTGGCGATAAGAGGAAGGAAGCACAATAGATTCTTGCATACTCCGAATGTACGTATAGATATTAAACATGCAACATTGACTTGAAAGAAGAAATTCAAATTTGATCTATTAAAAAAAGCGAAATGCAACCATGGTGTATACAAGCGTATGGTATATACACATGGTTTCCACAAAAATGAGTAGAAGCTCAATTTTTTTACAGCTATACTCTGAAATAAATGAATTAAGTTACTATGTACAAAATCTAAAAGAGAGGTACTGAAATTATTTTCCTGACAGCTACATCTTTTATCAAAAAAAAGAAAAGGAAATTCATTAGACCTTATAACAGGTAACTGTCTGCTTGACCCCTAAGCCAAGCCCTAATGATCCCTAAGAGCCACTACTGTTCGAAATTCTAACCATTTGTCTAGTCCTGTGTTAGGATAGAAAAGTAAAATCACATCATAGCAGCATTTGCATACTTACTCATAATCTATTTGCTGGGGTTAGATTGGTTACTGACACGGGAGAGTTCCCTTATACCGTGTTGCTCAACAACTCATGGGGATTCCAACACAAATAAGTACACATGTGACTTGTAAGTTGAAAATAAGAAATTAGAAACAATAGTGCTTAGCTTGAAATTGTAAATAAGCTGATTTACTCAATAACCCATTTGTCTAAAAAAACAGTAGACGCTAGTCAGGCAGAGAGAGCCTTTTTGGGGACTAATCGGGGATTAGTATGGGACTAAAAGAAACTAATCGGATTAAAGGATTAACCGGGACTAATCAGGTATCCACTAAGTAAGTAGGAGATTTTCAAAACACTGTCAATAACCACACGGTATCATTTGGCAATCAATAAACTATTTTCACAACTTACGAGCCAACCAGAGCAGAATAGACTGTAACCATAAGCCTCTCTGATCGAGCATAATAACAAATATGTATACAGATTGTCGACATGGTAGCAAACCGTTCGTTTGGCTACGCATTACGATTATTGAAATTTCAATGGAATTGAAGGAAAAAATACCTCATGCCTCTACTACTACCTCCCCAATCAGAATAGCTCACAATCAGTTTCTGAAGTTGCCACACACCTTTCAAAGCCATCTGAAATTCCAAAAACAAAAAACAAAATGAGGCATAAACATAATCACAAAACCTAATTTCAATACATGAATTCTACAGACACAAAATCACACAAATAAACTGGAAATTCAATCTTTACTAATTTCCGGAAACAGTGAATCGGTGATAATTACTCATGAATCTCAAGCTAGGTTTCAGGGAGTTCAGATCCTACACAGAGCCATCTAATTGCTTTGAAATGAACACGGATTTGTCTAAACAAAGGCTATACACACAAGTAGCTTAAATTTTCTGAGCAACCAAACAGAAAACGAAGAAGAAGATTGAGAGATTTGAATCGTAGAGCAAACCTGAAGCAGAGAGCTGAGGAATTTGGTTGCTCCGTGGCCGTCACCGTCGAAGAAGGTTAGTGAGCGCCGGTGAAGATTTAAGGAAGGGTTTTGGGCTGAAGTAGGGTTCGATAGGCCCAATTTCAATGGCCCAGTTCAATCGAGTAATGATCCAATTCAAAATAAATATCACACTCCATCGGTTCGATTTATAAAACTAAGGTCGATTTCGAATATTAATTGAGACTAAATAAATTAAGTTAAAATTTTTTAATTCAAGACTAGCTCAATATATGAGAATTTCACGATAATTGGTTAAATGATATTCGGACCTAGAACTGACAAGTCAAGCCAGCATAAATATGTGAGAATTTAATGAAAAAAACAAACATTTTCAAAATCGAATTGAATCAAATTTTATCGATTCGATTTCAAATTTTATTTTATTAAAATATATTGATTGTTCGGTTCAAAACTGTGAAGATTCCTGTCACCATCCCTTCGTACCTAAGCTTAGGGGTGGGCGTGATTTTGGAAACATACCGAATTAGACCTATCGGTTTTAAATTTTTGAGAACCGGGTTTGAAACCATTATGTCAGGGTCAGTTTCCATCTGAAGTCGATTCTTAGATTTGGTCCTCGATTCTATACGTTGAAACCGGTCAATTATCAGTTTTTGTTAATCAGTCATTTTATAGTCCGAATTAGACAGTTTTGATCTCAATTTAGAGATAACATTTTTAAATTACTAAAAGTTATATTGAAAATCGAATAACACTTTAATTATCACAACACAGTCAAATTACAAAATTTGCAAATAAAATACTGATAAAGGATAAATTTATATTTACAACTGGTTTCGGTTCTTGTCGATTACCAACGTTCTAAATTTAGGAATCGAAACCGAATCATAATCAAATGGGTTTCTCAATCTAAGAACCAAAACCAAAACATTAACCACGATTTTTCATTCTCCGGTTAACATGGTACATGAGTACAAACGATATGAGACAATTATAATTATATTCAAAACCAGTGAAACCACAGATTATATTGAAATCAAATGGTAACAAACATGAAGGAAGAGTCCTCAAGGTGACACCGCAACAGTTGAAGGCTCACAGCATCTGTTAAGAGGTTGTGAATTCGAACCCTGCTAAAAACGAGACGTAGAGAATTTACGAGTAGATTAAGAACATGACGTAATCATAAAAAACATAAAGCAAGTTCCAACATCCCACTAGGTAACGATATCAGCCACCGGCGGCTCGGTTAGAATCCAAGTCACGAGCTTGTGCATCGCGATAATGATCTTCGCCGCAGCCCGAGCCGCCGCCTCATCTCTTACACACACCTGCACCCGAACGCTCGACTCCTTGATATTCGCGGTACCTGCGGCACTTAGTTGTTTTCCCCTTCCTAAAACAAACAGAGCGGAATTAAGGGCGCTCGACAGTATCTGCACGTCGTCGCCGTCTCCTCTCCACAGCTCCTCGAGCAGCGCGTGGAAGGGGATTCCGTGTCGCGACTCAAATGAGTCGCGTTCGTCTTCGGCAGAACGACCTCTCCCACCGAGTAATATCTCACTGAAATCTTCGATCGCCGACAGGTTCTCCTGTCGTTTTATCATGGCGCGGTGCTCAGAACGAACAGACACGAGCGCCGCGCGCAGGTCGTGCTTGGATTTGAACTCGGGCACGCAGAAGAAGAGATTTAAGCTCGAGTTTCTAATCTTTTCCTGGTAATAGCAAGACTCTTGTGCGGAAAGCTTCCTCCTCCTCAGAACGTCGATGACCATCGACGTCGCGAGCAGGAGTCGCCTGCAATAGTTCACAATCTTCTTGGTGTCTCTTATCAGCTCCTTGTTCGTGATCATTATGCGAGCTTAGTGGAGACTGAGAGAGAGAGCAAGAAAATTGATCAGATCAGGCTCAATTCTTGCTGCTCCTCTTTATCTCGATCTATTATAAAATAATTCTTATTTTTAATTCTTGGATCGATCGGACCGAGAAATTGAAACAGTGGTTCGGTCGACCAGAACAAGGGAAGGACATATCGATGGTTAATTACTTCCAAAACACAGTTTTTTTAATTAATTTTTTGAACATTTCTATGAAAAGAAAACATTTTGTATTTGTAATCTAGTCACAAACATTTTGTATTTGGTGCAAAATATGTATGTTAAACAATCGAAAATGACACTTTTGTGCACATAAATATGTACTTTTGACACTTTCATACCTTTTTTTTCAATACATTGAATTTCATTTTGGTACAATAATTCCAAAATACCTATGAATTAAACCAAAATTCAAGGTACTTCCGGTGAATTTTTCCAAAATACCCATAAATTGAACCAAAATTCAAGGCCATTTTTGAAAAATTCAAGACCATTTTATTTCATTTGAACCAGGAGTATTTTGTGCATTTAGGTGCACAAAAGTGTCCTTTTACCATCAAACAAGAATTAAAATACCCCATGAATTAAGAATTATTTTTAAAGAAAATACTTCATACCTCTATTAGTGAAGTTGCCACACACCTTTCAAAGTCATCTGAAATTCCAAAAGAATAGCCAGAATTTTATGAAAATTGGTTAAAAAAACCGAAGCAAAAATTGATAAATACAATAATAAGTTGAAACGGTTTAAAACGTGAGATTTTAATGAAATTTGGTCCGTAGAAAATCGAACCGAGCTAAACCAAAATCGATCAGTTCAAAACTGAGCTGAATCAAATTCTATCAACTCGAATTCAATTTTTATTTTTGTAAAATTGCACCGATCGTTCGGTTCAATTTTGAATCGATTTGATTCAAAACTGAACCGTGAACAACCTGCCGCCATCCCCTCATATATGAGCCGACGACCATTGAGTTACTTTCAACGCCCCTCTAGACACCACGACAAATCCCCCCCCCCTCGAAGCGGGGACATGAAATGAGGAATTCCCATTCCCAGTATCGAGCGGGGACGGGGAGGCGGGGCGAGGTATCCCGCCTTGATATTAAAATTGATTTCTAATTAAATTAAGGGATAATGACACTTTGTTACACCTGATTATTGCGAAATGACACTTTCATATCATAACTATTTTTTTTTTCTTTTTTAGTACCCGAACAATTTTTTTTTGACAACCTATCTCTAAAATGCCTAATATACCCCTAATTAAAATGAAATAAAACAAAATTGAACTAATAGTGAAATCAAATTAGTTCAAATTGGGCCGGTTTAAATCAGATTCATTTACCCCACTAGGGGTATTTTACGTATATCAGGTATCTTAAAGGTAGGTTGTCACAAAAAAATTGTCAAGATACTAAAAAAGACAGAAAATAATTAGAGTATAAAAGTATCATTACGCTATAGTTAAGTGTAACAAAGCTTCGTTATCCCTTAACGTAATAATCTTAATTTTCCCCAAGGGTAAAATTGGAATTAACAATTCCTACTAAACTCGGTACAAATAGTAAAGTGCCAGTAACAAAACTTCCTTCGTGTTTCCACTTCGGCGTCCGATTTTTGCTCGTATTTGCATCGCCTGAGATTTTTCTCTGCAACTTAGGGTTTCGCTTCCGTCTTCTTCAATGGTAACGCTAATACTCTTTTTGTATCTATCGATCTATATCACAAACGCTTCCATCAATTTGGCTTCTAATCTTCAAAATCGATTCGATCTCATTCGCTTTTTTGTTCTATGATCCGTGGAAAATCGATTTGATTTGGTTTTGAGGGGTTAATTATTTTCCGGATCTTCAATTTTGTGGTGTTCGTGTTATTTGAATCTCGACGAAGTTGTGGATCTGTTTAATTTTGTGTTTGATCTGGTGAGTAGGTGAATCTGCAGCCAGATCCTTTTCTCAGCGAGCTCACCAGCATGTTGGAGCGCACGAAAGAGAAGGGCACTGTTTGGGTCACTCTCAAGAGATGTAATATTTGCTCTTTCTTTGATTTTGTGGATTGAAGAGTCTGTTTGTTTTTTTTTGTTTTTCTGATTTGCTGAATTGTGCATTTGTGTTTCTGTTTCTGTTTGTGTTTTTAGCGTCTTTGAAGTCTAAAGTGCAGAAGAATAAGATGTTGACTGCTGGAGAGCCGATCGACTACAGATGCCTGATTCGCGCCACCACTGGCAAGAAAACCGCTTCTACTTCGGTATGGTTTTGTGTTGTCTAATAGTTTGTGTAGTATAATGTGTATGTTCTGTGGCTGCAATTGAGTGATGTTTGTTGATGTAGATTTAAGAATCAAAATATTCGTAGGCTTATAACTTGGATCGGATTTAGATGAACAAACAACGTGTTTAGTTTCTATGCCCTTTGAAGGGAATTTTGTTGTTTGTGAGACTGAGCCGAGAAGAGCTCGAGTTTTATCTGGCTTTTCTGCATTGAACTACTTACCTTAATCTGATTCATGTTCATCGTATCTAATAATGGTAGTTGATATTAAAATCTAACTTCAAACTCTACATTGCTTTGTGGGGGATCTTATGATTCTCAATTTACTTGAATGAGTTAATTTGCATGTTTGAATAACCATTTTTTGACACCTTTTAATATGTTTTATTCAACGTTTATGGGTACATTCAGATTCAAGCTGGCACTTCTTCAAATGATTGTTCTCATATTCTTCAGTCATTCTGTTTTCTCCACATTTGTACCTAAGTTCTCCTTACTTGCTAGTTGCTACTATGATTGTCTTTGGTTTGGAAGTGGAACTAGTTATAATATGCCCTGTGAGGATCGAAGAATATAGAATTAGCATCTTGTTTTATGAATATGCGAGACTAGGTGTGTTGAAGCCTTATGGTTCAAGGCTTAATCCTCACTATGTTTGATTTCAACGGAAGCAATAAAATAGTAGTATGAACTATGAAGATCCTTGTCGGTTTCTTAATTTGTTTTATAACGTACACCAACTTCTTTAGATGGAACAACCTTCAATACTTCACAGTTCAATCCTCATTGAAGTTCATCGTCATTCTTCCTTATTTTGGATAACGAATTCATCTCCTATTTCTTGATTTCAGGTTGGGGCGAAGGACCATCAGAAGTTTCAAGCTTCTTATGCAACCATTCTAAAGGCCCGCATGACTGCTTTGAAGAAGAGGGAGAGGAAGGACAAGAAGAAGGCTTCTGGGGCCGATAAGAAGGACTCGACTCCAAACAAGAAAGCAAAGAAGGCTTGAAGAAATTGAGGACCCTTTTGTCCCCAATTACACATGCCTCTGTATAAACTTTGATTTCTAGTTCTTTTTTTCCTCCAAGAGGTTGCTAGACTTACTACACATTCAAGGCCATTGGATTTTGCTTCACTAATTGATATGAAAGAGTCCCAAATATTTTCTGTGGCCATCCCTTTGTTAGTTTGAAATTAGAATTTATGTTGATTCTATCTCATTAATACCAAACTAAGAAGTTCGGTTAATCTTGCAACTTGGCGTCCCCATTTGGATTGTAAATGAGCGTAAGGCGCTCTTGCCACAACTTTTCTATACGTCGTTAGGTTTTGTTAATCGAGCAGTTCATCGTCTTGCACGAGATGACACTAATTGTAGGCAAGGATGACAAAGCCCATCACATCGGGTTGCTCAAGCTCCTAAACCCAAATCGTTTTTTACTTTTATTCGTCGGCCAATATGACAATCCTGGTTTGTTCAGTCGTCATTACATTTACAAATCTTATTAACCCATGTGTCTCGATTCACCATATGATCTATTGGTTGGCAGACCGATGAGTGTCCACAAACGGTGCGCATATGACAACCATAAAACTAGTCTCGTTATCATTTCTATAGAGAAACAAAATACCTCAAACTCGACAAAAACATAATAGTCTCTTCTATTTCACACCTAATAATATTTCACTTAATAACAATCCAAAGAACTTGGTTAATCTTGTACATGAAAGTAAACAAAGCCCACCTATCCCCTTTCAAACAAATTAGGTACAGTGCAATCTTGTTTTTGTCAAAGAACTCAAAACAACCTTTGTACCTTAAAGAACACAAAATCAAATCTTGCATTCATATCACAGTACTATATATATATCCCCACACACACAAACACAACTCCCCAACCACAAACACACAACAATCTTCAACGCACACACCCCCAAAAAATGCCACATTCAAAACAATGTGCCGGAATATTCCTCCTCCTCGCCGGAATATTCCTCCCCGCCGGAGTACTCGTCTCCGGCCAGAGCTGCGGCTGCCCTCCCGACGTGTGCTGCGACCGGGACAGCATCTGCGGCACCGGAGACGAGTTCTGCGGCGGCGGCTGCCAGGACGGCCCGTGTTACGTGCCTGTCGTTAACAATGCTGCTTCTAATTATAACAACGTGTCGGTTTCCGACATGGTATCAGAGGCCTTTTTCAGCGGTATTAAAAACCGTGCCGACGCGGACTGCCCCGGGAAGAGGTTTTATTCGCGCGATGCGTTTATTAGCGCTCTCGATTACTACCGGTCGTTCGGGAGGGAAGGCTCCGACGAGAACGCTACGCGTGAAATCGCGGCGTTCTTCGCTCACGTTACGTACTCCACCGCATGTAAGTACTCAACAAAAAATACGGGGTAATTAAAAGTTTAAACTGATAGTACGTGTCAAGACCGAACGAATAAAATCAAAATTTTATTCGTTTAGTTAAAATTATATAGTTGATAAATTGAACTGAAAACTGATTGATTTGAATATGTAGATTATTTCAAGTCACCTGCCTATTGGGCCTACAAATAATAAGTCAAAACCGAATAAAAATATGAGAAGTTCATGAAATTCAGTTAAAAAAACTGAAATGAACTAAAAACTGGCTGGTTCAAAACCGAATTGAATTTTATCAGTTCAATTTCAGTTTTTGTTTTCTTAAAACTTAATTGATCAGAAATAACTGAATTGGTTGGGTTATAAACAAAACTAAAACTTTTTCAGTTCGGTTTTGTTTCATAAAATTAGAATCGATAAAAAACCGAATCGAATTAAAAACTGGTTGATTTAGACGGTCATTCTCAGTCATCGATCTCCGTTACTGGGCCTGCAAAAAATAAATCAAACCTAACTTATGTTAAAAAATTGAAACGAACTAGAAACTGACCGATTCAAAACCGAACTGAATTTAATGATCATACACACTATAGTGCAGCCCTACACATACAAATTATTGAGTTCAAACTTCTACACACTAATTTAATTTAATTTATTTTATTTTATAGATTTTTGTTACGTAGAACAAATAAACGGAGAGTCAAACAACTATTGCGACAAGTCAAACATGCAATACCCGTGCGTCGCCGGGAAAGGCTACTACGGCCGCGGGCCGATCCAGCTGACGTGGAACTTCAACTACGGGCCCGCGGGCCGTAGCATCGGGTTCGACGGGCTCAACGAGCCCGAGACGGTCGCGACCGACCCTGTCGTGGGCTTCAAGACGGCCCTGTGGTTCTGGCGCAACCACGTGCACCCGATCGTGGCCCAGGGGTTCGGGGCCACGATCAGGGCCGTTAACGGGGCCGCCGAGTGTAACGGCGGCAACAGGGCCGCCGTTCAGGCACGTGCGACCTATTACGTTGATTATTGTAACCAGCTCGGAGTGTCTCCTGGTGAGAACCTCATTTGTTGAGGACTCGTTAGAATAAATAAGTAATAAGTTTAGGTTTATTATCAAATATGTAAGTTTTTTATTCTATTGTTTAGTTTGATTCGTAGTTTATGTAACGGGCTCTCTCAATATTGTATTTCACACGTAATATTTTTGTATTCTCTGCGATATCTGAATTGATTACTTATTCATGTAAAACGTGAGTTACTTAGTTCATAAACGTAATAAAATAAAATAGAATTGATTTTCATCGAGACACGGTAAATCACTTTTCTTAAAACTATTATTGGCTCGTATAGAAAATTCGCACCCAGCATATAACATAGGTATTTTGTGCGTAGAAGAACGATTATTGCCTTGAAGAAGAATTGTTTTTAGAGAGACATATAGGGTATTTCGTGCGTATATTTGTCTCTGAGATAGGTTTAAAATATATATTAAAGGGATTTCGAAACCTGGAGAAGAGAAAATAAGTATACATTTTTTACCAAGTTTCATAATTATCTTTCGCAAGTGATGCATAAACATGAATATTTATTATTTTTAAATTATATTACAAAAAAATTTATTTTTAATTTCAGAGATAGTTTCGTCATTTCGATAAAAAAATACAAATATTTTGCGCATATACATAAATTTCACAACATATTTTTGTCTTTAACAATCAACACAATACTATTTATTGTAAAAATGTTATACTGTAAAACACATTTTTGTCATTTTCTCTTAATTTTATTTGGTGGCGATGGATAAATAATGTATTTAGATATTTTTTTCTTCTTGAAAATAATGTATTTAGATGTTGATTAGCATAATACCTAAAATGATTATAAAAAAGTGGTTGGACCTTAATTAATCTATAATAGCTTAATTAATTAATCTATTAATCTATAATAGAGGCATAGGAAGAGTGTATCTTATAATTACATCGAGAGTGACATTCTTAGGAGAAGTAAGAGAAACCAATTAAGTTTGAAAATTAAATTGAAATTGAAATTGAAATTTGCGTGAATTTTTTAAATACCTAACTTGTCCCATACTCACAAGAAAACCCAATATAAGGAAAATCAAATTTCAAATACAATTACTTTTTTGATTATTAGCTTAATGTTGTACTTGTAGACAATAATCAATGCATAAAATTCTCAGTATTTAGTTATTTATTTATTATGAATATATGTTACAAATACATTACAATGACCGATGTGTTGCGTGCTTGATGCTTCCACGGCCATTTTCAATTAATGTACATTAAAATATCAAAATCAATATTTAACCAAATTGATAAG
The DNA here is from genome assembly GCA_963920655.1 of Geranium rotundifolium. Classification (NCBI taxonomy): domain Eukaryota; kingdom Viridiplantae; phylum Streptophyta; class Magnoliopsida; order Geraniales; family Geraniaceae; genus Geranium; species Geranium rotundifolium. Next base: position 2,963,690 of record OY987311.1, on the reverse strand, counting down.
TATATGATAATCTCAATAGGTAAAATACGAGTTAAATTTACATCACGTATATATGGATATTATTCCATTTTATTTTATATTTGACATGAAAAATAACAAATTGTACATCATTTCTTTTTTGAAATCTACGGCAAACTTTATTCACTTATAAATTATTCTCACTCTCTCAATAGAATCGAACTCTTAAATTCACCACAAATATTTTGATGCCCAACCGCTCGGGTGTCTCCTTAAAAACTAAACCGATCATTTAGATCTTCATAAAGTTGAGTAAAAAATATAACAATTAAAAATTGATATCATTTTCTTATAATAAAGTTTAAGACATGATCAAAGGAAAATTCATCGAACACACCTTACAAGTTAGAACTGTATAAAATTAACAGGTGGAAACCACATTTTATAGTATAATTAAAAATTTTATTTTAAGTTATTGTGTCGATAAAATAAATATTTGAGATTAGAACACGTCGTTAATGATACAAATTTAATTTAATTTATTTATTTTCACATAAATTAAGTACAACTTACATGAGCTCAGAATTTTCACCCGAAGAATAGTTTTTACCTTAATAATTCCACAAATTCCACCGAATCCTTTCAAAAATCCACTTCTATGAAATAACAAAAACAAATCTAAAATGATTGAAATTTTGCACCCAAATATTAATAAAATGAAAGAATATGTATATATGTTTTTTTTCATTCTCATTTACAATGATATGTTTGTGTATCTATAGCTATAACATCTTTTGACCCTTTCAAATGAAAGAGACACATAAATATATGCAGCAAAACAAATTTGGCTGTTTCAATTTTGATACATGTAGTTGAGGAAGAGAAAGATCATCAATGACCAGGTCCTTTCGGGCTCGGCCCCGAGGCCAAGTTCTGAAACCATGTCGCCATCAATCTCGCCTTCTCCATCGCGCTCGCCGGGTACTCCATCAACCCAGTGTCGCTCGCAAAGTCCTCCTGCAGAATCCTCCCTCCTTCCACGCCCGAAAAGCTCAGGATCGCCCCCGAAATCGCCAGGATCAGCAAGAGAAGGCTAATTCTTGAGAAACCCATCTCCCAAAATTTTGAGGGCAAAAAAGGGTCAATAGTGAAATTTGAAATTTGTTGTTGTTGTGTGTGTGGATGTGAAATTGAGGAAATGAGGGTTTCAAGTATTTATAGGAGAATTGGGTTTGTTTGGGTCTTCTTGGACTGGATTGTAACTCTTTGTTGGGGTTACGTGTTGACCAAGTAACTGTTTTTGAAATATTCAGTGACATGATTGCAGGCTCTCCTGCCGGGAAAAGGGAAATCGGGTTGTGGTGTGTGGAATTACCCTTTTGCCCCTGTTGGGAGATGGACTTGAGCTCATTTTGAGGGCATTTTGGGTAATAGAGATGTTCCTAGTTCCAAGTTCCAACCACATGTGTTTATGACCGTTGATAAATAAGGTTTTTTTGACTGAGATGTTATGTGGGTTGTTCAGTAGTGATATTGGTCTTTGATATATATTTGAAGAATTTCAACTTCTATGCTTATAAATGGGAATTTTGAATGGACTAATACTCATTAACTATAATTTCTTCACTTTGAATGGACTATGGTGTAAGAAAAATGAGACTTGTATTTTTAGGAAGCACCCTAGAGGGCTCCAATATGGAGTTGAGCGTTTTGGGTCGAATTAATATTTAATTTAAAGACACGTTGAATCAGTATTTTGAGTTAAAAGTGATTTTATAGTTACTGTGTGAGTATTGTTCAAGGTTAGTTAATCTAATGACTCGTGGCGGATCGGCCTACTAAATTGATGATCTAATGAACCAATCTTTTGGGCCAGAGTGATCTAATATGTATGCGTATCGTTTATGACCAATTGATTTGAGAGTTGGTGGTTCGTCCATTTACTAGATTGTTGACACACTAAACTAGTCTTATGGGTAAAAGTGATATAATCTATATGAATATCGTTTAAGAGTAGTTAATCCCAAAACTCATGGTGGATTGATAGGCAACCTACTAACCTAGTAAACCCAGTCTTTTGGGTCAAAAATGATCTAATTTCCGTAATAACATTTAAGATCAGTTGATCCGATGGGTCATGGTGGATCGACCTACTAGACATTGATGACCTACTAAACTAGTCTTCCATGCCAAAGTGATCTAACATGTTCGAGTAATATCGTTTAAGATCAGACCTGCCAAACAATATTCTAAAATCCCCCGAATTGTCTGATTAAATCTTTGATTAGTCCCTGATTAATCCTTTAGTTAAATTTATTTTCTAATTTATCTCTGTAAGATCTCTTCTCTGCTCGACTAACGCCTAGCATTTTTTTTAAAACACTGCTACCAAACCAGTATTTTAAATCAAAGTGGTATCCATGTTCTCCACAACATAAAACCTTAGATCCACCTTAAAAACCTCATACAAAAGATCATAGAATTGACAATTAAACATGAGAGCCATGATTTGTTTGTGCCAGATGGACATGGCCTTATAGTATAAGCCACATAATACAATACAAATCATGTGCCACACGAGCTGTTCATTGTCATTTTCCTGAAAAACAAAACACAATATCTCTGTCCTGTACTGCACTATTAAAATGGTGAAGAGAACAACAACCCAAAACCATTCCACATTCTGCAGTTAATTAAGGGTTTTTGTACGGATACTCCAAAAACAACGGCCGCTGGATATTACACATTACAACAAGACAATGGAGGTGAAAAATTTATCATCTTTATGGCCTCTTGCTGTACAAAGGATCTTTATATTCGGCCTGTATCTAAATATAACGATGATTGATTAATCAACTAATTAGTCTCTAGGCAGAATAAAACCAAGTTGCACATCCGTGTTCAGATTAAATAATTCCGAGTTTTGGAAATGAAACGAGGTACCTCAGAAGTCCTTTGCTTTCCGCCTCAATTCGTTTAGTTCTCTCTCGACCTCGGAGTCCTCGAATGGAAATGGCTTGCTTGAGCTGGTATTGACCGTCCTTCCGGGCGGTAGATCTCCTTTCTGTTGATCGGAATAAAAATGAGGGTGAGTAGAAAATAACTGGTTTCAAACGAAGATATTGAATCTCGTGTTCTCTTCCTATAGTTTCTCGACTACATTATATTCAATTTCAGACGACAATATTGACTCATGTTCCTAAAGTTTCTTGACTTGAAAAAAACAAAACGAAAGCAGAATAGTGACTTCAAAAAAACAAAACAAAACTTAACCATTGTCAACCTCAACAAAGAGAGCAAAATGGGACGATTCCCAAAAAAATATAAAAATAAAATAAACAGTTCCGAGAAGCAACAAAGATATAAATTTTGTTTCTAGTGAACAGCAATGAAGATCTTTCGGTATTTTTTATCCGCAAAACAGATGGTGTGGGGATTAGAACCAGTGACATCATGCTTATTACACGAGGTATCGGCCACTTCGCCCACAACCTTTAGATCCATCATTATGATTTTCCTTTCTTTTCCAATAAGCATATTTATAGTGCATACCTTTGTAGTACCGGCTAGTTCCTTCTTCAAGTTTGCAAGATCATCATCGACGGATGAGCTCTCAAGGAGAGCAAACTGTAGCAAAGATGATGGATACAATTGATTATAGGATCAACTGAATAATTTTTTCGTGAGAAATGAGCTATAAGTAAAGAAAATGGCAAACCATTATTATTGTGATCAAAAGTTAACACGGTAGCTTGTATGTACACTAGTGTAAGGAAATAGGAAGAGTATACTTTTTGACGGACTGAACATAAAAGAGTCGGGGATTATTTACCTTTCCGTCAAGGTCATCAGTTGTTAACTGGCCAAGGGCTTCAGCTTGTGACTCCATCGCCATCACTGTAATGAAGGAGGATAAGAAATACTAGTTTTATACTTTAGACCATTTAAATTCAATTTGATTATTGATAATCATGCTTGGGACTTCCAGAGCAAAAAACTTAAATGAACATAGTTAGAGAAGAACCAGAGCTCAAATTTTGTCTGGTGCACCCAACTTGAATCACACCGACTAACATATATTGGAAAATCTACATGGTGTCTTAAGTAATGCAGTGGAGGTGAATTTAGACCGGGATAGATATTTGGCATGCCAGAACTTCCATAACAGGTATTTGAAGTGACGATAAAAGGAATTCATTCTTCTAATATGTTTAGCGATAAACATTAACAGATAGTAATCTCAAAAGAAGGGACAGAACCAAGAAGGCTATCACCAAGGTTCTAAAACACGGGACTGGCTAAAATTCGACGAGGCCACAAATAAGGATTTTTTAGAACTCTTGAGAGAAATCGGCAAAACTCGTTTTATATTAAATATATATTATATTCATATATAATGCATATATTAATGAAAAAATAACACTATTTTAATAAAATAAGATAGTTCCAAACAACTTAATAAGTTAAAATAAAAGCATAAGCCATACTTCAAACAAAAATAACATAGGAAACAAGTTTAAACAATGATAAACACAGATAACAAGATAAAAAAACAAGTCCACCTTTGACTACTCCACGTGGAGGAGACGAGGACTTGCTGACAATAGAACAGTTTTTAAGAATAACTAAAAGAAAATAAAAGTTGACTGATTTTGACTAGGTTTGACGACCTTGACCGAGTATGACTGAATTGACCGGCTTCGGGACCGGTTTTTACTTATGGAGTTTTAGAGCACTGGGTATCACAAGAATATGATGCTTGCAACCACACAGACATGGCATAATTGGTACGACGTCAAATCCAGACTGGAAAGGGAAAGACGGGCAAAATAATATGATAATTAAATTGGTGAAGTTAAGATACGAGGAGAAAGTTGATTATGAATATATGTGTATCACCTTTCTCTTCCATCTTCTCAAAAGCTGAAAGAGAACTACTTGTATTGACATTCCCCAGCATCTCACTCACTTTGGTAGCGGTCCTATAAGCAACACAGAAGACATCATCACCAGCAACACATAAGAGGCAACACAGGAAAAGAGATGAAAAATTGGTGGTAAATTAGGAATGTAGAAACAAACTTTGCCGACTGAGCCCGAGCTTTCAAGGTATCTTTTTTTGACTTAGCTTCTTGTATCTTGCTTTCCAAGAGCTGCAGACACCAGCGTATTTAATGCCAAAACCGAAAGTCAAAGAAGATAAAACCAAGGCCGCAAATAAAACCAGAATACAGCCAATTAGATATGTTATATTAGATGCCGAACACATTAGGAACACGAATTACTCTGTCATTCCTCAATGCACATTAAGATGTCATCACGTGCAAAAATAGTGCAGGTCCTTTTCATCATACCTTTGTATTAGCGACAAGATTGTCGACAACACTCTTCTGTTGATCAAGTTGAGATTTCAATTGACTAGCAGTATCCTGAAGAAAAAAAGAGATTGTACGAAACAAATTATCAACTTTCGGAATAGATTAAAGTCTACAGAAAGTCGTATTTAGGTAATGTGAGCTCCAAGATTTGCTGCATAGCTTTAAATGTAAATTAAAGCTAACTCTCTTTTACACGGTCTAGATGCAAGCCATTTATCATACCATATAAAAGAATTTTGTCTTAGATGCATAACTGCAGGTCCACGTCATAATGGAAACTTTGATCCCAAATTCTCATGTTGCATTCTTTTTTTTAGATTATTTTTGCCACTCATCACGAGGTGGGCTATTTATCATCTAAGCACAAAATTAAATAGCTGTTTGTATAAAAAAGGCACATCATTCTAGCTCAGATGTGAATGTCAACCTCAGTGTTTCTTTCAACTAACTCATGAAACTATGGTTCGTTGATGATCTACCTTCTGAAAATAGAGTAGCAGCATCATCTTCTATAGTAGATTTGGTTTGCGGTTGTTTTATTGTTTCAACAATATATATATTCGAACTTTCAGTTTTCCTCTTTCTCTTTGATGCGTTACCTTTAGTTACTGATATTACTCAATAATATATTGGTATAATATAAACTTTTATCTTTATAAGAACAATGGACACATATAATGAAAAAATATGTCAATCTAAGAAACAATAGGAAAATATATGATGCTGCAAAATATATAGATAAAAGGTTGGTGTATGGAATATATATATGGGAAACTTACAGCATTAGATTTCCGCCTCTTCAGAGCTTCACGTGCAAGATCTTCCTCGCCTTTTCCAAGAGCTAATTGTGCCTTTCGGTACCTATAATAAAATTTAAGCATAAAGATGGACTCTACACTGCATAGTCTATAGTAAAACACAACATTCAAACGATCAAATTACCATTCTTCAGAAGCTGTTTGTGCAGCTGTGTATTTGTTTTGCAAACGCTTTTGAGATGCCAATACCTTCAGAAAAATATTGAATCCATTTTACATGACATGACTAGCATTGGTGAGAGAAACCGTTAAATTTCTATGCATAATAGAGCAACCCTTTGCATTCATATTTCATATGATACTACATATAGTTCAAGAGGGAACGATAAAAAGTACAGTTTAAGGGAGAAGAAGTGAACGAGAAGAACATGAAAACAAATTAACAAACTACATTTTTACGACGCTTACTTGAGCTGTTGCCTGACGCATCTTTATCAAGTCATCATTCATTTCAAGGACTGCTTGTTCTAAAATTTTCTCTGGATCCTCAAAAGAACTTACTACTGCATTAGCGTAAGACTGCAACGGAGGGCAATAAATCGTGTTATTTCTCTACGACGACGAAATAGAAACAATACAGCTTCAAAGCACGAGAGCAAATGAAATCCCACCTTGATAACCCTGGCAAACCTATCAAATAGATTCGCACGAACACTAAGTCCACGATGCCTACCACTGCCTTGAGATTGGTTGGAAGTGGCAACACTTACATAATTAAGTTTTAGAGTTCCCGCTGAGAAATAAATAATAAACCCCGAGACAGGACATCAGTTCACTGAACTAAGACCGGCAAAAATACATGAAAATAAAAGATAAGTATTGATTTTTGTACATATTATAAATAACACTTGCACTCGAGTTAATGCAACATAAAGCTTTGCATGAAGAGCCTAGTCAAGTACTCAAAAGACCAAACACTATAACATTGAAAATGCTGTGTTTTCACAATAGAAATCGTACTCTGGCAAATAACATGATATCGTCGAACATTAAACTAGAAAGTGACACTACGTCTTCCACATCCTAACCTAGATTTAGCACACTTCCCGACACAGGATTCTCATTCTCGTGGATCCTATCAAAGAAACCAAACCACAACAAAATCATTTTCTCATAAAAACCAAACAAATCATTCAGACATACCAATGAAACCATACGACTCTAACACATCAAGTTGACCAAATTTCCAAAAATCAGCAAGTTCCACAAAGATGTCACAAGAAATGCACCAGCATCACTAATTCTCTCTTAAAACACTGAAAATCTGCACACACAAAAATTTAAGATTTTGAAACTCAGGAAACTAACAAATTAAGAAGAAAAACACCAAAATTTCAATAATTTCAGTGAACCCAGTTCACCAATAGGACCAAATGAGCTAGAACAAGCTCATCTCATACAAATCAAACCACAGAAACAATCAAATACATATTCAAAATTTCCTTCCCCTTCTTCAAAATAAAATCATCAACCACCAAATAGTGTGAATTGAAACCGAGAAGAGAGTGAAACACATACATCCAGGGTTCAGAAACGGCGTCTTCAAAGGTGAAGCTTGCTGCAACGAAGCAGAAGGTAACAGAGGCAAGGACAATCCTGTAAATAACTGCGAATTCGCGGCCATTTTTGTGGAGACGATTCAGCTCAGAGGTCGCAGAACTCAAAATAATGATCTGAGACTGAGAAGATGAGAGCGAGAAGATATGAGGAATCACTTCCCACACAATCCGATTCTGAGGTCCAAATTGGTTCAATTTTTCCCTAAACCGGGCTTGACCGGTTTGGTTCCGGTTTATGTTAACCTATTAAACCATCTTTTTAAACAATTTTGAATCACTTAACATTACATTTTAATTTTAAGAATGACAACATGACATGTTCAAATTAGATTAAAAATATCAAATTATTTTTGTTCAAAATTGACTGTGATTAGATATATCAGATATTTGTCGGGTTCGGCCATTAGACCATCCCGGCATTGCTACATAATGTTTGTTGATTTATAAAGTTACAGATTCGCAATCACCAAACCCTAAGTTTAAAACATTAATTTATCTAAATTTTGAGTTGATAATTGGAACACAGGTTTACATTTTTATATTAATGACAATATAAATAGCAAGGTCATTAGGATTGAAATCAATGTCTTTCTGAAATTCAGGTGTATATATATTTCATAATATTCAATATTTAAGATATAAAAATTAATATTTTAATATTTGCTAGTTCACATCCTCAGAAATAAAGACAAACTATTTGTATAAATTTTTACTTTTCCAAAAATGAACTTTATTTGGCTTAAACCCTCCTAGGTCTACCAAGCCAATTTAAACTACCCAATTATATAAAATCAATTTTTTGAACACTGGATTTAAAACATGAAATCAAACCATAAAAATTGAGAAAACATTTTACTAGTCAATTGGTGCTTCAAAGTCACCACCAGCAACCTCTAATTTGTGACATGAATCCACATGCAAGCACACATGTTATCAACATAGCTACTGACTAAAAATTCGAAACAACATTGGACATCCCATATGTAATAAGATCATCTTTAAAACACATAGAAAATGCTGAGACATCTCAGAGAAGTGATGGGGGGTTTCAAAGCTTCCTTATCAGGAGAAATAGCCTTTGATCGAGCTCGAACTGGGCGAAATGGGACGGATCCCCCTTCAGCAACATCAGAAGGCCGCCATACGAAACATATATCTCCCTGAGACGAGACAAACATGAGGCAGTCAGTACCATAAGAAACCAGAAAGCCTGTTCAGCTTGAAAAAAAACTGATTTCATAACTCTTTGAAATTTAATTGCATCCTATGACCGACCGCCCTCGATTGCATTTTATTGGTAGGGTAGAGGTTTATGCTAATTAGGAGATAGGAGTAACTGCTAAGGATTATACACAAACATAAGGTTTAAGTGCGAGTTCATACGCTTTCACCACTTTTCCCGAGTTTTCCTCTGATATCTTATACAGCTTCCCATGCATGATATATTCAAACTTGTCCGCGAGAGTCTTTCTTTGACCCTGTATCAGAGGTACAATGAATTATATATGCAATCTTACAAATTCAAAAACTAAGAACCATTTGTTAGAGAGCAAGCAAGGCAAGGCCAAGAACAATTTCAAGAAAATATTACTAATATTAATAAAAACAGTCTGCCTTTGTAGACTTATTATTTCAATCATCAATTAGACACATGTGAATAAGCAAATACCTTAATCAAAAGCAAGGACATATTTCGGTCCACTTTCTACAGTACATGATAATACTTAAAACGACAAGAAACTTCTAGCTTTACCGGTCACTTCAAAAGTTTGTTTAAACCATATTCTTTAGTATGAGGATTAGTTTGTAAAGCAGTTGGTGTCAAATACCAAAATAAGGAGTGCTATTCTAAGGCTACAAAAACTAGAAAATACATATTATATTATTATGCACTGAAAGAGTGCTGATATAGTGAAGCAAAGATCGCAAGATGAATTTCACTGGAAAATATAGCCTACGAGCAAAGAGTGTGCCAAATTTATGAACTATATGAGTAAACATGCCTACCGGAGTGAAATAGCCAGTGTCGGGTGTACCATCCAGGTTCAGTGTGCGAGCGAGGGCCATGGCGAACTTATCACCTTCACGCATAGGATAAATCTCAGAGTTCACATCTAGTTGCATGACCATATCCAAGTTCTGGCTCCGTGCTTCAATGCGCGAAACTGCATAGACACATATAGGGCGGTATAAGACTTAGACCACAATAAAACAAGCATGCAAAAGTTTTGCCATGCTCAAATTATTCCGATCTTACCAAAAGGTTTGCTACGAAACAAAACCACTGCTATGAAAAATTACTATAGTACCAAGGCATCCACAATGAACTATTTTGAAAAATGATATATAAATGAATCACACCATCAGCAATAGTACAAAATATCTGTCACCAACATGCACGTTTTGAGCTAGTGTTATAAATAATGGGTAAGATTTCAGAATACCTACGAAACTTCCGATACAAATTAACAGCCGCTATGATAAGAACAACTAGAATTGTGATAGATGTGATGAGTGAATCACACATCTTGATCTTTTTTCATTATTAGATTTAGAGCTAGTGCAAATCAATGAGACACTAAATATTAATTTCAAACTTGAGATGAATCAAGTACAGCTTGTCTCGAGACGGCACTCATCAGTCATCACACACTCTCTCTCTCTCCTTCCCTATCCCACCATTTTACTCGTTCACTCACTCATTTACACATTTGATCTCTCCGCATCTCATTCATTCCCTCACAAGCCAAGTGCAAATCCTAGATCAACTACACGAAACCCCGCCAAGATCATTACATTACAAGAGCTAAAATCTCATTCCCAGGCTAAATTTGGATACAACAAACCACATCAAGCTGAGTATATCAGCAAATAGAGCAACAAAAAATCCAGAATACAATACAGAAGCAACCAAAACTTGGCTCCAGCAAACAAGAAAAACAAAATTCAGAAAACCAAACCTTTATCGAACTTTTTCCCATCTGGGTCCAATCTATCAACCACGAACATGTCCTCAAACATCACTATGTCCTGCATCTTTACAAAGCCCTTTTCACTCCACAAATCAAAACCTACAAAACCACGATTTTCCCAACAACGAACACCACCACAAACAAGTTATCGGGGCAATAACAAAAAGATCAACAAATCAAAACAAAAATTCAATCAATTTCATGAGCGAGAGTGAGAGTGAGAGAGAGAGAGCTTACTGATTCTGAGAATCGAAAGCTTCGCCGATACAGTGAGGTTTTTGCCTAGGGCTTGAGCTAAAAGCATATATTCGTCAAGCCACTGGGCCGGATGTGATTCCCTTAAAAAGACAGGGGTACTTTTGTCCTGGAAAAAGTTTAGCAGCCAATCAGTACAGTAAGGGTGAGCATTTTAACTAAAAACCAGACCGAACCAAATTTAAAAACTCAAAAACCATGAATTACGGTTATATAATGGTTTTATTTTTAAGTGAACCAGTCAAATTTAATTTGGATATAATTCATATTATTAAAATCACTGGTTAAAATGTCACGCCGCTACCCAATATCTAAGCCTTGCCTTACTTTAGGGGGTCGGCTTGATTACATAACCGGATTCCTTACTTTTATCTTTTTATCTCATGTCATGAGATAAGTAATAAGTAAAATGTTTTTATTGCATCGGCTCGGTTCAAAACCATGTCATGCCCACAACCGTTCATGTATCGTTATTTATTCTTATATACGACATCGTTTTAACACCGAACAAAAGCTTTACGCCATCACGTGTATTTTTCAACTTCATATCATAAATCTCTAATACATCACGCACTAGAAACCGTATTGATTCATAATTAGGAAATAGTTTCTTTCCTTTTTCTATAATCAACTTCGTACTGTTTTATTATCATTATATAAAACTCTTTCAAATTAATTCAAAACATTCATCTCTATCTCGTTATGTCTGTCACAACGTCTCCATCTCCGTGATAAATATGAAATCGACGAATAAAGAGATATGGCTTCAGAACCCTTTTCAGTAGTTGGCTTGAGTTCGTGTAAAGTGAAATATGAGCGATTTTTTTTTACTTAAAATCAGTCCAAATATCAGGCCATAAATATATGAATGATTCGGTTTAAACCAAAAATCGACATACTTTACAGTATGCAAAAATTGACCACTTAGTTATGGTTATGATTTAAAAAAAAATTAAACCAATATTCTTGATTTGATTCGAGTTTGGACCTTTTGATTCGGTTAACTGACCATGGACCGTCTTACCCATTAGGCTGAGCATTTTTAACAAGTAATAGAAAAATTGGAAACAGTGGTTAATGTTTTGGTTTTGATTTAAAATTTGAGAGAACCATTAAATTTTATTTCGATTCTAATTCTTCAAATTCAGAGTCATCAATAAGAATCAGATCGCTTTGCATCGTCACGTGTTCACTTCTCGTCCACCCACATATATTATAATAATTAAATGTTGGAATATTTTTGTAATTCAAAATTACTTTTTTTTAATAATAAATCGAGAATAAATTAAAAATCAATCATTTCTAATCGAGAATCGAATCGAAGAACCGCAATCGGAACCAAATAATTTCTTCTCATAACACTTGTGGATACGGTTCCGGCCCGGTTCAGTGGGACCCACCACTTCCGTCGCCACGTCAGCGTCCGTATATCTGGAAATAAGATTCCACGTCATCGACCAGATCATACTAATCAACCAACTAATCCTACCTAATGAACAAACTAATCCGAAACCAAAACCAAAACCAAAACACCTCTGCGGCGCGTGAGCTACACTCGCCTCTAGCCACTCTTCGTTTTTGTCTCTTCTCGCTCCCAATCCTTCACCTCCCGTGTCGCTCTCTCCAACCTCCATTATCGCATCTTCTCTGCTCCGATCCGATCCATCGCCGAGCTCTTCCATGGCTCTCTCCTTAAGAAAGTCGAGGGACATTCTCAGTCGAATCAAGCCCGAGCTGGGTCTCCTGAGGCTGCTCCACCATCGAAGCTCTACTCCTTCGTCTTCGTCCACTGATCGCGGAGCTCTGTGTTCGGATCCTCCGCTCTCCCATTTCGCGAACCCAGATCCGATCTCGAGCAACGGAGCTTCCCTTTTCGCCTCTCGCCGTTTCGAGTCGATCAAAGCCCAGAAGCAACCGGACCCTCTGATTGATTTTGTTGACGATCAGGTATATTGGTGTTTTTGTTCTGGGTTTTGCTCTGAACTGATGGTTTCAATTCTAGTCCTTGATTGAATCAATTTTGACCTGATTAGCTATTGTAAATGTGTAAATGTGTGTATAAGTACTGAACGAGTTTTAAAAATCGGTCCCAAACTCGATCAACTCGATTTTATGGAGTTGGTGAAATCGAGAGTTTCATAATACACATTTCATGTAACGTTTTGAAGTTGAAGTTAACTGTAGTTAAGTGATATACGAGATTATCCTTATAAAATACTTTCAAATAAAACAAAAACACAAATTGTTTTAAAGCATATTTAAAATATAAAAACGACATTTGACGAACTTTGATCGAGTAAGAACTTAGTAAAATTAAACTACTGAGGACGAGTTTTGAAATTGGGTCTACTTGATTTTACCGAGTTCTTGGGGAGAAATTGAGAGTTTCATAAGACTGGTTTTATTTTTGTGCAGTTCTTGGATTTTCCCGGGGGAAAGGTGAAGTTGGCCTCTGAACTGAGTTTCATACCTGAATCTGCTGAGGAGAGAGTGCAATGCTATCGGGTTCTCGACGACGATGGCAATCAGATCATACATACAGATTTAGTGGAGGTACTCTTAACTATATAAGTTTGTTCTTGTTCCTTGCAGATATGGAATTAGGAAAAAGGACTGTTCTGTGTTATGACTAATGGGTTTGATTAGGTCAGTAAGGAAGTTGCTGTGAAAATGTACGAGCACATGTTGACGCTCCAAACTATGGATACAATCTTCTACGAAGCGCAAAGGCAAGGTAGGATCTCGTTTTATTTGACCACAAATGGAGAAGAGGCCATCAACATTGCATCGGCAGCAGCACTCTCGATCGATGACATCATCTTCCCACAGGTACCAGTCGCATTGAGCATTTCTACATTTTAGCTTACATTCTCGGTACTCATGTATTTGCGCATACCAAAACAAAACACAAGTTATGGCATTTATTACTTCATAATCCAGTGATATGTAACTTAGACTAAATTAGATATGCACAACATGATGCAAAAATTAAAAAAAAAAAATCGATGTGCAACGCAGTATAGGGAGCCAGGAGTTCTGTTATGGCGCGGTTTCACTCTAGAACAATTTGCGAATCAATTATTTGGAAATAAAGCTGATTATGGAAAGGGAAGGCAGATGCCTATTCACTATGGATCTAATCAGCTCAACTATTTCACTGTAGCGTCTACAATTGCGTAAGATATATTCCTTGTGTATGAAAAGGTTTTTCATGTAGTTTCACGCACTATTTACTACAATGTCAAGGGCATAAGTATTTCTACTACTCTGCAGGACTCAAATTACCCACGCAGTTGGCGCTGCATATTCTTTGAAGATGGATAAGAAAGATGCTTGTGCAGTAACTTATTTTGGCGACGGTGGCACAAGTGAGGTACACATTCAATTGGCCGGAAAAAAATTCCTCTTTTTAGTTTTAGAAGCAGGAAATGTTTTAGGGTAGGGAAATTTTTCTGTAGGTTAGGTGTGCTTATAGGATAGAAGTTATATGTTCTTTCAAAAAAGATTATAGAGAATCGGATACTAGATTCGGCTTAAAACTCACTCAAGATTTTTATGTTTAGATGAAGTGAGTCCATATTACAGGTATAACAAGAATGGGATGGTTTTTTCTTAAATATCTATCAGCAGAAACCGTTTTAATGTCAAGAATGGTCACTTTTGGTTTGTTGTTTTTTATACTTCTAAACTTGAATGTAGGGAGATTTCCACGCTGCTCTAAATTTTGCGGCTGTTATGGAGGCCCCGGTTATCTTTATCTGTCGGAACAATGGATGGGCTATCAGCACCCCGACTTCAGATCAGTTTCGGAGTAAATTTCCTTCTCTTGCATATTTTTGTTTTTGAAACATTCCCACAAAGTGTTTTCTTATATCCCGCCCATTCCAGGTGATGGTGCTGTTGTTAAAGGCCGGGCTTATGGGGTTCGAAGCATTCGTGTAGATGGCAATGACACTCTTGCCATGTACAATGCTGTTCATGCTGCGCGTAATATGGCTATCAAAGAGCAGAGACCCATCTTAATTGAGGTGAAACAACGTTATGGCAAACAAATATTGAAATTCACACGTATGACTTTGTATGTTCGAGTTGTGCTTGATATTTTTTCTTTTCTTCTGCAGGCCCTAACATATCGAGTAGGACACCATTCGACATCAGACGACTCCACCAAGTACAGACCTGCAGATGAGATTGAGCATTGGAGATCGGCGCGAGGTCCGGTGAGTAGATTCAGAAAATGGATAGAGAGAAATGGTTGGTGGAGTGGTGATGCTGAGTCTGAGATTAGAAGCAATGTGAGGAACCAGGTAAGAAGAATTCCAAGTTTTCACACTTTTGTTGAAGGGTGTTGTGTATTTTGTTAACGACAAAAAAATGTTGTGAACTTCTTCTTTTTCGTGCAAAATATATGTAATTATACAAAAATGGCAAAATTGCCCTTAGAATTACGAATTAATTTTTTAAAAATAATTTTATTACATATATTATCTTCTAACTAAAATTTATAGCATAGGACAACTACTTGAAAAAGTGTGATAATTCATTTTTTGTTTATAAATCCCAAATAGTTGCTTCTAGTTCTAGTCAATGGAATTGTTCAATTTGACTAAATTGGAGATCACATTTTTGTGAAGTATTGATTGAACTTTTGTTGCAGCTATTACATGCAATTCAGGTGGCAGAGAAAGTCGAGAAACCTCCGGTCGCGGAGCTTTTCACAGACGTATATGATGTTCCCCCGTCGAACCTCCGGGAGCAGGAGGCACTTCTCCGGGAGACCGTCCGGAGAAATCCTTCGGAATACCCACCGGACGTTTCCGTTTAGGTAGATTTCACGATTATTGAAATTAGACGCAGAACGCTTTAGCTATGAATTGTAATTTAGTAGTTCACATCAATAAAAGCTTATATCAATCTGTTCCAACAAATGTGCCATGGTTATTACAAGGGAGAATTGTAAAATATATGTGAACTATTTTATTTTTGCAAGTCTATATTGTGTTTATTGCATAAACTAATATAATTTTGTTAAAATAGATTAAAATTTTAAAACATTTTTGTATAAGTCCGAAAACATCTTCTGTCACATCTCTCAATATATTATTGTATTTTTCATAGAGAGTTAATATACAATGCATATTATTTGGATAAACCCACTGTTCTCTTTGCAAATTGTATATACTAACTGATAGAATATTCTTGAGAATACGAAAGACTTTCATATGTTTTAACGGGATTACGCTAACAGAGCAAAAAGTACAAAGTAAACAAAAAAACTTTTACAATAAACATGGTATGTGAAGATTTTCTACAAGAATGAAATAATTATCGGAAAGCTTTTGCAATTTTCTCTTATAATGGGATGCATTTCAGTGAGAACCAACGAAAAGGCGTCGTGTGGCAAGAGGACGAGTTACACTCTGTAATGTTACCCGTCAGGATAATGGTGTAACAAAAAATAAGCGTTACCCGTCAGAACAAGAAGAATTGTGTAACAAGGGATTGGATGAAAAGTCTTTTTTTTTTCAATCTGCCACATCACAGTACCATGTTAGCACGCCCTGTCAAATATTGTGCTCTCGTAGGTTCACACGGTTCGCACCAGATCATGCCTCGTGTAATTAGAGTGATATAAAATCCCGAATGGCCAAATAGAGGGCCACTGCCCTGGAAAGGTCGGTGAGCTCCACCAAGTGGGACCCACCCTTGCTAAAATGAGCCACGACCTCGACGCACTTGTCGTCCATCACATCCAGCGCCTCCACCATGCGGTCCACGAGTGGGTCCCCCTCGCACCCGGTCAGCATCACCCTCCACCCCAGCCGTCCGATCCCAATACCCTCCAGCAGCCTCGACCCGCCCCCCGCCGTCGGATCGCAGTACTCGTGGTCCCTGCCCGCCCCAACCGGCAGCGCCAGGTCCCACATCGCATCGCACACCCGCACGACCGAGCCACTCTCGGGCCTCAGCTCCGACCCGGTCCTCCGGGTCCCGCCGAAGAACGGGTGGTGCAGTATCAGCCCTCGGATCCTCAACGGCCCGAGATCGAGCGTCGACGCGCGCAGGCCCGCGTGGTACGCTATGTTCGCGCCGGAGCTGCTCCCCATGACGTGGCAGTTCGAGAGATCGATCAGTCCCTCGAGCCAGCGATCGGCTCCGATCCGAGCCAGGGCCTCGACGGCGTCGTCGTACGCCGCCGGGAGGCGGTGCTCGGGGGAGAGGCGGTAGTCGACGGAGACCACGGCGGCGCGTAGGCTCACCGCCATGCCGGAGCAGAAATCGTGGTAGATCGTGGAGGCGGCGCCGCCGTAGACGAAGCCTCCGCCGTGGAAGTACACGATGAGCGGGAGCTTCACGGCGGAGGAGGAGGGGCGATCTGGTGTTGCGCGGGGCAGGAACGCGCGGGCCCAGGTGTGTTTTGATTGGTCGATGGAGAGGTCTCTGATGATGAGGTTGGGGTGGGTGGTGGTGTGATCGGGTGTGAGCGAGGTGTTTGGGTATCTGGTGGGGTCGCGGGTGATCGAGCCGTCCGGGTTGCGGACTATGCTGAGGTAAGCATAGGGATCGAAATCAACGGCGGGATTGGAATTAGCCGTTGGCATGAATGTTGAGGCTTGCTTGAATATTGGTTGAGTTTTTTGTTGGAGTGGTAATGGGTTTTAAAAGGGAAATTTTATTTTTTATTTTTAGTTTTATTTTATTTTTTGTTGACATTACCAACTTGGTGTGCAAGCAAAGAAGTCAATGGAATATTTATGAAAAATAGTTATAGACAAAAAAAAGACATTTATGTCACCTTCTGAAGGTGCCATTTGGTCAAAAAGACAAATAGTGTATACTTGCTTGACAAGCATGACCATGAGTGATGGTATTAAATTATTAATTAATTAATATTTTAAAAGTACTTAGAATTTTTTTTGGAAAATTTACTTTTCGAAAAGTTGATAATAATCTTCTTCTAATTGACTGAGAAATGTTTGTAATTTTAAGATCCAGTTTACGTCATAATTTTATATTTTTTATATTATTATAGTTTCAATCTAATCATATTTGTAGCTTTATTGATTAACTATCGTTAATAAGAAGAGTGATAATTTATTAATGTGTACTTGTTAACTTAAATAGAAGATTAGAAGATGGATTTATTAGGAGAAAAGTAGTGCTTATGGTACAAGCATGTGATTATGATGATGATGATAAATGGTATTAGTAATTAATTAGTTGCAAGGGAAAGAGCATATACAAGTGATAATGTTGTGACAATCTCCATAAACATTAGCTCCATATTTGTGTTGACACAGTGTATTGCATGCTGGTGGGAAGCAATCCAATGACTCTCCTTCATATGGCTCTGTGCATCTTCCTCCCGATTCCGCATTCACCTTTCTCTCTTCTTCACGTGCATATCAGATCGAAGCATGTCATTGTCGGTCCAATTTGAAAATCGAGAGATAATATATACTTTCAAAATATCGCAAGTAATAAAAATATTCACATTTTTTAAACGTGAAACTGTGAAATACATAACGTACGTACCGGTGCAGCCAGTGACAATGAGGAGCAAAAGGAGAGTACTATTACCAAGAACAAAGAGCCTCTTCATCTATGAATTTAAGATTAGGGTTTGAAGGATAGGTCAAGTAATTGATGAGAATAATGAGAATGATCAAGTGAGTGTCATTTATAACATGGGTTTGTGTGTAGTTGTTATAGGACACTTGTTAGAGATTTTAATGTGATGGGTTATTGATATAAATAAATATTGTATGTGATAAATGATTTATTATCTTCCACTCTAAGAAAAATGAAATCAATTCCCATGCCAACAATGAATTGGTTTCCACATTTGATTAAAATTGGTTGCATCAAATAGGGATGTGACATGCAATAAAAAGATCTCCAAAGTGGCCACTAATTACATCCCATTTTCAAAAGCATGATCTAATTGCAAATCTTATTTGTGAGATTCATTTTTTTTGGGGACTATGATTCAAAATAAGACAAAAATAGAATATAATTTATCAATCTTTGCTTTGAGAATTATTTTATATTGAATTATTGATCTTAATACATATACTCTTTCCCTTGGGACTAATTAATTACTAATACATTTTCTCATTATCATCATCATTACATGCTTATACCATAATCACTACTTTTCTCCTAATAAATCCATTTTCTATTTAAGTTAATAAGTACACATCGATAAATGATCACTTTTCTTATCAACAATAGTTAATTGATAAGACTACAAATATGATTAGATTGGAACTACAATATAAAAACGTAGAAATATGGCGTAAAGTGGATTCTAAAATTACAAACTTTTCTCAGTCGGTGGGAATAAAGTTTCTATAAATCGGGACACGCCGAGAAACCCAGGAATGAATGATTATCAGATAAAATCACTCATTCTAGTTTTTGAAGGAACCAATCAATTGTAGTTCAGTATTGGTTCCTAAAAGTCAGAACCACTAGTTATATCGATGGAACCGAACCGAACCGAACAGAAAACGACCAAAACTGAACGGATTGTAACATTTAAATCGCAAACTTTACGCATCGACTGGACTGTAATATTTAAATTATAACGTTCGATTTGATGTTTTTATAGAGCTTAATATATGATATGCCTTTGTTTCTGGATCACAGGTTTGTGAAGTCTTGATTATATGTAAATTGTGTTTGAAAGCTGAACAAGGATCAGATGTGCAGACTAATATTTCAGTGTACAAACCACTGCCAAATTTTGCACTAGGTGATATATTATAGATTTCTTGTGAGCTTGTTTTAACTGCAGTTTTGAGTATCAGCTCAAAGGCACATTTCAGGCTTTTCTTGTTCTTGGCAGTGGGAGAGTACCACGTCTAAAAGATGTGAATCTATTCACCAGCTTAAATAATTGAGCTTTTTGGTAGGCTGGGCTTCGGTTGACTCTCGTAGGTTGCATCAAAATAGGTAACCACAACTCTGTACATTTTGACTCAATCCAACAAGAACATCAAAGGTTGCCCAGAAATTTTTTTTTTTAATGAAAGTGAATGGTTTTACACACAATCACCATTTTCTTTTCCTGGTCAAGCATAAATGTACAGAAGAGAGAAAAAAAAGCTTACAAATACAGACATTACAAGATACAGAAAATACAGGTTGGCTTCATCTACAAGCAAGGAGAGGGGAAAAAACACCATTTCTAGGAGATGAACCACTCTCAAGAAACCAACAAATATTACAAAGCATGAAGGCAATATTTAGCAACATTATAAATTCCCTCTTTGGTTAGCAGCTAAAATTGGCAGAAACGCGCACAATTTCCGTTCTTCAGCAAATTAGGTGTCGAGGAGCGTCGTTGAACATACTGTGCCACATGTATGCTCTTGATAGCACCATTTCAAGCTCATGGTGACTCCAGTTTTGGGTCGGGAGGTGCTGGAGGAACATTACCATCTCCAGGAAATCGAGCTTCTGGAGCTTATCCGACCACTGAAAACAAGACACCGCTGCACGTTAAGGACCCGATATTCAATGGAAAGAAAAATACAAGTGATCTCAATTAATTGTGCGTAAGATTGATCAGAAACTCATATATATATATATATAGACACAGATATTGCATTTCCTATATACATTTTTGCATGGAATATATATAACAATAATTACCGACATATTTATAAACTAAAAAAAAAGTTATACAATACAGGAACTCTTAATTTACGAACAGAGCAACTAGGATGCTTGTCTTCATATATTTCATGAACTACCAAACTTGAATAGATATAAACTCGTTATCTATCAATAGGTTTATTACAGTCACGTTTCCTTAATTATCAGATAATATATGCATCTGAAGACGTTATGAACAACTTCTGTAAAATATCAACAAAGATCATCCATCTCACCGTTAATAGAAAACTAGCATATATGTACACAAGGAAACCTGGCAATGCATCTCCTTCTGCAAGATATGTGTCCCACAGACGGGTAACAAGATGGAAAGGGATCTGCCAAAATAAAACACACAACCGGGATTTGCTTATTATATTATAAAAGCCAAAGGTCGTTTCAGAATTGGAAATTTATGACATCGAAACTTGCAGGTAAAACTGTAAAAGAACATATAAGAGATTTAGGAAATTGTTGATGAGTGTATTGAACCAAACCTCTCGTATTAGAAGACAGTTGAACCAGCGAAAAGCAAACTGAAGAAACTCAAGCCCTTGCTCCTCCATGTGCCGTGAAACGGGTTCTATAGCATTTTAAAAAAAAAGACGCGTGAATACTTGATTCGGAATATAGCCAAATGCAAACAGATATAACTGAAATTAATGAGATGAGTAAATCGACATTGAGTGATATAGATCTTTAGTTTTCATCTAGTATCAGTGAATCACTCAATAGTCTCGTAGCCTAAATAGAAGTGAAGAAGATTATTTTCCCAGTCTAAAGTTAAGTCACGTTGAATCTGTTAATTCTCTGAACATCTCAAGAAAAGCTTAGATGAAACATATATAAACAAGTGTAGGCCAAACACGGATTTAGTACTTGTACATAAAACACAAAGAAGTTGTGTTAATAGAAACTGGATATGAGAATAAAGGTTTACCATCAATCCGCCGAACTAACTCTTTCAGCTTAAAAACTAGCCTCTGGATTCCAGGTTGGGCAAATGTGTAGTGGTCTTGCATACCATCCAATAACTTTGATAAGCACCAGTAGCAATCGGCCTCTATTTCAGAACTTTTTTGTGGAGACAGTGCGTCGATTGACCAATTATCTATGCTCCCTTCAATGTATTCAGACAAGAAAACAACAAAAAAAGGCATGACAAGATCATTTATTCCCTGAACATAACCGCTAGCAGGATGTCGAATGGCCCTGATAGGAAATTAAGAGACTTGTAACCTTTTTCTTGTTGAATAAGTAAACATCACAAATAAACAACTCGAGCACACAATGTGAAAGGGGAGCCTCTGTAAGAGATACCAAGAAATGTAACACGTTAAAAAATTAATTGAGGAAAATAACCAGATAAGGGCATTTCGCGACTACTTTCAACCCATTTATTTTAAAGTTGAGATGTTGAATCAAAGACCACTCGGTCAGAACAAAATTAATAAGGTGGGGAAGCCAACATATCAGACAAACATAAGTCAAATAGTGGAAAACATGTTCTCTGCTAATTTTTACGGTTCCAAAATGTATGGGGTATACTAAATTTTGTGGAGTCGAGAAAGGGGTAGTATTATTTTTCTAGAACAAAATACTGATTAGCCGATTCTGTATAATAGCCCACTTCTTATCTAGTTCAATTATCTCTTCTGAGAAAAGTGCAATCATATATTTCCCTTTATGCATATATATATTTCATAAAAACTAAAAAGCAATTGATGGTGATAAAAAACAGAGACTGAACAATATCTAACCAAGTATAAAGGATGCGCTCCAAGGATTTCTGAACTTGTTCATGCTGAAAGAAAGTTACATCAGGTACAGTTCTTGGACAGTCGAGAGCAATCTACCAGAAAGGAGAACCGTTAGGAACTTGGAAGGGAAGTGTATTAACAATAAGAAGAGGTATAGCCAGAACTTAATCTACCTGACGAAGCATGTTGATCTCGTCCTCTGAACGTTCAGTGTCTGGAAGGTCATAAACATGAGAAACACAGTCTAGATATGCAAGTCGCTTCGTTCCCAGGACACGCTCCCTTCTATCTGAATTAGGTGGTGCATATCCCTGTTGTCAGTACATATATAAATTTAAAAACAAGCATGTCCTATTCAATAAATATACCTCTGCTCAGTAAGAGACTATATTAGGCTGACAAGTACTAAAAATGAAATAATATGACCATAATACGACGCAGAGGCATGAAGGAATTAAAGCACATGTGCACAGCACTTTTAGTTACCTATACCTGTATTCCCTAATCTCTAGTTTCAAAAATAAATGGCTTGTATCCAAAGTAGATTTACTTTCCAAATTATTATTTCTATCTTAGTTTCCAAGTTTATTAGTTCTAGTATTCTAGTTTCCTTTTCACCATGAAAATGTGTGTATTTGAAGAGCCATTCGCTCATTGAAAAACTAGATTTTAGTGGATAAGAATTATCAAAGCACGCGCTCAAGACTTTGTCTTGTTTTACCTTATATTAGCCTATACCTGGCTAAGTGGTGGCTGTGTTCCTCAAGACCCTACCCCAAATTCTCTACTCCTCACTTATTGCTCTCTTTCATTGCTACACTGTTTCACCTATTTTCGTGGCAATCCCCATACCATACTAAAAGACTGTAGTATATGGAAAGCAATTCCTGACAGTTTGACATGGATAAAAAAGAAGTATAAAAACTAAGCTTAAAATTTACTTAAAGTCTAGGAACTTAAGAATCATTTGATGGAACCTTCATACCGGGTAGTATGCAATGAGCCAATTAAGGGGAATGTCGAATGTGTACCACAAATAAAATGTAACTGTGATATCTTAATAGTATTATTATACATTAAGGCATAAACAAGTCAGCAGAAGCGGAGAAGCTATCGTTATATAAACACCAAGAGACTGTTCATTTACCACATCATCATTATTTTACAAGGACTGCGAACATTTCATGCACGTGGCAGCATCACCATCTTCGAAATAAAAACTATTTCTCGTACCATAGCTGTATACTATGTGACATTGAATTATAAGCTATGTTAAGGCAAAAATGGGTTGCTAGTTGGTGCAGTGAGCTCACCAAGAGAAGCCTCCAGGCTGTGGGTCGCATGTATGGTGGAACGCCACTCCAAGCTAACTCACGCAGCCTCTCTACAATATGCACCCAAGAAAATGAATATTTTAGAATAAAAATTATACGTTGTTGGAACTCAATTAATAAAATGTTAACTGTTACAAAGTGGAAAACCGAACTATGCTAAAACAAAGCTTAGTGTTCATGCAGTGGAAGTTCACTTGAGGCCTTAAAGTTTCTCTGTTTAGTGTTTACAAGAAACACCACATACCCCAGATAGACATCCTAACACACATTGCGTCATGCTATAATATTTTCATCAATTAAAGTAATAAAAAGGAGATGTTAACTAAAACTTCCACCTTACCTAATATAACCGTCGTCCCCGTGAGTTCCTTTTTGAACTTCACAAGCCTTGCAGAATCCGAAGCTCTAGCCCCTATGGGGGGCTTCTGAACCTCTTTGGAAGCACTCTCAGGATTTGAGATCGATAATTTCGTTGAACCAATATTGCCATCAATCTCTTGTTTGCTCATGTCTTGGATATTTTCCTACAAAAGAGTAAACTTTATGCTCCTATAATTAACCATAATATTATTATAATTCAGTAATCAGATAAAGTGGATACTAATCATCAATGTTACCTCCACAAACTTGTTGAAGCGATCAGTTGTGCCAATCTCATTAGCTGACTGGCTCTGTCGGTGACCTGGAGAATGCAGGGTTAACTCGTCTGGTCCATCTGATCTCTTTGCCACCGAATCATTACCACGTATACTACGCCCCTTAAGCATCCTAAATAAAAAGAAAATAATACATCAATAGAATGTTGTCTAGCAACAGAAAACCAACCTCAAACTCAAAGCAATTTTAGACACGGATCACTTATCACATCATCAGATAAGATTGTTCCCGGAAGTATTATAATCTAGTTATAAGCTAAGATTAATAAACCAATGTTGTAAGACTAAGCAATCCAGTACACTCGAACATAATTAAATCACACGCGACCCACATCTTTGGAGGTTGAATCTCTATTAAATACATCACATTTCACAACAAATATCAAGCATGAACCAATATCACCTCAAAATCATGCAAGTGAATAGAGGATTATTTTGATAAAAAAGTGCAAAAACTTGAAATCCCAGGTCCCCTTATGAACTCAACCTCTAAATCTTTTTCTCTTTTCCTACATTTTCTTAGAAACCAAACAGAAAAAACCCATTATCACCCGATTCTACTTGAAGTCCCAGGTCTCCTCATAAACTCAACCTCCAAAGCCGTTTCTCTTTTCCTACATTTTCTTAGAAACCAAACAGAAAGAAAAAAAACCCATTACCACCCGATTCAATCCCAACAAGCCAAAATCACGAAAACCCACAAACGTTTCAGCCATTGCAGACGTGTTGTTTCCGAATCTGGACGAAAGACGACAATCGAGAGGAAATCGAATCATACCCTTGAACATTTTTGATGGTGCGTTTGAATCTGGAAGCGATGTTCGAGGAAGTGTTGTCTGTTCTTGGCTGATGATGATGAGTGTTGATGTTTCTGCTGCTCTCCATTGTCGTTGCTCTGCACAAACCTTTCTTATTCTTCTTCTACGAGCTTTCTCTGAAACCCCTTCCCATTTCTCCAGAAAGGAGCTCCATTTCCTCCAGAATTTCCAAGTTCCAAATATATTTTTTATTTTACAGATATTAATTAATTAATTAATTAATGTTTTGAGTATAGAATGATAAAAATAAACAAATAGGCAGTGAGAGAGACGATGACGAAGACGACGACCAATGTACAGGGTTGGTTGTTTGGTATTTTTCGGAATCGGGCATGGGCAATTTCGTCATATTGATCACGTACTGTACGTACTCTTGTGATTTTTTCTTGGGCCGGGCTTGATCTATAGTGGGCCTGGGCTTAGTTGACACTTGTCTGTTTGGGCCTGGTTGGTGATGGCGGGCTTGGTTCGCATTTCCAAATAGTAAATTGACTGATCCATGTCATCTTTTTATCGAGATTAATTTAAATCAAATTATACTGACGGTTTTTTATCGTTTCACGGTTTATTACCCTAACTATATTACTTTTATTTGCTATCTTAACTAGGAGCTTAACTCCGTTGGCGGAAAAATGAAAATTACTAAACTAACCGTGTTTAAATAAGAATAATTAACCATAATCTCCGGTTCATCATTTTCATATCTTGCGCTGGTTCTCGTCAGGTTTTTCGATTTGACGTGTTTAAGTTAAGGCACGGCAGATTTTGATCGTGCCACTGGGCCACCCTCATGTCCCGCCCCTCCATCGCCGTGAAGCTCATGGAATCGACTGGCTCGATCTAAGGGGAGCTCAGTTTTACAATGAGCTAACCATAACATCCTCCCTCCAATGTTCTCGAATCATCACCCTACTCGCTTCTCCTCAATCCGTCACGACGGCAAGCTCCCTTGTCCATGAGCTCATGGATAACTGGAGCCCGCATGACGCTTTGCTCGACCAAAATTTTTATGAGCTCGTCAATTGGAGGCAGAGATTCGGCGACTTTGGATACTCTCAACGAAGGAGGAGAATACAACGAATTAACCGGAGGAAGCGGGACTAGACTGGTAGAGCATCGTTGGCGACAAAAAAACCCTGATTTCTCATCTCATAATACTCGAGAATATTTTAAATATTACTTTTAATGAAATAACCATGTGTATGTACGTTTTTGGACGTTACTTTAGTCAAAAGACTATTATTTATCCCACTTATTGTTAAATACTAAAAGAAATAGGATAGTGAAGTGTAAAAAGACTAGTAGTAAAAAATTATCATTAGTACTATCACTTTATGCGGAGATCGAGATGAAAAAAGCCCATCCGAAAATGTCTCATTATCAAGGTTCTAAAAACGTTAGGCACTAGTCGGGGGACAACACCCTGAGAGGATTAACCGAAGATTAATCGGGATTAATCAGATTTGTATTTTTTAATATAAAATAAATTATACTGTATCAAAATAAATGTTTTATATATAAGAAAATCAACCACCAAAATCTTTCCGAAACAATCTAATATCGTGATAAGTGGTCACAACAAATTTAAGGATAAGAATGAAAAAACTAACAATCTAAAAAAACTGATTTTTCATCACAGAACCGTTTAAATAATTTTTATTATGAAAATTTGAAAATAAACCCTAAGCTCCCACAAATTGAATAAACAAGTCAAACTTTGGCTCAAACAAAATGAATAAACAAATACAAATATGAGGTGAAGTCTAAAGCACAGGAACTCTGATTTCAATTGATTCGCAAAAGAGGTGCGGCAGGCGACGGAATTCGTCGGAGGCGAAGAGGTTTAGGGCGTAAGGGTTTAAGGCAAGATAAGGGAACGAACCGACTATGTCTGATTTTTTATTCTTAACGTTAAAATTTTTAAGTTTTAATTGATTTTAAAAAAAAATAAAATTATGGTCCACCTAATCGGCTGCTTAAGCGCTTAAACGGCCGCCTGAACCGCCTGATGAATCAAAACATTCACCACCTTTCAATTAGCTTAAAACGGGGCGGTGAGGTGAAAAACAACGCCTAGACGGTCTGGGGGCCTTTTTATAGAACACTGCTTATTATCATCCCTGAACCAATTGGATCATGTCGAATTCGAATATTTTACCATCTCTAGATGATATGATAAATAGGCATAATTAATTATAAACCTAAACCTCATACATTGAATTGTCAACAATGCAAATTCATTTTCAGTTCAATCTGAAAAAAGAGACAGCTTCTGCATCATCCTCCAACCTGGGAAATAATTTCTTCCTTAAATCAAACAAAAAGTAGATGAGAAAAAACATCTCCAGTCCACAGAATATATAATTTCCTGAAACTAATATGTAACAACACTATACAGGCTTTAAACTACTACAGTCTCTCTTCTACCATATACAAAAACTACATTATCAATATCAACATATCTGAACTTCCATGGATTTTCAAGGACCAAAACCCAGAAACTGCTCTGTAACTAAACAAAGAGCGAGCTTCGACGCACCTGACGCACCTTTTCACGATGACCCTCCCACGAGGAAGCAGTTGCTGCTGCTCGAGCTCCCCATCGCGCATGTTACTTCCCGAACAAGGAACTTCACGCTGCGCTTCCCGACCATCTCCAGGACCTCTAGACACTCCTGAAGATCAGAATCGCTCACCAGCATCACCCACTCCTCCTCGTCGTCGAGGTACTTTAGCTGGAACGTCCCGTTCTGGAGCTTAAACCGCTTCGCCACCTCCTCGTAGAGGTGGAAGCACCCAAAAGACGGGTTGAACTTGAACCTGACCGTGTCTTCCTTGTGCGTGGCCTTCACCGTGATGGCCGAGTCGCTGTCGATTGAGTTTGTCGTTGTCGTCGATTTGGTAATTTGGTTCCGCTCCTCGAAGCTCTGGGCGCTCGACGAGCTCCCGTGGATCAGAGAGCCCGAGCCGTTCGATGAATCCGTCATGACTGAGGAAGTGACATCCAATTTGTGATAATCAGAATTCTCCAGCTTGAAATAAGAATCCGAAGGCGGGTTTTTTTCAGGACAAGACCATTCCTCGACGGTGTTTGGAGCCTGCAACGCTCTCGAATCCATGAAATCATCGTTTTCTTCTTCCATCTTCACAATGGTTAAATCATGGCTCACCGATTCGTGGCTCCTATTGTTCTTTTGTGAATCGGATTCTTGCAGAATGGAGCCGGCTGCTACGAACCCGCCAGTGGCAGGGTCGAACTTGAGCCCTCCCTCGACGCCCTGGACTGAGTCGAGCACGGTTTGTATTTTCCTCAGCGAACGGTTCACCTTGTTGATCTTCCTCGATGGCCATCTCGATATGCCATGCTGTCTGCATATTCTTTTCAGCGTTGTAGGGCAAACTGCCGGAAAACAAAAATGTATATTCTTAATTTCGAGGGTAATTTCGTCATTTTTATACAAAAAATACACAACACCTTCTTGCCATTAACAAACAACACAACACCTTCTTGCAAAAGTGTCATATTATTCTTTTTTTGGTAAATATGACAATGATAACAGATATAGAACGCTAGAACACTAATTGATGAGCGTATTTAACAAGGAGACTCACCGCCTATACTTTTTGCAGCGTCCTTGAGGCTGCCAGAGAAGTACTGCTGAAGAACGCTTAAGCTCACATTTTTCTCCGAAGTGCTTCGCTTCTTTTCCATTTGCTTTCTTGATCCACCCATTGCCTGCAAAGTTGGAGAAAGGAACGTTAGAGCTAAATCTTACAATCTTGTTTAAACCATGCATCAATATAAAAATTTACTTGTCCGCAATAAGTTATACCAAAATGGCTTGAAGCAATAAACAGCATAGAACAAATTGTTATATCTTGATGTCATATTTTACCACAAGGCTAAAAAAATGTAATGCAACACGAAAACCATGCGTCCTATCAGAAATAATGTGTATTGATCAGTGTTATAAAAACCACTAGGCACTAGTCAGGCGGAGAGGGCTTTCTGGGAAATAATCGGGAATTTTTAGAACACTGGTATTAGCGGCAGTGTTCTGAAAATTTTCGACTTGTCTGATTAATCACCGATTAATAATTTAATAGGATTCATTTCTTTTAGTCCCGACTAATCTCTAGGAAGCCCTTTCTGTGCGACTAGCACTTCAAAAAACTGGTTAATAGGAGCACCAAGATTCATGGAAACAGTGAATGCTGCTAAGCTATATGCAAAATAAATAAGCAAATAGACAGCATCGGGCGTTCTTTTCAAGAATTAGGACGAGTCGTGTATCATTATATAAGAAATTATAACCTGTTCACAAGGCCCGTCCGCTTCCATTTGATCCTTCCTTGGATCGGAGACATTCAGCTTAATCAAGCCACTCAAGTTCAAGTCACTGTCCGATAACGCTGTTTGAGAGTCTCTCCTCGACACATCAATTGGTGGGAAGTTTGCTACGCTAGAAACTTCCTCCCCCGAGACCGTCCTCAGGCTCTTACAGAGTTTCTGCATGGTGCCCGAGAGATTATTCAGCAGGAGCTGCTGTTCCGAGCCCCCCTTCATGTTCACGGGGAGAAAGAACTCGAGTATGTAATCGTCGTTCCCGGTGTAGGTGCTCCTCAGCCTTATCGCGACCGCGGCGTTGAGGCCGAACTTGCGCGCGTGGTGGACAAGTGGGTACTCGTTTATATCGTAAGTCTTCACATCGGGGAAGAAGAACGGGTGGTTGGATTGAAGCGCCTTGCCGGCTACGCCCTGAGCCTCTTCGAGGTAGTGCTCCGCACACGCGTGCACAAACCCTTGCATTTCCTTGTCGTTCACGTAACAAGCCGTGCCCTCAATGCGCAGTTTAATCACATCATGCACATTGTTATCAGGGTAGTTGCTCGGGATCCATGCCATAGCTAGCGGCAGACTATGCGTGTGACATACGGCTCCTAGAACATCGGCTATTTCAGCTAAAGCGGCTGTTTGATTCTTCGAGAGACACTGAAAACAAGATTCGAGGTTTTTTGTGAACTTCAAAAGCGAATTCATTCTAGAAATTCATAAAAAAAACAAGGGAAAATGACAGATAGCCCCTCTTAAGTACCTTTTGAACTTGCCATTCATGTTCCTTCCAATAAAAAACATGGGAGATGTTCACAGTAAGTGAAGGGTATTTTAGTAATTTTCCATAAAACTTACAGAAACATTATTAAAATACTTCGAATACCAAGAAAAACATTTTTTAGTTAACGGGGTTAAGTGCAAAAGGCATATACATAAGAAGGGTTATATGTCATTTTCCCAAAAAAACAATGATATGTCTATGTCTTAGTTATACTTTTTAGGGATTATTATGCAACAGGAAAATGCTAAATAAATCACGTGCATACCTGATTGCGAAGTCGAGGAGGCGCGGAGCTTCTCAAGTTCACGGCCTGTAAAAAAAGTGGCACTGCAAGTCTTAGAATCATTTCAACTACTAGTTTGTGTTCTAAATAAGACCATTTCTGT
Organism: Geranium rotundifolium; assembly: GCA_963920655.1. Taxonomy (NCBI): domain Eukaryota; kingdom Viridiplantae; phylum Streptophyta; class Magnoliopsida; order Geraniales; family Geraniaceae; genus Geranium; species Geranium rotundifolium. The sequence continues at coordinate 2,933,016 of OY987311.1, read as the reverse complement.
AGTAAAGTGAACGATGAGATGTGATATTAACCATAAAGAGTATTTTGTTTACTCTACTGCACTTCTGTTCCTTCAGAAGCTAAATTATGGCAATTCCCATTCACAAAATATACAGAACATGAGCGACAAAAATAACTACAGAAGCAGAAAATCAAAACTAACCTGGAGCGCATGGCAAACGCTTTCGATCTCTGAATCAAAATTCGGTTTTTCTTTCACAGTGACGAGTTCCAGCACAGCGCAACACGACATGTCATGAGAATCAAAAACCGGCAATGCGATGGAGCCATGGACATCGTGATCAGCTGCTTGCTTTGCTCGCAGGTACTCAGCGTTACTGTAATACACTATATTTGAAGTCCACTCAGGAACTCTGGACTTAAACACCCGACCAGGAAGCCCCGGAAAAGAACCCGGTTTCACCTCTGTGGAAAAAGTAAATGTCTGGGACACTTCACGGTACCCTGCAAGCACGTGGTCTAGCAAATAGGGTTGCTCGTAGGTGCTCAACACACTCTGCTCCCCGAGCTTCATCGGCACCCAGACTTGCGCCAAAATCCCCCCTCCCGATGACTCCTTAAATATCGACAACGCCTTCAACATCTTCTCGGCGAGTGAGAGCCCGACTGGCTGAGATAGCATACAACTTCCCATGGCACCGAAACTATTGCTGCTATCAGGAAAAGCCGGGGAATTTTGTTCTAGGAAATTTGGTGCATCAAACGAAGGATAAGGCATTGATGAGACAGATGAGAAACCGTAGGAAGTGAACAGCTGATCTGTTGCCGAGGGGCTGTTGCACCATCCTGTGTAACTGTCCAAGCCCATAAGTCCCGAGAGATTGTCTAATGGGTCCTCGAAGATAGAACTCCTTGTACCAGCATCGGGAAAAGGCGAGTTATGTGTCTGAGATCTTGGAGAGACCCAAAACCCGGCCCCTTTTTCTCTAGGGGAGGAAGGGTACTCCATTTTGAAACCGAAAACCAAGCTCCACCACTAACTGAAATCAGAAGAACTATTGCTTCATTCCAAGGAATTCACGGAGCCATATTTCCCCCGAATATGTATTTCCGAAACCCCCAAATCTGGCTCAACAAAGTTTCAGTCTATACTAAAACCAAACGTCAAATTGATGAACCATGTTAATTTGGCAAGAATCTGAACTTCGCCAAGCTGAACAGCCTAACCTGGCTCCCAAGTACCCTCTCAAATATGTATTTCCAAAACCACCAAATTGAAAGTCTATACTAAACTCAAACGCTATCAATTTGGCAAAAACCCAATCTTCACCAAGCTGAACCGCCTAACCTGGTCCCAAGTACCCTCTTCTCCGAAATAAGTATCTCCAATACCAAATTTGGCTCAACAAAGTTCCGGCCTCTTAAGAGATGAACCAGGTCAATTTGACAAGAACCCACAAAGCAAACCACTCATCTAGTAACCTTCATACCAAAAATCAAATCACCAATCAACTACTCGACCGATTTGGATATCACTTCAAGAACTGTTTCCACAATGAAAATTCCCACTACAACACGAGAACCCTAAAATCCAACTTCACAGCAATGATTAAAAACCAGAGTCCACAAAGCTGCAGCAAGTTCTGAAACAAAAAGACCATAGATCCCAATCAGCAATAACTCAAAAACAGCCACAAAAACCAGTTTTTTCCACAAACCCACCTCAGATTCATTCTCTCACACACAATCAATCTCACAGATAGAGACATACATGTATATGATGAGCCAACAAAAACCACAGACAATCAACAACAAACAAGAAACAAGAAACGCACATGAAATCAATACCAAAATACCCAATAACCAAATTCAACACACCATACACAAAACTCACCAAATCAACACCACCACAGATTCAGCCCACAGAAACCCAGAAATGGAGCTCAATACTGAGAAATAGAAAGAGAGCAAAAGAACCCAACTCAGCTACAGAAGAGGCGCGACCACAGCACCAACATGGGCACCTCAAAATTCGCGACACGTGTCACGTGCTCCTCGGATCTTGGCCATATCTGAGAACAAGATCAAATTTTTTGCAAGCTACAATGGGGAAGAGTCGGATTGGGTATAAATGGAAAACCCTAGACAGTGCCGTAATTGCCTTGGAAACAATTACTCGCAGATTGGTTGTGCTAAACATAGAAAATTCTTATTGTTCTCTTCCAGACAATAGAAATTTAAGGTTTGGGTTTTTCTGGACACAAAATAAGGTAAATGCTTGTTTTAATCCGTATTTGTTTGATATTTAATTATCATCATCATTATTATTATTTGTATAATATAAAGTAAATATATAGCAAAAAACTGTATTAAAAAAAATATATATATGTAGCAAAAAGCTGAACAGATGAAACGAGTCGGATGAAACGAGTCGGATGGTTTACGTTCGATTACTTTTTTTTCAAATCGAGTTTTAATTAAATTATATAAATCATCTCAAGGGCAAACTCGAACCAAACATTTTTTTACCTCAACTAAATCTCGATAAAATTAGACTACGTTTGACTAGTCTAAAATAATATTATAGTTACTTTTAATTTACTATTATAGTCTTCAAATAAATATACATCCCCATTCTCATTGCTTATACATATGAGTTTCTTATAAAATATTTGTCAAATTGTCAAATGGGAAATGAAAAATAAATTTATTTCAAAAAATAGTGAATTGTCTAACTAGTTGTGTTTGAGTTGACATGATATATATATAACAATAATGTGATGCATTTCAGTGATATCGAATTTATATCACAGTCGTTTATGTGTTTCTGTCAGATTTATCTATTTCTACCATTCACACTCGTTAAATGTAGGGGTGTTCATAGTTGGATAACCGAACCGACCATAACCGAATCGAACCGACCGGTTCGGTTATGAAACATTCATAACCGAAAACCGAGCCGATGGGTGGTCGGTTCGGTTCGGTTATGGTCGGTTCAGTCGATGGGTGGTCGGTTTGGTCCAATGTTTATATGTATAATATAATATGTATTATAAGACATAAGCATATGTGTGGCGTAGTGGTACAGGCTCTGTTGTCTTGTTCCAGTCTAGACTTAGGTTTGAATCACATTAGAAACGCATTTTTTTAGAGTATCGGTTATTCGGTTCGGTTACGGGCGGATCCAGGGGTCCCGTAACCGACAACCGAACCGAACATGATTCGGTTTCAACTCATAACCGAACCGATCGGTTCGGTTATCGATTCCCTCGATTTCGATTCGGTTCGGGTCGGTTTTCACAGTTTCCGGTTATTTGTAGTTAAATGTATATATATGTAACATTTATTTTAAGTCGATGAATTTATAAAAAAGTGTATTGTTATGTTCTCGATCATGCGTGACAAATACTTGTTCTTTCTCGGTCAAATGGATTGGGTTTGAAATAGAAACATATGGTTCCACACTTCCACTTGCAGTTCCGAGGGGCAATACGGTAAATTCAAAGTGAAATGACAGCAGTAAAGGCCTGTTTGGACGATGACCGTATCGCAGAATCTGTAGGGGGGATTCGAATCCTGATTCCAAACAATACTTTATACTTGTAATAATTATTTATTTATTAGGCTTACGCCACCCAAATAAAGCTGTCACCTATAATATAATTTATATATATTTATATTTATAAATATAAGAGACGTACTGTATGATACATAACATAGGAACAAGTACAACGTCAAAATATCCGAAAGTACGCTGAAGATCATATGATCATGGTTCATGACTTAGTCGGGGATGTTAAGTGATAAAATATTTTCGATTCAACTAAAATTTAATGTTTTTTATTCACCGTGTTAAAATAAAATATAAAATTTATGAGACGTATAATAAGGATGATGAAATATTTTGTCGAGTCTATTTCAATCGAAGCGAGATTTTTTTTTTGAAAAATCAACGAGGTGGGCAGTTACTCTCGCCCGGTCTTCAACATATTAAAAATCACATTTTAATATATGCTTAATTAAAATAATACTTTTGAAGAAAAAAATAATAATTTAATATCTCATTGAGGTGGGGAACGGGAGTTCTTTGTGCCCAACAGAAACAGGCGGGAGCTTCATGATATGAAAAATTTATCGAGTAGAGTTGGAAAATAAAATTTTATTTTGAACCCGCTATGTTGTTATTCTTCACTTACAAGAAGGATGTTATATGTCGACAAATTAGTTGGTTCATGACATTTATGCCCCATCCCACATTACCGTATATTTATATATACACAAAAACGATATAATTACAAAATATGTTTAAATTATACTAATTTTCGAACTAATCTTGATCTAGGTGATACTGAAAAAAGAGTGTGAGAATTTAAGCGTGGAGATCACAACAAATAAGATATATTGTGTATTTACCTTAAATCTATTCAATCATTATTTTTAATATATGTCATGTTCCGATTAATTAATAAGAAATGAGAAATAAATTGAACTTTGGGCAGAGCTTAAGGAACAACCTACTATTATTACATAATAATTAATGTAATATTTTTAAAAAAAATCTTGTTCCAGCCCATGAGAATTCAGATTTGTTGGTACAACACTAAAATGAGTTTAGATTTAAACTAATCACGATCCTAAATTTTTAATTAATGTCATTGTCATAAAGTAGTAGTAAATGTCAATGACAAAGCAAATTTGTGCACGTCCAAACAAATCATTTAATTAATTAATAATTATATCGGCCGCATATTATTTCGAGAAAGACACTAAAGTCTTCAAATAAGTTTGAGATTCGTGTTGGATTCACTAAACTAATTTTATATATTATAGATTAATTATATTAATTAATTACTATCATAAAGTAATGGTCCACTTGTAACATGCCCGATTCTATGCTCACCACTAATATTTTATTACAGGTTCAGCGCATAATGATCTAAAGCAATCTCGACCGTTCGTTCTGATTCTTTCCAAGATTCTGTTGTGAATAATCCAAGCAAAATCATATAAATTTTTGACTTTTATTATGATGTTTTAGTCGACGTAATTTAATATTAGGTTAAATATTTTTGAACTATCCACGTTACTGTCAATTTTTACTTCTTACCTTCGATATCAATTTAATATGATATATTATTTAACAATAACTCAATGACTCGGCTTGCTTAAGATTCAATACGTCACTTGTGTATCCTATTGTGATCGATACTGTAAGGAAAAGAGGGGTCTCTGGTGTCGATGAGTTGATCGGGTTAAACCTAATGTGCTGGGCGAATTTGAATTTCGCGATGCCCATATTGATCGCATGGTTGATCGAGGAAGCTGGTTTAAAGCGGTCTGCAGCAAGATCACGGGGTTTCTCCATCCGTATGAGTTGGAGGCCGTGGCTCTGCATGAAGCTAACTGGTTCGAGTCGATTGGTCTCCGAAGTTATCATGGATGCATGTGTAAAGCATTTTGCAGCAAGATCACGGGATTTCTCTATCCGTATGAGTTGGAGGTCGTGGCTCTACGTGATGCTAAACAGGTCGAGCTGCACAACTTTAGAGTAATCATTAGCGAACGGTGTTGCGTACTACCCACTATCGGAATATGTGTTCTTTGTTTTACTTGTAATCAAATGACTCACGAATTGATCATGTTTGCTTTAATTAACAATAGCTGTGATTATGGTGAGGGGTCTGTCCCACCAACTGTAACTTTAGCTGCCGGCTTGATGTCGGGTTAGTTGCTATTTAATTAATAAAGATTGCTTTTACCTTCAAAAAAAATTAGGACAAATTATATAAGATAAGAGTAGATACCTGAAAAAATACATTATTATATGCACACAAAAAACTTACATTCGTTTGAATAAGAAATAAATAATTAGCAAAACTGAAATTAATCAAAATGATATATTTTTTTTGTTAATCTAAACTTTTAATTTCAGTCATCTATTGTTTAGCGATTGAAATAAATTATTAATTTGATCAACATAAATAATATTCAAAAATTACATGTAATTAGTAATGCGTATATTATATTTTTATAAAGAGTAGTCTTATAATTTTCAACAGTGTAAACTAAATGTAAAAAATTGACTAAATATCTATAGAAAAGGGATTATTACAGTAAAAATAATTATCGTATCTAGGGGTGTTCATGGATGGTTCAAATGCCCAAATAAAAATATATTGATATAACTATAGAGATGAGGTTGAGACTTTGGCTGACCCGTTAACCGCCTAAAGTAAAGCAGGTCTGACATACTAAAAATCGCACGAGTTCGCGGTTGGATTGGTTGACGACCCGCATCACCCGCATAAACTTTCACAATAATATAAAATTTCGAAGATGGAAATTTAATTTCATATTAGGCCTAAAACTCATTAAAACAATACATATTAATTGCAAATGTTTTTGGTAGTTGGATCATTCAAAGTGAGAAGACGCAAATTTAATAGAACGAAAAACTCTCTAGAAAAAGAGAATCGGTGGTCACTAGTCACCAAGTTCAGTTTGTGGATGTGAAGAGTTGTTCAAATGAGTCTCCTAAATTAAATCAGATACCTTACTTATTGGGTTAAATTGATTAAATAGATTTAAAGTTGTGTAGTACGAGCGGGCCGGTTAACTATGGTTTTGATGTATGCAACCCGCAACCTGTTTATTTTCGTGCGAGTCAGACCTTTTTCATCCGCAACCCGCCCTTAAACTCGTGGGTGAAGCCTAACGGGCCGCAGGCCAATCCGAGTGTGCGGTTAGGTCGTTTTTGGCTAGAATATGAACACTCATAATTGTATGTTATCTATAAAATAGATGCATATGATTGAATTTCAGTTTAAAAAATTGTGTAGTTTTAGAAAACTCGAACTTAATTAAAATTATATATTTTTAAACACGTGTTATTATATTTGCATCTTATACTTCAAATCCAAATGAATTAGTGAAGTGTGTATATAATTTGCTAAAATGATGAATCAATATTTTTTTAAACCTTGAACTAGAATCACGGTGGACGGTTGTGATTGGTTTGGATCTGTTTGTGGTTATATATATATATATATAGTAATTAAAAGTGGTCCGCAAGAACAAAACCATGTTACAAGTGGGCCCACTTTACGTAATTAATTAACTAATGAATTAATTAATTAACTGATTAATTAATTCATGCTGAGTTCTCGAGATACATCACAAGTTAAACCTAGTTAACTATGTTTTCACTTTTCAGACAATATCATTAAAAATCATGATTAGTTACTATGAGTCATCGCATTGCCACGTGCAAGGATCCGAGTACTTTCTTGATTATGACAAATTGACTGAGCTATGAGGTGTGGTATCTGGTGAAGTCCATATTCAGGAAGCCTAGTAGTTGGGCCCGAAAGATTTTTTTTAATGGGCCTATTGAAAAGGAACAGTTATAGCTGTGATCTAAACCGACAAGGCCCGACAGCTTTGGGTATCTGATATGGGCCGAGTGTTCCCAGTTATAAGTAATGGGCTGGGCTTTTCAGCTAACACATTTGGGCCTGTTCTTCTTTAACATTGCTCTCCCTTTCAAATTTTTTCAAGTCCTAGCTACCTAATATCAAGGTTTTAAAACACGATAGGCGCGCTAATCGGAAGGACAACACTTCGAAATGATTAATCGAATTAGTCGGAGACTAATCAGATTTGTATTTTTTTTAATTTCAAAATGAATTATGCCATATAAAAAATAAACAATCTCACGATTAATTAGTTTAGAAGTAGAAACCAATTAAGAATAAATAATATTAAATAGTTTTTACCATGTCTGAGACGTTTTTAGGTCTAAATGTGTAAATTGTAATCTTCAATTAACTTTTTTTTTTAAATAATAGACACGGCAAAGCCCAAAAGAGCGCCTAGGCGCCGCCTAGACCGTATTTTGGAACACTGCCCAATACAAGCTCGAAGACCAGCTGGAACCCTGATCACTGACCATAGAGAGCACCCTAACCAATCGCCACCGCACCAAACAACTTCTCCTCTGATCAAAACGCTAATTTCGGATCATTTTGAGCAAGACGAGGCATTTTTGACCCATAATCGATTTCGAACTGAATTTGAAATTGAAAAATTGAGGATCGTAGTTCATAGTCTGAGTTTTATTCTAAATTTTAAGAGAATGACAGCTTAAAACTTTATCGATAAGAACCATATCGGTTTACTTCAAGAATGAGTGTCAAAAATATATCATTTATCATATATCTTCATTTTGTTTCTAAAATATATATTTTAACTGAATTGTAATGATCAACTTTTATAACTCAATTTCATCAATATTTTTTGGCTATAATTTGAGCTCAAATTTATTGCCTCACATATAAATTAAGATGAATAAAAAGAATTAACTAGCTTCAACTGAGTATTGGCATGATTGTCGTAAGAATTAGATTATTTTCTTACATAACAGTTCTGAATATGCTTGCAATAATTGAGGAATCGGAGGGCCGAATCTAGTCTAAGTATTTTTTGACATTTCTATTTTTTTTTTTGTAATGGACATTTCTATTTGTTTGTTCGTCAAATAATAATATTTAAATATTCACCTATTGAATTGAATATGAAAAGAATAAAATAAAGAGAAATAAAGAATATCCGAAACGAAGAAGTAAAAAAAAAGGTGAGAAAGAAGAAAGAGAGAAAAAAGAAGGAATATTTAAACTTTAATTTCCCATTTTCTATTTCAATATCAAAACCCTCTTTTCTCAAATCCGTACACTTTCTCTTCTCTCTCTCTCTCGCTCTCTTCGCCATTTCCAGAACCTCCTCAATCCAGCCTCACACGTACACATATACATACAAACATTGCATGTAACACCTGTATGTACAGCTCCGCTTGATCTCTGTACCTGCCACTCCATCAAGGTCTGTTTTTTTTCTTTCGAATTTCTCGATCTGGGTTCTCAGATTTTGTGGCGGGAAGGCCGGATTGGGAGGAGAAAAGGCTCGATTCCGAGGTTCTGCGATCTGGGTTTTGGTTAGGGTTCGTAGATCTCTGGTTGATTTGGGAGCTCGTGGATGGCTAATCCATCTGGGAACCATCAGGAACCGTCTTCGTCTGTGAACGGGAGCGAGAGAAAGGGCAATTCGGTGGCGATGAAGCGCGAAGGCATGGCGGTGATGAGGCACAATCCGGGAGTGTCCACGGAGTGGACACCTGATGAACAGGCGATTCTGGAAGATGGGTTGACCAAGTGAGTTGGAATTTGGGATTTTTATTGATTTTTTGCATCTTAGATCAGTTGGGTATTTTTATGATTTTGATTGAATCTGGACTTCATGATTTTTTTTGGTTTGAGTTTCATGTATGTGCGTTTTTTTTTTCTGTTGATTTGTTGTTTGGATAGAGAGCTAAAAATGGTTGTTTTTTGGAATTAACCTTTTATTAATAACTATTCAAGTTTTGAATTTTGATTTTGTTTTTAGCATAGTTGTGAAAAATGATGTTTCTATCACCTTTTGGTGGTACACCAAGTGTTGAATATGGGCTTACAAAACATAAATGTGCCCAGCAAGCTCAGGTTACCAGCAGTTGACTTCTCGAATAGGAGATGCCATTTTGACACTAGAATCATTTTCTCAAGCTGAAAGGGAAAGTGACATAAGTTAGTTGCTACTGAATTATATGCTGGATATCATATTTTATTGCTCATATTGGTCTCTTGGGTTTTGGTGTCAATATTTATCTGTAACTTTTCAGGGTGCCGTTTCTTGTCTAGGCTCATGTATAGGTAGTTCATCAACGCCATCTTGTTGGTATTTTGTGCAGATATGTTTCAGAACCAAACATAATTCGGTATGCAAAGATAGCTATGCTGCTACGGAATAAGACAGTCCGAGACGTGGCATTGCGCTGCAGATGGATGACGGTAAGCTTCATCATTTGCATTCATGGATTTTGTATTTCATTCTAGGCAATAATTTGGTCCTAAGAGCTATCTTGATAACATGATTTCTATACCTCTCAAGCTAGAGCTGAGTACAGACTGACAATGATTTTCTTTCTGGTACTAATCCTTATATTTGTTTTTTGCCTACTTAAACTTGCAATTATGCAGTATTAAATAATCAAACACTTGGATCATATTGATGGAATGGGTTTTGAATATGATCATGGTTCCAAAACGTGCAAGACTTTGTTTTTCTCCATTATTCTACTTTTTAAAAGAACAGTTTTAATATAAAAATATAACTAGGGGACCCAATTGTGAACACTCTTGAGTACTATCCATTGGAAATAGTGGTGTTTGAAATTATAGTAGTATTGTGACGGCATGGCAAGTCTTATTATCCCTCAACAATGTAAATCAATGTGGATGGGCCACTTAAATCAACAAAATAATTTGGTGATGGATGTATCTGGTATATGTTCTTATTAAATCTACATGAGATAGAGGTGTTAAGAAATGTCCATTTGTCTACTATTTTTTAATGTGGAAGCCACCTTTAAAATCATCTAATTGATTTATCTATTTCTGCAGAAAAAGGAAAATAGCAAGAGAAGAAAGGAAGAGCTCAATCTAGTCAAAAAAAGAAAGGATAAGAAGGTACGTTTGATTTTTTTTTGTCCTAACTTTTATGAGTTTTATCTGAGGTTTTGTCATTTGACTATTTGAAACAGTTATTCATTCACTCTTAACTTTTAAGTGTTTGACTTTCCACCTTTTAACTATATGCTCTCTTCTTTCCACTAATCAAGTTGTTATAACCAACTAAAATGGAATACCTTTTTATGCCATTGACTTGTCAAAAGATTATTAGAATTTGCATTTATTCCTTCTAATACCTTTTTCATACATTTGATTTCTCTTCTGAACATGGAACAATTATAGGTTATTTTTCCCCTTAGTAACATACCAGTTTCTTGAATCCCAGGATCTCTAAATTTCTTCTCCACAAGTATTGGAGTCCTTAGTGCTTAGGGATATATTTTGTATTTCTTTTGCAGGAAAGAGTTAATCATCCAGCAAAGCCATCACAATTTGCAGCTCAACCAAGTATTCCTCCATATGCACAACCATTGATTCCCAAAGCAGACAATGATGATGGCATCCCATACCAAGGTCTGGTTTTGTAATTTCTTGCAGAAGTTAAAAATAATTTTACATAAAAGCACATTCTTACCCCTGTTACATAAACCATGTACTTAATACATATTCATTTGCCATTTGTGCATTATGGCAAATTTTATTTGTACATAGTGCACTTCCACTGTAGTTTCTCATGTCTCAAATTTGAAACATTGGTTATGCTACTTGATAAATCAATCAGCTAACTTTATATATTTTCTCAAGATGAAAAACATACTCTTCCAGCTGAAATAAGGTTTAACATCAATTATTAAGCCTGGAAATTAATATGAACCAACCCGTCTTATACAAATTTCACCCAAAATTTTTGCCATGCCGTCCCTCGCTAATTATCACCTAGATCATAATTGGTCCTTGACTAGGTGGTACCTGGAACTATATTGTTGTATATATTATTGATTTTATTTTTTAGTTATATAGCCTTATGCTCATAAATGTCATACAGGAAATCAGTGCATTTGCACAAGTTTACTTGTACTGGAGTGTATTGGCTGTTGATGGCATATAATTCCTGCATATAACTTGACCTATAAAATTACATACTGTAAGTCTACATTGGTTCTCACCCATTCTTGTATCGATCCGATAAAATTTATATACTTACTAGTTGACTGTTGGTACGTGTAAAATTTATATACTTACTAGCTGACTGTTGGTACATGTATTTGATGGGATCCTTAATTTTCTTAAAATGTGGGAAGAGGATAATTAACTTATTTCACTCAGTTATGGCTCTGAAGGTTAAAGTTGCATTATCTGTAATCAAGATTTCCTAGATTTTTCAGATCAAATGTCTAACTCACTACTTCTATTCATGACTCATTATTTGTTGAGAAGACTATTCTGCCTTTTAATGTATTCATATTTGATTTGGATATTGGAATTGTTCGCTTTAAGATTAACTGGAAGCTGTTTTCATTGTTATGATGACTGTGGTGTAGCACATGTTTCGTCTATCATTCACTGTAGTTTCACTTTTATAGTACTTTTTGACCGAGGCTGTATCTGTCGTAATAAATCAGGCATTGGTTTCTTGTTTGCAGAATCGTAAGTGTCTAATTTTGATATTTTCTGTCCATTGGTTATACTGAAAAAGTGCATTGTGAACTTTGCAGTAATTGGTGGTCCAATGGGGGAGCTTCTTAAGCAAAATGCACAGGCTCTCGATCAAATTGAAGCAAACCTCAATGCTTTCCAGGTGAAGTTCTTACATAAACTGTCGGTAATACATTTTATTCTTCATTGATCCCAGACACCAAATTCTCAAACCTTTTAGTTTTAGCGTGGTAATAAAAGCAAACTCCCTTCCGCGGGGATGCCTGAGAAGTGCTCTAAAAATGCTAGTCTATAGCCGGGCGGATAGGGCCTCTAGGGATTAATCGGGCATTATTAAAGGATTAATTGTGGACAAGTAAGACTAGTCCTGGTTTTTTGGAACACCGTGCCTGAGTATCTTGTCTGACTAAAATACCCCCATGTGACACACACTTGTTGACTGTAACATAACCCGTCATTGCCTTTTTCAGATACAGGAGAATATCAATCTCTTTTGCCAAGCTCGCGATAACATCATCAGAATCATGAACGAGTATGTTGCAATATTTAATTTTGGTTTAAGTTGAAAGATTACATTGTGTGCCATTTTTTTCAAAAATGGGGGCGACGATTAATCATGTGCTGCCGTCATATATTATGATACATTATCAGATACTCATTCCCGTCACCACCACGTGATTGTGTGCAGGTTGAATGATTTGCCAGACACGATGAATCAGATGCCACCACTTCCAGTGACGTTGAACGAGGAACTAGCAGGATCAATTCTTCCCCGAACATCTTTTCCGATGCACTCCTGACCCAGCTTGCCTCTTTAAGTTCAATCCGGACCATTTAATCAGTTTCTGAATGCAAAGCATGACGGTCCTGCATCGGTGAAGGCGTTTTGAAATTGAATACCGTCCGTTGAACGTGGAAATAACTTTAGAAATCGAGTCAACCCGCCTTTCCCCTCAAAAAGGGGAAGTCGAGGACTGCCTAGTAATGTATGGCATTCTTTCCTCAGCCACATTCTCTTTAAAGTTTGGTTTTTAGATTAATTTTCAGTATGCAGATTGTAGTGCTTGTAGACATTATTGTAGATTGAAAATAATAAATAGTTCTCAAGTTAATATTATATTCTCTGTTGATGTTTTTGGTTCTCAACTGCTTCAGTATAAATTCACATTTGGATCATGAATCCTGTTTGTAAAATGTACAGAGTAGTGTATGTTACTTTTTTTGCTAATTTTGTGAGAATTAGGAGGTATGATGTCTGACTCGAACCCGACAGGATATTTGATGCCCGTGATTGGGTTAGGAATGACAACGAGGCAAGTTTAGTGATTTCCATCCTCTACTCCGTCGAATCAGACATCTGGTCTTTGGCAGATTCAGAGATTTTGTACTTTAGGGGATGTCAAAGAGGTGTTTTGTACCGATCACCTTCTCTTATCCCGTCGAATTGGGGGCATCAAATTGGGGTGAGGCATCAAATTGGGGTGATTCGTCGAGTTCAAAATTTTTTGCCATTCAGAAATTTGATCAGGTTGGGTAATTTTTGGGATAAGTGTGGAGACGTGTATACGATGTCTAAATTAATTACGTTATTTGCACAGTTATGTTGCTTGCCATTAACCTCAACAAATTAACCCACATTTTATAAACCTTATTTTATATTAAAAAAATACATTTTTTCATAAGGTAGCAATTAAAAAAAAACTTATTATGCAATTTGAGCAATTACTTTTCATTTTTGTTGTATCATTTACTTTTATTCAACAAAAGAAAGAAGGAAGTGTTCAAAAATAAAATTTCAATTTCATTGAAAATTATATTTCTGGAAAAGGAAAGTACAAAATCTGGTCAAATTAAATGACCAGAAACAAGAAATTGTTATATCTTGACTTTGAGGAACAGAGAACTTAATTTTCTTTTGGAGACTTCTAATGAAAGAAATGGTGATGTGAACAGTGAGGCCTTTCTGGGTTCTGTATCTATGACTATACATGCACATTTTCACTCTGCCTTCAATAAATAACAAAATATTTGATTTGGGTATTATATTTATTTATTAATCATTACTATTTCCACTAAGAAAATTCTGGGTTTTTATTCTTCATTTCTAGAGGGTTTTTTTCTTCTTCTATATAAGTGGCTCTGGCTTGTCTGGGAAAATTAGATGGTGCAACTCATAATAAATTCATAATATAGGTTTTCAAATTGGGTTTTGCTTGTTGAATTCGATTCCATACGGGTTTTTTGTATCTGATACAGAGGAATTGATGAATGGAAAGTTTTTTTTAGCAGTTTTGAGAGACTCCATATGATGAATGATGATGATATTGAAGAAGAGAGTTGAATCTTGACAAGTCTTTTGCAGCTCTTCTGAAGAAACAGTTCATATTAGTTTATTGAGCTGTTGATTTTCTGGTGAGTTCATTGATAATCTATACCTCATTTCCTTTATTTTCTGATTCTTGAATTTTGTATCATATGAAACATTTTGTGCTAGGAACAAATGTGCAAAAAAAAATCTTCTCATCAAATTCTTTTTCTTTTAGATGTATTTGCTCAATTTTTCATTAATTTTTAGGGGTAACTGCAGAAACCGTCCGTGCAATATTTATTTTTTACGACGAGTGTTTGTTTACCACGTTTATCGTCCTTTTTTTGCAAGATTTGTCAAATTCAGTCAAATCATTTATTTTAAATGAAATAATTGTTTTTTTACCGGCAATAATACAGGGAAATGATACTCTAATACCAAAACTTAGGACCATATGTAATTTTGGTAATCTTGGATTCAATTCAATATTTTTATAATTGATGACGTGTTTTAATCTCAACCATTTATTTTATAAATCCGACGATTGAGATGAGTTCTTAGCTTATATATTAAGATATGGTTTTCACTTGAATAGCCCTCTCCATGGACCTTCACCACTAATAGGTCTGTGGGATCAATGGTCAAAACTTTGAAGAGCCATAATCTAAAGCTTTGTCACTGTTTTGCTTATTTGACAGGTTAGAGAAATAGTAATGAGCTCTAGAAGAAGAACCCAAGTGGCTTTGCTCCTATTTTTGCTCATAGTGGTTTTGGGATTGAATGTCACACACATTGATGGGTCAACAATCTCATCCACTAGTTTGCCACCAGGTAGATTTTGAGAGATTGTGGGATGAAACTTTTGAAGTACTTTTTATTCGAAGTACTTTTTACTTTGTTTCACAACAGTTCATGTTAGTTGAAACCAGGCTGTATACATCGGGTCAGACTCCACAACTGAAAGATCATCCTTGTTAGTTGAATTTGTTCTAACCCCTTATAAACATCCATTTTATTTCATATATCTTTACCTGATCTGTTATCTGGCTTTGAACCGTTTTTATTCAAAACCGAACCATGAACACCCATTATTGAAGAGAATTTCATGTGTGTGTAGGGTTGGTAGTGGGATGGTGATAGGAGGAAATGTGGAGTTCCATTCGGAGGCAAAGAGTGTGGTGGACATCATCATAGAGACTGCCAATAATGCATCAGAGACCATGTTGAAGACCTCAGCAGCAGTGACAAGCATGAGGAACAACTTGGAAGCAAGTAATGGAAGTGTTGATGATGCTTCTCTCTTCCTCTCCTCCACTTCCCACAGGCTTGAGGCTGGGGCTGCAGATATAGAGGCTTGAGGCTGGGGCTGCAGATATAGAGGAGCATGCCAAGAGGAACAGAAGCTTGATCAACAATGGTATAGAGATAGTGTGAGTTTCTCTTTTATGTACACATAGATTTGTTACCAGGAGAACGACTGGAATAGAAAAAAATCACACGAACGCCAAGAATTACGTGGTTGATGCAGCGTACGTGGCTAGGAAGAATTCTTTATCAAGATTCATTGATTCTTGCGAAAATAGCGAAGATGATAGCTTTTGCGAAAATAGGCAAAACCTAGCCAAAGAAAAGAAAATCCTAAACTTATTGGAAAAAGAAACAAATTATTAAAATTGCAAACACTGCCTGAAACTTAAGAAACTGTGATTTTGACCTTCTAGATGATTTCCAATGGCCGAAATTCGTTATACTTTATGGGAGAGTCATGACTTAGACTTAGACCGCCGTTTCTACCCGAAAAACACTAGTCTTTTGTCCAAATCTGACACTTTCGCGATAACTCCAGGTGCTCTAACTTCTGCGTATCGAATTCTTCGACCGCACCGCATCAGTGGTTCGTCGATAATATGTCAACTGAGTCTTGGAATAGCAACGGGGCGGGGTTTAGGGTAGGTTTAATGACCATGTCTCCTACTCTGTTGGATTAGAGATATCGGGTCATTGTCGGGTTTCGGGGTGTTTTTTTTATTTATAAGATGACAACGAGGCGGGTTTGGAGCTGTTTAGTGATCCCTGTCATCTATCCAGACAGATCAAGGATACTGAATCCTCGTCAAGTTCAGAATTTTCTTGCAGAGAATCAGAATTGCATCAAAATATCAACTCATGTTTGTTCATGTATTCAGGTACATTATAACATCTATGATCATATCCATCAACCTGATTGTTGCTATAGCTCTATCTGGTGTGTTTTTAGCTCATATTTGATTTAAAAGACTACAAGAATATTGAGCTCTATCGTATCATTCTGCTCACGCTCCTAACCCGAATCACATTGTGCGCCCAAAATGCCTTGCATTTGACATATTATCAAATTCTTAAAATATGCTATCGATTGAGATTTTGGATTTTGGGGTTTCCAAAACTGTGTCTAACATTTTAATCGGCCGTCCGATAAAGGGAGGTGGTGTCAGCGAGTAGGGACAGATCCAACAACCTCAAAACCCATAACCCCAATTGATGACATGCTATTAAATTCTCAAGACGTGTCCAGGAAAGTAAAACTTAGGTACATCTGAAAGACTCAAAACTTAGTTCGGTGTAGTTAAGTGAAAATGGTGTATAGTTAGGGATAGTTACCTGTCTTTCCCCCCAAAAAATACTGCATGGCTCAGATCTCACCGTGTCAGAGCCTGATTGTCTTGCGTACTCACTCGCTGGTTCATCTGGTAATCTCGACCCCTGATACCACTTGTTGGAGAGGTCGAACTTTATCAATCAAACAAAAAAGTCCATACACACGTTAAATATCACCTCTGGCCCAAAAGAGTAGTCTATCGGATTGTTGATACATAATGCATATTAGCTCTCCTCTTAACTCATCATTATTAACCAATATTTGACTAATTATTGGTATATAAACTCAAAGCTTGCAGGCTTATTGTATTGTGCTGGCTCCTCACAACCCTATGCTGGTTCTTGTTTGGACTCTACTTCTTTTTGGAAAGGTAAAAGGCTATAATTAACACGCGGGTTTTCCCTTCAGATGCTGACAAAAGGGGTTAAGAGACCGATAACACGGTTCAGAACACGGGGTTTTCTGATTTGCTGATCGAAAAAGCTATGATCATCAATATCATCTTTATTTTTCAAGAAAATACTAATTAATGATTAATCAACAATGAAGCATTGTTATTTCAGGTTCTCTGCAGATACATGCACAGCTCTTGAGAGCTTCAAGGAAAATCCCAACAACAACAGCTTGAGTTCAATTCTTCCATGTAAAGAACTGCTCTCAGCAAAACCACTTCTCTTTGAGGTCAGTTCAGGAATCTATGATCTTGTCAATGAGGTACATTTGTATATACATATATAATATTAATACTATTGTAGCATTCAGTAACTTGAACAAAAAAAGAGCATCAAGTAAAGAGAGATCAAATATTTAAGTTTCTAACACAGATAGACCAAAAAAACTGCAGGTGAATGCAAATATATCACTCCAAACAACATTTAGCCCGACGAATGTTCGCGTCTGCAATCCTTTCTCAGCGCCTCCTGAGTACGAGTACCAGCCCGAGAACTGCCCCGCTAACTCTGTCCGAATAGGGGACATCCCAAAGGTACTCGAAAAGGGTACCTGAAAGTAGGAAGCTTTCATCACAATTCACATTACATTCACAGGTTATTGCCAATACCATCAATCATAGATTCTGAAACTGAAATTTTTACTTTTCTAGAGTTTCTTATTCTATCCGAATAGGAGACAATTCGAAGGTAGGCGAAAAGGGTACTCGAAAGTAGGAAGCTTTCATCACAATTCACATTACATTCATAGGTTATTGCTAATACCATCAATCATAGATTCTGAAACATTTCGAAGGTACACGAAAATAGTACCTGAAACTGAAAGTAGAAAATTCTCATCACAACTCACATTACATTCACAGGTCATGCCAATACCATCAACCATAGATTCTGAAACTGATTTTTTTTATAATTTTTGAATCCGAATAGGAGACATTCCAAAGGTAGGCGAAAAGGGTACCTGAAAGCAGGCAACTTTGATCAAAACTCACATCAATTCACAAGTTATTGCCAATACCATAAATCACAGCTTCTGAAACTGAAAATTTGACCATTTTGCAGGCATTGAAGGTCTTCACTTGCTCTGACGCGAACAACGGAGCCTGCCAAGGTGGATTGATCTCCAACCCAGAGTTCCAAGCAGTGGAGGCCTGCACGAGCTCGATCGAGGAGGTGCTGAATG
Source organism: Geranium rotundifolium (assembly GCA_963920655.1). Taxonomy (NCBI): domain Eukaryota; kingdom Viridiplantae; phylum Streptophyta; class Magnoliopsida; order Geraniales; family Geraniaceae; genus Geranium; species Geranium rotundifolium. The sequence goes on along the minus strand of OY987311.1, from coordinate 2,914,320 downwards.
CATATCCTGGCATGGAAGGCCTGGTGGAGTGCGAGTCAGTGAAGGAAGGTTTTGCTGAGATACTTAACAGACACTGCAGGCCTCTGAGGAGGCATGTGAGGCTGGTTTGGGCTGGGTTGGTGTTTGTGTCAGTGGTCATGGTGGTTTTGGTCCTCACATGGATGATAATAGCTCAACAGTACAAGTTTTCAGGTGGTTCTGTCAAGCTCAAGCCTCATGACAGTGTCACAGCAAGTGTGATGGAGTCTGGATTGGGTAAGGAAGCTCAAGAAGATTTGAAACACAGTTCAGTTCTGTAATCAGCATTCAGAAGATTGAAGAGTCTATTGCACAAACATAGGATTGAGAATATTCAAGATACATGATTGTACATGAAAGGGTAATTTCGTTGTTTCACAAAAAAGTTAACAGAAATTTTATAATAAATAACTGAAAAGTGTAAAATGAGACTTTTGCAAATTTAGAGGACTCCACAGGTGAAATTTAAACTTAAGAAGACTTAAGTGAAACTCGACAAAACTTAATAGGGTTAAGTGAAATTTTTCCAAGAATCTAATACATAACCAAAAAAATTGAGGATATTCAAGATATATGATTGTACATGAACAAGCTAATTGGACCAATTCTAACCCATAGAGCCATTTTAAGGTTATTATTTGAATGGGGTGATTCATATTTGCTACAATGTGCTATCTGGGTTTTCCAACTCACTAAAGTCTTGCAGGAAATTTGGATTTTGTATCAATTTACTATAACTTAGTTAAAATGAGTGGAAAAATAAAGTTGGATCTTCAATTTTTACAAAAATTTCGAAATACCCATGTATTAGAAAAAAATAAAAATACATATTGATTTTAACTTTTTTTCTAAAATATTGTTTATATTATTTATTTCAGAAAAATATTTTATATAATTTTATTAAAAATTAAATCGATTTTTATTTCATTTTGTATCAAGATCCAAGGATATATACATTTCTTCAAAAACTAACACTATTATACTGTTATTATGAATGGAGAAACAAAACCAAAAATTAAGAACAAATACATAAATTTTGTACAAGAATCAAAATTCACGACAATGTTATTGATAAACAATTTTTCTTTTTGCTATTATGCAATCTATAGTTCATCAAACTTTAGACCATATAACTCATTATTCTTTTCTTTTATCGACAAATAAGATTTGAGCTCGACTATGTTATGATGAAGCAAGACAATATATCAAATTGGTGATTCTTAAGAGTTCTTAAGATTATTGGATCAATAGTGGGTTCAAGACACACCTTATATAGAAGAGGGGCCTAATATTGTCACTTGATTCCCATCGGGAGAGAGAAGGCCAACAAAAGTTAAAAACAAAGACGAGATACTGTAGCGTAACTCGACCTTTTGGGCCCAAGTTGAAGTGCTTAACCAATTAAACCCTTTTATTTCTTGCATCTCTACACTTGTTTCAGGTCGATTTCTCCTTTTCTATTTTGTGTACAAACACATCGCTCAAGTTGTCAAGTCAGTGATGATTTGTTCTACAGTGTCATATCTTGGGTCGTCGTCATTACATATTTTTGCTCACCGCGATGTTACTATATATATATTCGTTGGAAATTCACTTTCATTGTATATTACAATTTTTATTGGACATTCACTTATTTTCGATTGCATTCATTTAATTTCAATGGACAAACTCAGTTCTCACGTTCCAATAAAGAGGTTTGGTTCTCACATGCTCTGTCCTCTCTATCTATCTATCTCTCTGTGTATATATATATATATATATATATATGAAATGATTTAGCTTCAGAACAACCTTTGAGTGACCCATCAAAATCAACAACTTCCATCTCTTAACATATAGTGTGTGTAAGCATCTTTCGGACATTTCATACAATTTTGATAACAATGGAAGATTCTTTTGGTGGCTTATGAAATTACATTAGCTAGAGACATTCTTTGTTCCCTTAATCCCCGGTCGAATCACTCGAACATTCGTTACATTTTGATATGGGTCGATTTCAATGACATTGGATTGGACATTGCAACTTCGTTCGAACATTTCTTTTCAATTTTCCATTGACCTTGAAATTGTTGGATTGTCGGGGTCTCTGAAGTTCTTCGAAATACGTAACCTATCGATTAGATTGGCGTGCAAGAAGCCGAGGCTGAGAATTGTCGACATATGGATTCAAAGAATCAATTGTGTGATTTAGGGATTATACTAAGGCGGGTTCGGGGCGGATTTGACAATTCCGTTCCATCCTTACTGAAAACGGGTCGAAAATTCAGAATTCTCCGATAGAAGGATTTCCCGTTTTCCGTTCCCAACCTAAAATAGTGTTAAATCATATATTCTTTCAATAAAATTTGTATCATGTGTATTTGAAAATATTTTTTTTATATTAAATATGTAATATAAAATATTATTTTGATTAAATACACATTTTAAAAGATTATTTTGATTGAAGAGTATATTTTTAATATATCGGGGCAGGGTTACTTCTCCATGTCCCCGCCTCGTCCATGTCTTGAACGGGACGTGACATCGAATTCCCGTCGGAGATGGGAAAAAGTGCCATCCCTAGTGTGATTCTTCTGAGATTTTGAGTTTGAGTATATTGAGTACTTTTTTTATCCTTTCTCTGTTTCATAACTATTCTTGAAATGTCTAATTGTCATTGTTTTTATTATTATCTTTGTAATGGAGCCTACAATGAGCAAAATGAAAAGCAAATGTTAGGCCCCTCCTCACTCTTTCAAGGCTTTCAATAGAAGACTCCAACACAGTTGCTTTGAGTTATGGATTTTGTTTTGTTAAACCATAATCTTGATTATGCATGGTTTAGCACAAGTCAATTACAAGAAGAATAAAGGGTGCAAGCAATAAGATTTTTGAATAAGTTGTTACAACAATAGTTATTAGTATTTATTTAGGTATTAGTATTTAAATTAGCATTAAGCCTTTTTATTGTCCTTTAGCTTTCTATATCTATTGTATTCTTGTACAAATAATTAATGTGAGTAAAGGAAAAACTATCACTTCGATGGAAATGTGTGTTTATTGATCGTTATTCAATTACAAGAAGAATAAAGGGTACAAGCAATATGATTTTTGAATAAGTTGTTATAACAATAGTTATTAGTATTTAAATTAGCATTAAGCTTATTGTTCTTTAATTTTTTATCTCTTGTATTCTTGTATAAATAGTTAACGTGAGTAGTGAAAAAACTATACTTTGATAAAAATATGTGTTTATTGTTCGTTGTTTTTGTTCTTGAAGCTTTATGATCCAAAGACAGTTTGGTAAAGTTACTTGACATTATACTACGATGTTCAAATATGAAATTACGTACATACATATAATTCGTTATATATATATATATATATATTTGGTGTGCATGCATGCAATTGTGTAACTTAAAAATAAAAATACTTAACATCTCTTTTGGCATGTATAAAAAAAATTACTCAACATCTGATGATCAAGAAAAAACAAATACTTCAAAATTTAAGCAGTGGTTCTATGTATTAATTATGGGTTTGAGTTGGAAAAAAAAATTATTTACTGTTGTTGTGTGTACTTTAGCTCTTATCGCAATCTCCTTGTTTGTGTTAAGCAAAAGAAACATGCATATATATATATATTTACTGTTGCTTATATATATGTGCGTGACATCAAATTCTCATCATCATGATGTCTGTAGAATTTTATTAATGTTCATAACCAATATATATATATATATACACACAACATGTTCTCAAATAATATTCATTAAATAAAGTAAATATCTCCTTAATTTGTCCTAATGACAAACAAAAACCTAGCTTATTATATTCATGTCATTGTCATCATTAATTTATATGCTAAATCAATATCATCATTAATTTATTATTACTATAAATATCAAATATGGACATGACTCTCTCCACAGCTCCAAATTAGAACCATCAAAATTAATTAAAATGATGATCAGCCTCCCACCGGAATCCGGCGAGGCGTGCCTCGCCGGAGAGTGGGCCCCGAGGATCCTCGGGGAATGTGCTAGGGCCATTTCCGGCGACGACACGGCCGAGACCCACCGTCTCTTGCGGCTGATCAATGACGTGGCGTCCCAATACGGCGACCGCCACCAAAGGCTATGCTTCTACTTCTTGCGAGCCGTGTTCTCGAAGTTCACTGGCTCGGGTCGCCGGAATTTCCAAACCCTAATCCTAGTCAACGGCCGGGGCCGAGCCACCGAGTTGATGCTCGAGTTCCAAGAGGCGAGCCCGTGGGCGGGGTTCGGCCACGTGGCGGCCAACGGGGCGATACTTGAGGCGTTCGAGGGGGGGAGCGAGCTCCACGTCATCGACATGAGCGCCGACGGGTTGTGCACCCAGTGGCCCACCCTGCTCGAGGCCCTGGCCTCCAGGCCCGGCGTGACGCCGAGCCTGAGGCTCACGGTAGTGGCCTCTAGGGCCAGTTTGGGGGAAAGGGTCGTCGATGACGACCGCAGGGCCTCCAAGCAGGTGAAGCACTTGCTTTCGGCCCACCTTAATAAATCATACCCAATTTTAAATGGGTAAATTGTAAATTTCTCTTTGGCTTGAACTTCATTTTCTTCGCATAAACTTAACATTTTTTGTAAATTATGTTCATTTATTTAAAAATGACGAAAATGCCTTTAAAATAAATTTTTATATTAAAATTTAACAAGTGTATGTTTCCAACTCAAGTTTGTTGATTTTTTACTCTCGTGCATCATTGAAATTCTTTCGTAATCATTCAGATTTAGACGAGTTTAGAGTAAAGAAAATAACCAAAGATTTCGAGTTGAAAAACATTATTATTTGTATTTTGTTCAGAAATAATAATTTGTATGATATTTTCATCATCTTTTGACAAATGTACACATTTTGTAAAAATGAAAGTTCATGGCATTTTTTACAATTTACCCATTAATGTTCCAATTTGTAATGTATGTATTTTATTACTTTTGCTTTAGGCCTCAATAACTATTGAGCTGGCTCTGGCTGATGTGACACGAAAGATGGAGAGGTTTGCTAGGTTAATGGGGGTGCCCTTCGAGTTCAAGGTCGTTAATGAGCTCGATAAAGAGGCTTTCGAGATTCGAGAAGGCGAGGTTTTAGCTGTGAACTGCATGGGAGCTTTGAGGAGAGTGAGAGTTAAGGAGAGAGAAGGGGTGTTAGGGTTTATCAAGTCTCTAAACCCTAAAATATTGACCATTGTTGAAGAAGAAGCTGATTTCACAAATGGTGGGTTTGTGGAGCTTTTTGAGGAGTGTTTAGGGTTTTACAAAAGATACTTTGACATGTTGGAGGAGAGCTTTGGGACGACTAGCAATGAGAGGTTGGTGCTTGAGAGGGAGTGCTCGAGAACCCTAATTAGGGTTTTGGCATGCAACGATGAGGACGATGAAGATGGGTTTGGAGAGTGTGAGAGGAGGGAGAGAGGGAGGCAATGGTCGAAGAGGGTTGGAGGGTCGTTTTCGGGTTATGAATTGAGCGACGACGTTTTGGGTGATGTTAGGGCTTTGTTGAAGAGGTATAGAGGAGGTTGGGGGGTTGTGGTGGATGATGAAGAAAAAAATGGAGTTTACTTGTCTTGGAAAGATGAGAATGTGGTTTGGGCTTCCGCTTGGAAACCATAATCAAACACATATATTTAATCGGATATGATCATTAGCGTGGCGACGTTAGTAGGGTATAATGGACCATACCTGACTAAACATTAAGTAACATTTAGTTGGGTATGGTCATTACACAGACTAAAAAGTCCCGACTGATCATACTCAACTAGCACTAAGTTGAGTGTTTGAACCCAACTGATTTGGAGGCTATACCCGACCCATCATGCTAGTCGAGGCGTAATAATTTTTCTAATAGTGTATGCATATTTGTTACTATACGAGTTGAATGATCAAGTTTTGAAGTCAGTGTTCATATTGTTTTAGACTTCTAAGGCTCAATACAATACATATTAAAGATAATTTGAAAAAAAATGTTTCAATATATTCTATTTACTTTTCAATATTTGTAATGTTGTTGTGACTTAATTATACATAATTATACTAATACATTTGCACGACGTATATTATAAATCGATGTTCTTAATATTTGATAAATTATTCAAACTTTGTATATATTATCTTGAGATTTGAAGTTCACATAATTAATTTCAGCATATATTAAAATGTGATCTTCAACTACAGAGCTTAATTTTTGAAGTTCTGTAATATATAGGTGTGCAAGTTATATATATATGTCTATCAAAACTTGTATATACTATGTAATAATTAATGATTATTTTATAAACATTTAATAATTAATGATTGTTGTGTATTTGAAGTGAGTTTTTTGGATTGTGGCATAATGTCAAACATATGTTGAATTTGGTGTAATTTTCGAGAACTCTCTGGCTGTTCAATTAGTGCAGTACTAGGTAGTACTTAGTTTCTCAATAATTTAAATGCCTGAAAAATCAGCCCATAAAAACAGGTAGCTAGGATGTTTTTAATGTAACCCCAATTGGGGCACATGTGTTTTTTTATAATAAAATTCACTAATCAAATGATGGAAAATAAACAAAAGAATAATCTAAGTCTATATATGAGTTGGTAAAAGTCGGTTTAATATGTTGGCCGCAATTTCTCCCATTTCTCTCTAGTTCTTCAAAGTTTATAAACGTTTCGGATAAAACGAAGGAAGAATGAGAAGTGCTCAATTTATAATTTTTAACTTGGGGCTGCGTACACAACATGTACGCATCCCAAATCACAACGGCCAAAAACCCAGTTCCCCCAGTTGGCAACGGTCGGTAATTGTCGCTTCGATTCTAAGGCCACGTACAAGTCGTGTACGCAGCCAATTCGCGCTGCGTGTACTGTGTATGCAGCGCATTTTTTATTTAGCTGCGTACAAATTCGTACGCAGCGCGAATTGGATACGTACACTGAGTTTGTACGCAATCCGTTTGTACCATATAGTGTACTGTATGATAAGCTTAATTGAAGATATCTTTATATTCCATTATATATCATAATCAGTCGGTAGCATTATAATAATTTTTTCTGTGTAACAAGTCTAATTTCAAATAAAAAAATTGTGTTCACGAATGAAACTGAAAAGGAAATGAATGTATATAAATTTAAAAGTTTGACGATTTTATAATATATTTTATTTATGACATGGGTATTTTGCTGACCAATATAATAAATATGTGGGCATCAAAATAGATCCTATATGTATTTGCCTTAATTTTGCACAATATTAATTACTATGTTGTAGCTTTTGCCAACAATATATAGTGGAAAACATATATCTCTATATATTGGGATAAAAGTACTATGCTATTACTGATGAATGTTCTCTGCATATTATTATGGGATAATTACACTTTACCTTGCTAAAATGATCACTTTTACATTTTACTACAATTAAAAAAAAAGTTTACATTTTACTATCGCTAATTGCGTTTTTTTACACTTTACCCTAACAGTGTTAGATTTTGGATGGAAATTTTCATTTTATAACAAAAATACCAAAATACCCTTAGGGTTTTCTTCCCTAATTAAGATCAACCTCCACTCAAATCCGGTCATACCCGGTTTAATTATTAATAATTCAAATAATATTAATTAATAATTAAAATAAGATTATTTATTAATAATATATTGAAACATTCGAATTACACGACTCTCTCATACGAACTCCATTTAAGGCTGATAGTGTATCAAATAAAAAAAAATCGAAAGATCAACAACTTTAATGAAAGATTTATTTATTAAAACTTAATATTATTTTGATATTTAATAATAATAAAATATTAATTATTAATAATATGGTGAAACTTTCGAATGACATAACTCACTCATACGAGATTTGTTTCGGGCTCATAATATATCAAATTGAATTAAATCATAAATTCATTTCGAAGAAATAAGTTTTTGTCTAAATAACCATCCAACGACGACAAATTTTTTAATCTTTAAAAAAAATTCGTCTAACAATTACCAGTGTTAGAGCAAAATGTTAAAAAAGTTATTAATAATTAATTATTTATATTTTTGGTAATAATTATTTATCACGTAAAATTAAATCAATTATTAATAATATATAGACAAATACTTCTTTCTTCAAAGTTTTTGACTTCCAATTTTTTTTGATTTGATATAATATATGAGCCCGAAACAAAACTCGTACGAGAGAGTTATGTTATTTGAAAGTTTTAATATACTATTAATTATTATTATTATTATTTATAATTAGTATTATTATTACTATTACTATTAATTGATATTATTTTAATAAATAATAATTAATTTACTTTTAATTTTAATTATTAAAAATTTATAACTGAAAAAATGATTTACTTTTATTTTTATTAAATAATTATAAATAATAATATTTTTTTATTAATAAATATTATTAATATAAATGATATATTATTAATAAATATTATAATTTGATGAATAATGGCATCAATTTGAAATTTTGATTAATAATTGAGGGCAATTTCGACTTTTCATACAACATGAAAATTTTCCATCCAAAATCTAACACCGTTAGTGTTAAGTGTAAAAAATACGCAATTAGCTGTTGTAAAATGTAAACTTTTTTTTTAGCTGTAGTAAAATGTAAAATTGGTCATTTTAGCATGGGTAAAGTGTAATTATCCCTATTATTATTGGTCTGTTTGGCTACTAGGAAATTCTGGAAACCCCACCGATTTAAATGATTATCCCATCCAATCATAGGTTCTCCTATTCCCAATTCATATGAGAGGAAAAGATAAAAATGCCATTGAGTCGGATTTAGATCGAGTTCTATAATTTTATTTATGTCTAAAATTTTTTTTGAATATAGTGAATTTTCGTCAAGTTTAAAATGTTTTATATTTCTATCCGTTCTCTGCATTTCTCTGATTTAAGAAATTATACCCAAAACTAAAGACACTGGATAAATCAGTTATAACACATACGATTTTATAGCTCTAAACCGACCGAATTAGTTGGTTTTTAATCTTTATTTTTGGATCGATTTATAGGCATAATCATGCCTATATAAATTATTTTCAGACTGATGGCGCGATTTTATTTCATAAAATACTAAATTATGAGTACAGGTATAATCGTACACTCAAAATTAAAAATTATACAATCTGATTGAAACTCTAAGTTTACAAAGAGTAAAACAGTAACAAAAACTAAACGTTATGTTTTAAATAACTTTCGATTCTTTTCGATCAAACCAAAATTTCGATACGTTGGAATAAGATCTGAAAATAAATCGAATAATTCACTTTAAATTATAATCAAATATCATATTCGGTTTGATGATGATATGAATAGGGGGGAAGAGGTGACTAAACCCTAAACCCTAAACCATACCACCACTCGACAGGCCTTTTTGGGGCTGAGACGGGCCCAACAAGCCCAGCCCAACAAAAAATGCCGTGAAGGGTAAAAAGGTAAATTGTCGGCTGTATGGTTTATGACCGGTATAAATAGCAGGAGAGGTTTAGGGTTTGAGATCGTGAAGCGTACAAGCCGCAATCACTCGGTGTTCACAGATCTCAGCAAAATGGTAAATTCTCAGATCCTTCAATCTTCAGTTTCTAGGGTTTTGGATCCGAATTCTCAGAAGTTTATTTGAAGTAGTGTTTGTGTTAATTTGGTGATCGGCGATTGTGAAATTTTATGTGTCTCTTTTGAGTTTTGAATGTTCATTTTCTGTTTGGTGCATGGAAGATGTTTTTTTTGTAGAAATTGGAAGTGATGTATTAATGGAGATAAATGTAAAATGAAGATTAAAAACAAAAGATGACAAGAATTGGTGGATTAGGTTTAATTTTATATGAGCTTTGAGTGTTCTCTGAGGATCATAAATTCATGAAACACATTTCCCACAAAACAATTTTGTTGGTTAATTAGCCCTGTGTTGTATAATGTTATTTACCCAAACTTAGTTTTATCAAAAATATAGTTTTTATTCTTCGCATATTTGTAAATGGTGGTTTTTTTCATTTATCTAGTCATTGATGGTTTGTTTCATTAATGTTTTGTGTCACAATTGCCCGGGAATGCTATTGCTTTGCCTTAATGTGTAGAAAAGGAAACCTAGTTACAAAATTTTGTACAAGATGATCCTAAATAACATTTTCCCCAAAACACTTAAGTTAGTTAAATATCTCTGATTTTATAGTGTAATTTTTCTAAATTTGGTTGGTTTGGAAGTAGATTAATTTTTCTTTGCAGATTTGTGAATGGTATTTTATATGTTTTTTTTCATTTCAAATAGCGTGTCTTTGTTTTGTAAATTTTGCCAAAGTTTCAGCTATCCAGCCATTGTTGGTTTGTTTCATTAATGTTGAGGGTTGCAAGTGTCGTGGAACACGATTGATTCTCCTCAATGTGTAGAAATCGAAACAGTTACAAAATTATGTCTAGATGATACTAAATAATGTATGAAGTCTTTGAAACTACTTTGTGGGAGCTTGTCTATGCTATAACTATTTTGGAAAGTATGTGATGTAGTTTCTTATGATGCAAGCTGCAAAGGTGTTTACTTACCAATATTTTTTAGCTCTTATTGATTGCCTGATCCATTGACTCTTGATTTTGACTAAATTATGTAACCCATTTTGTGTAATTCGCAGCCTAAGCAAATCCACGAGATCAAGGATTTCCTCTTAACTGCCAGGAGGAAGGATGCACGTTCTGTGAAGATCAAGAGGAGCAAAGATGTGGTCAAGTTCAAGGTTCGTTGCTCCAAGTACCTGTACACACTCTGTGTGTTTGACAATGAGAAGGCCAATAAGCTGAAGCAGTCTCTTCCTCCAGGTCAGTATCTTACATTTTGATTCAAAATTATATTTGCTCTATAGTTTTTTAATTTCCATGTGAGTTTTGGTCCTTTTGGATTGCAAGTTAGTTTTAGATTTGAAGATACTCTGTAAGTGTATATCAATAATTAGTCAGTGCAATTATGAAAATTTGTTATAAGACTATGGTTAAAGGTTTGCTTTTCATGTTTTTTATTTTGTTGACCTTTTTTTTTACTTGTGTCTAATATGCTCTTTTAATTTATTTAGGTTTGAATGTCCAAGACCTATAGACACTGGAACCCCGGGATGAAGAAGTTTCCCAAAAAAAGTGTTTGATTTTTTTTGCTATGAAATGGATTCCTTTGTAATGGATTTGGCTTGTTGGGATATTTTTCTTGCAGTTTTGAGAATGATAATTTGATTATCTTTGTTCAAGGATTTATGATTAAACGCACTATTCCAAAGAATTTATTTCAGTTGGATGACTAAATGTATTTTAGTTTAATTGTATTGTCAGGTATTAGGCAACTAATAATGGCACTATTGCTTCTGTTAATACAGAGAATTGTAATATGGATCATTTATCATATAAACTTACTGACTAAACATTTTAACTGTAATATGTGATTTTACTTTAAGAGAAAACTCATCTTGTCTCCAATTATTAACAAAAATCTAAAACTGGTTTATTTTTGTCGAAAAAGATACTGATCTGAATCACCCCATGACAATAAATAACAGGCCTAATTTTTCACTTAACAATACCTTAAAATCTCTAAACAAGAAACTTAAACAATAGATCAAGTTTCGAAAACCCCTCATAAGAAAATGATCATTCTAGGATCAAACAAAAAGGCTTAGAAGTTAGAAAAAAAATTGTGTTGATTTGTGGGTTCCATAGCCAAAACTCTCTACCTATATTTCTCCGAAATTTAAGAGCTATACTTTTTTCGTGGGCTAAAATGTTCGTTTTCGGAAAGTACCGTGATGTCGGATCTGTTGTCTCGCACCTGCCTCATGTTTGTTGTGGTCGTTAGTAATCTTTCTCCTCATAAATAAATTAATTAAACGTATATTTTAATTTTTTAATTCATTTTTAAAAATATAAATAAATAATTATACATTTTACTTCTCTGCAAAATTAATTAATCTCTGGAATGTCAAGAGTACTAAAAGTATTTATACTCAAAATAATAATTCGATTATGGGTTTAATTTCAATTGAAATTGTCTGAATATTTCATTATCTGATCAGATTCTTCTTCAAAACTTCTGTCCCCATCTTCCAGTATGATTCTTCATCTTCTCCAAAAAAAATTGTTTTTTTTTATTCATTTGGGTTGTTTTGTGTGATGAATCAAGTTTTTGCAGAGGTGGGTTCTGGAAATGAAGCCAAAGTTTCAAACTTTGTCTTGTTACCATTTTGGGTTTGCAGAGGAAGGCTCGTGCTTGGCCTGGGTTTTGCACAAAACGCCAAATACCATTTATGGGTCTTAGCTCCTTTCCAATTCCAGATTGTTCATGGTGAGTAACTGACCCTTCTCCTTGTTGTTTCCAAGCTGTACAGCATTATCAGTATCTCTAAAGTTGGAGGTGTTTTAAATTTGTTTCTAGGGCTGGTTTGTGTGATTGATCCATTTTTTTTCTTTCACTTTTTGGTGATACATTTCTTGTTTGTTCAAATCGGTGGGTGATTAATGAATATTGAATATTGATTGCTTGTATCAATCTGTATTTTTGATTTGCTTCCTTGTGTGGGTTTTGCCTTGGTTGAATATGGAAACTGTTTTTGGTAATAAATATTTTCTGGGTTAAAGCCAAAGTCACATTTTTGTTTCCCTGTAGATCAGTCCAAATCCATTGTTTTTGCCCTTTTTTTGTGAATCTGTGTGTGCTCTTTTATGGGTTTCTCAGAAACCCCCATTTCATCAGTTTCTCTTAGGTCTTGTCCCCTTCTGAATTGAAATTATTTAGGTTTTTTTCCTTCTGGGTTCTTAGAGTAATGTGTTTTGGAGGTGTCATAGGTCTCAGAAATGGCGAGTCTTGTGCCTGGTGTGCTCGTGAAGCTGTTGCAGCACATGAACACGGATGTGAAGGTTTCTGGGGAACACAGGTCGTCGCTTTTGCAAGTTGTGGGGATTGTCCCTGCGCTCGCTGGGGGGGAGCTGTTCCCGAACCAAGGGTTTTACCTCAAGGTCTCGGATTCTTCCCACGCGACCTATGTTTCTCTATCCGACGAAGACAATGATCTAATTCTGAGCGACAAGATTCAGCTGGGCCAGTTCATTCACGTGGACAGGCTCGAGGCTGGTTCGCCAGTGCCAGTGCTTTCCCGGGTGAGGCCGGTTCCCGGGAGGCACCCTTGCCTGGGGACCCCTAAGGACATCGTGGCAACGTGTCCTCTCGCCTTCCTTGACAATGGGAGTGCCAAGCCGCCCCCAAAGGCTCGATCATGGAAGCCTTCGTTGAGTATAGAGACTTTGTCGCGGGTGAAGTCATGGTCGGTTCCTTCATCTCCTGCCAGTTGTTACTCGTTGCCAGCGTCTTTTGAGAAGTTTCCCAATGGGACGAGGGGGCTGAAGGTTAAAGGATCGGAGAAGGCGACGATGCCCAAATTGGGTGTCGGGGAAAAGGCAAGTTCTGTGAAGAAAACGCCTTTGCCCAACCCGACTGAGCCTGAGGCTAAAACCCCGAGGAAGAGCTGGGAAGGGAACGTGGAGGTGAAAAGGAGGGAGACCTCGAAACTGAGGACTGCAAAACCTAATCCAATCCCCGAATCTCGAAGTATCTCTGTAAGTCTCGTTTTCTCCCTCAATATCCTTTGTTCGTTTAATTCTCTTTTCAAAAATAATTATCCAATACTGGATTTGATTTCCAATCAATGTTGTAAAAATCGCTAGGCGCTAGTCAGTCGGAGAGGGTCTTCTAAGGACTAATTGATAATTAGTCGGGGATTAAACAGAAAATAAATCGAATTAAATGATTAATCGGGGGATTAATCAGGCAAGTCGGGGATTTTTAAAACATCGTTTCCAATTGTGTCTTTATTGAATTGGATTGATTGTTCATTATCGAGTCATTGATTTATACAGTTGAAATGTTTTTTATTTCCAGGCGCCTAAGAAGAGTGCTCCATCGATTAACAGGATGCAATGTAAGGAGGAGGAGAGAAAGGCGCGACTATGCACCAAACCATCCAAAGAGGAGACCAAGGCTCAAGTGCCTAGAACAAAAGTTACTGCAAACGGAACATTAAACGACCGAGAAAGAACGATTAGGCGAAGAAGTTCAGTTGGGCTGAAAACAACTGAAGTTGCTAGCAACGGGCTCTCGGGAAATCTTGTGAAGGTTCCATTGAGCGGCAGGAAGGTTATGGATGGAAATGTGTCATGGGGGTCGCTCCCGTCACCGCTTGCAAGGCTCGGGAAGGTATAAGCTTGTAGAGATATGTAATGATCTCATTTCATCGAGACGGATCGTTGCTGCATAATTTTTCTGTTTCTTGACTTTGGTTTGTGTTTGTTATGACAGGAAGTTATGAGACATAGAGATGCTGCACAAATTGCTGCAATAGAGGCTGTGCTGGAAGCTTCTGCTTCAGAGAGCTTGCTTCAGTGCTTGAGGTAACAAATCATACATACCCTAGCAGAGGAATGACATAAAACTATGAATTATTAAGTTGATGAACTTGCAAATTACATTGGATAAGTAAATATGATTGCAAAAGCTTAGATAGTTTACGGTAAAATTTTCATTTGAAGATGAAACTGGATCAGTTCTTGCAAATTTCCCTGCAACTTAGGAATGAGAGAGTACTGAAGGAATATATTATGTATGTTACATGCCACCTTAATTTTTTTCGGGTTAATTGTAAAAGGTTGTGGTGAACTATTTCGTTTTTACAATTCATAACTGTAAACTTTGTTATTGCAAAAGTGACTTTGAACTTATATTTTCTTACAAAACAGGTGATTTTTTTCAAAATAGCAAAATCGCCATTGAAATTAAAATTCCTTTTTCCCAACTAAAGCTCGCCTGTTTTCCTGCTCTGTCTGACCATGGGAAAGAAACTGGAAAAATTATGATTCAGGTGTGAAATCTAGAGAAAATTTTCCTATTTTGTGCTATCAAGCTGCAAATTGGGGATGTTTGTGCGGTGAAAAAGAAAAACCGGCAAGGTCGAGTTGGAGAAAATGAATTTTAATTTTTAAAAGACATAATCACACGAGCATTTTCGCTATTTCTAGAAAAATGAACTCGTTTTTGCAAGAAAATATTAACGTGTACTAAATGCAAAAATGAAATTGCAAGCGGTCACTTTTTGCAGTTAACCATTTTTTTTTTCTGTATCAGAACCATCATTGCACAGATTGTCTTGTTAAGATATTAACCATGGTTGATTGTATGCTATTTTCTTAAAATTAGCTCTTTAAGATCAAATGTTTATTTTGTTTCTGTCGTGTTTTTTTTCTGATGCAGCAAATATTCTGAACTAACCACCTCTGCAAGAGAAGACAACCCACAGCCTGCAGTAGAGCAGTTCTTTGCCCTCCAAACAAACCTCTCCAACGCTCGCCTCATCGCCCATTCTCTATCCAAAACCGAAACCCGACCAGAATCAGAACAAAACACTGTCCTGGACACGAGAAAGCGCGCTGCCTCGTGGGTTCAGGCAGCAATCTTCACCAACCTGTCCCCATTCTCAGTCTTCACCAAAGAACCCTCCCCAAAACCGCCCCAAACCTTAAAAACCCCGAACCATCCCTTGCCTGTCCCAAAAAAAACATCCACAGACGACACCTCAGCAAAAACCCGCCAGGCGCTCGTTTCTGGCGCTGAGGAGGCTGTGGGGCTCGCTGACGCGCTGCAGAGGAAGTCCCAGGAGTGGTTCTTGGGATTCGTGGAGAGGTTCTTGAACTGTGACTCGCCCCGCCCCCCTGCTGCGCTGCTGGCGGGGGGCGCGCAGATATCGGGGATGCTGACTCAGCTGAAGAGCGTGAACGAGTGGCTCGGCGATATGGGGGCGTGCAGGGGAGGGGGCGAGCTCCCGCGCATTGCAGAGGAGACGGCTGAGAGGCTGAGGAAGAAGATATACGAGTACCTCCTCACGCACGTTGAATCCGCTGCTGCAGCAGAGTCACGACGACGATATAAATCTTAATCTCGAAAAGGAAAAATTAAAAACAATAATTGATGGGCTGCATATATAGTTAAGAGTTGGGAAATTGGAGTTATGAGCAACCAGATGGTCTGTTTATGAGGCTCTTCTGAGTTGTAGGTTTCTAACTTTGTGCATATGGGGTTTAAGGTATAGGTCTGATTATGCATTGGAATTGTTATTTCTATTGAAACTATACAAATCAACAGATTCTTTTTAAAAAAAGAAGCAGGTTTAGGGCAGTTTTGATTTTTAAAACCAGATTTAGCCTCGGACGATTTGTCGCAACTTGTGCTCAAACGTTGGTATGTCAATTGTTGTCGACCGCACAATAGAGCGTTGTAATCGCCTAAAGAAGCCGATGTCATGCACCAGCTTCTACGGGACATCGACATTCTACTACTGAGCGAATGCCTAATACAAACCTTAATAAAGCGTCTAAGTAGAGTTGATAACGAGTTTAACCGTGGAATAAGTAACTACTGAAAGCATCTAAGCATAAAGCTCTCTTGTTTTGATTTTCCCACAGACTCCAACGAATCGAAGCCTTGATAATTAAATAAGATCACGACGGACTGAATATTTAACGAATCTGGCTAGACGTGCATGTCACCCACCTCCACTGCTCAGACCATATACCAATTTTGCCCCTTGAAAAAGTGTAATTTTCAGAGATGGCCCTACCTGCAACACCAGAACCACTAAAGGCTATAAAGCTACTCTAATTATGACAACTTTTACTACACATTTTGGGTGCTTATATGGTTTCATGTCATTTTCTTCTTTAACTTCATCTTTACATCTTCACGTGACCTGCAAGACTAACCTAATATTCAAAATAAATTATAATTCTTTTAATACACAAATAAAACCATAAACTCTTCATTAATTCATTCATTACCCTTCAAATTGCAAAAATGGTTACCCATAATTTCAGTTTTGCAAAAAATAACTATAATACTTTTAATTGTTCCAAAATGAGACTGAAAAAAAAAACGCACACTTGTCTAAATATAACGAAAATGCATTTTAAATTAAAAAATAATTTAATTTGAGTTACTTGATTCAAATAAAATATATAATTTGAGTTAATTGGTTTTCTTCGAGTTAGAAACAAATAATTTTATTTAACTTTAATATTATTTTTCCATTTTTGAAAAAATGTACATATTTTGCAAAAATTAATAATATGTTCACATAAATGCAAAAATTATTAGTATATTCCAAACACCCCGATCGTCCCAAATATTTGCTACATATGAACGTTTAAAAATAGGTGTGATATGGTCTTCTCCTCTTGCAAACATAACAATCACATACCATCTGTAATGACTCCTCTATCTGAAAGCCTCGACTTAATCGACAACAGGTTCGCCAGATCTATCCAAAAGCAAACTTAGAAGATAAAAACAAAATAAATTATTTATTTATTTATTTTTAAATTAATTTTTATTTATAAGGTCAATTTCCTTATTTTTGTACAGACACACCAATCTTGCACCAAAACACACAAAATTAGGTTATATTTTTATCATTTATAATAAAAAAATAATATGTACAACCACTTTTTTACAAAATTAAAATACCTTATAACTGCCTTTTTCAATATAAATAAATGTTTTAATTGAGTACACATTCCTTCACCAAATACATAATGCCGAATAAAAAGTCCAATAAATGGACCCCACAGCGAAGTGGACCCACCACCTGAAAAAAAGAAGGAAATATTTATTGAGATATATATTTTCCGCGCCAAGCGGAGAGAGAGCAGAGTCAATCCGAAACCACCACTTTCTATTTTCTTCGTCTCTCCCATTTTCGATTCTGCGAAATTGCGATTTCGCGATCGATCGCTCGATCTCATGGCGATCGAAGGCAACGCCCGAATCTGCGTCGTTCTCGGCGGGCGTGGCTTCATTGGTCGGCCTCTGGTCTTCAAGCTCCTCCAACTCGGCAACTGGATCGTCCGAATCGCCGACTCCGCTCCTTCGGTCGAGCTCGATCCGTCGGAGAAGGACTCGATCCTCTCTCACGCCCTCTCCTCCGGTCACGCCTCCTACGTGCGCGTCGACGTCCGCGAGAAATCGCAGATCGTGAGAGGTAGTTTCTGTTTTTCTCGTCGGAATCGAGTTTGTGTGATGGGTTTTTGGTTGTTAGGGTTTTGAGGAACGAAAGGGTACGGAATGATCTGTGTGAAACTTGTTACTGTTCTGTGTAGAGTTGTTACTGGTCTGTTGGTTATTACGATGAAGATTATGGAAATTGAGGTTATGGGTTTGGAGGGTTTGGCTTAAAATGCCCTGAGACGGGTTTTGTTGAGTGTATGCATGTAGTGATTGTTTTTGTAGAGTTTGGTTACTGAGAAAGTGCAGACTGAGACATGTAGGACCCTGTTTTGTTCTAACCAAACATGAGAAACAGAAGTATATGATTCATTTTGGTTGTGTGATGGGTTTTTGGTTGTTTTGTTGTTAGGGATTTGAGGAGCGAAAGGGTACGGACTGATCTGTGTGAAACTTGTTATAGTTCTGTGTAAACTTGTTACTGTTCTGTTGGTTATGATGAAAATTATGGAAATCGAGGTTATGGGTTTGGAGGGTTTGGCTTAAAACTCCCTGATACGTGTGGTGTATGTAGTGATTGTTTTGTAGTGTTTGGTTACTGAGAAAGTTGAGACTGAGACACGTAGTAGGACCCTGTTTTGTTCTAACCAAACATGAGAAACGAAAGTATTTGATTCATTTTGATGAAAGATTAACTAAGAGTTTGATGACATTAGTTAGGCATTAATGTTGCGAAAAATCCCAAATTGTGAAAGGTAATTTCGGTTTTTCTTGTCGGAATTTTGTTGCGTGATGGGTTTATGTTGTTATGGATTTGAGGAACAAATGGGTACGGACTGATCTGTGTAAACTTCTTAATGTTCTGTTGATGATGAAAATTATGGAAACTGAGGTTTTGGGTTTGGAGGGTTTGGCAAACTCTCTAATACGCGTGTGTTGAGTGTATGTGTGTAGTGGTTGTTTTTATAGTGTTTGATTACTGAGAAAGTTTGGACTGAGACATGTAGGACCCTGCTTTGTTCCAACCAAACATGAGAAACGAAAGTATATAATTCATTTTGATGAAAGATTAACTAAGTTGAGTGAGATAAAGTTTGGTGACATTAGTTAGGCATTAAGAATGGGAATGCTGTGGAAGTTCCCATAATCCGTATCAATTTTACTACCAAGAAAGATGTTGGTGTTCGGTAGCAGCTGCAGTTAGTTTGCTGTTTGCCTAAAGTTGTTGAGTAAAGAACTAAAAGTATCATATGGAAATGTAATTTTGAAGTGATTACCTCCTATTTTTTAAAATAGAGATAACACTTAAATTCATCAATTTTAAAATTGTAACCCCTTTTCCATTAATACCTGAACAACTCCGTGTTATTCCAGATCTTCCTGAGTCTCCCAATGAAGAATTCATCAATTTTGAAATTGTATATTGTCCTTTTGACTTCAGTTGCAAATTTTGCTTTAGTTGGGTAGTAACAGTTATAAACAATAGCATTTGATAGTGTAGTTTCTAGTTGGAACCTATATTATATGTTGCACATTTTGGATTACCATGTTTTTAATGTCAACGGCATATAATCAGATATTATATGAAACTTTTGCAGCTCTCGAAGGCGCTTCAGTCTTGTTTTATACAGATGCTAGTTTAGAAGAATGTGATTTCTACAATTGTTACATGATTATCGTTCAAGGTGAGGGCCTACAACTTTGTAACTTGTAAGTTAATATTACGAAAGGATATTGATAAGGTTTCAGATTTAAGTTTGTTAGCATTCCATCTTTCTCTTCAGGGGCTAAGAACACCATCACTGCTTGCAGAGAGTGCAAAGTTAAACGGTTGATATACAACAGCTCGGCTGATGTAGTTTTTGATGGTACATCTGACATTCATAATGGAAATGAATCTTTGCGGTGCCCTTGGAAGGTATGTTTCTTTTATTGAGGTCACTTTCGTACGCTTAATTGCTAATTATTAGTTAATTCTATGTGGTTAAGCTTTTTTGCATATGATTTTGATGATGTCTACCATTATACAGTTCGAGGACAGGTTGAGCGACCTTAGAGCTCAAGCAGAAGCACTTATCCTGTTCGCTAACAACATCGATGGCCCTTTGACATGTGTACTTCGCCCTAGTATTGTCTTTGGACCAGGAGATACATTGCTCATGCCAATGATTGTGAATAAAGCAAAATCTGGCTGGAAAAAGGTATGATCAATATACATGTCCAGTTTTTATTGGTTTTATATATTTGTACCTGATATATGTTTTGAACATGATAAGTTGTAAATTAGGTAATGATATAATCACAAAATCTAAGATAAAGAAATGAAAAAATGTGTACAATTTTGATCGTATTCATACTTCCACTAAATACACACATATACCTCGGAGATGCCTTTTTCAGTTGCTTCAACTCTGAACCTCATATGTTGCCCTGCACACTACACTACTATGTTGGAATATCTAAGCAGGATTTCTGGTTGGATTGTCGTAAAACCATATACCGAACCTGACAGCCTGTTATGAATAGGCTCAGTTATAGCATTATCATTTTGGTTCTGTAATTTATTTCTTAGTTCATGGAATAATTTACTGTTAACTGATATAAATAATTTTTCAGTATATTGTAGGAAGTGGTGAAAATATGTCTGACTTTACTTACGTCGATAATGTTGCTCACGCCCATGTATGTGCTGAGGAAGCTCTAGTTTCTCGGGTAGTTGATACAGCTGGAAAGGTACTTGCAGACTTTGAACATTCCTTACAGAGGTTCATGGGTACCTGATTGCTGGGTGGGCTTTGTTTAGGCATCTTCATTTTGAATTAGCCTGGCCATGCCCAATGATTAGGTATTCATGCCCTTGTGTTTGCAGATAAAAGTAGACTCATTTATAATAAAGAGACTGCAATTGTTTTGTAGGCATTTTTTATCACTAATCTCGAGCCAGTGGCGTTGTGGGATTTTGTGTCTGATATAGTGGAAGACTTGGGTTATAAGAGGTAAAGTAAGCATCCTGGTTTTCTCAAAAGATAATTCAATCTTGTGCAAATGTTTTCATTTGGGAAACAATCTCTGATTCTATCCTTCCTAACAGCCATTACATATATACATCTTGATTGCTACCTATTGCAAACCATCAATGCAACATTCTGTTTGGTTTGGAGTAAACTATGTTCATCTTAGAAAACTCACACACTGGCTGATTCTTGCTATTTTAGTCTACGAGTGAGAAAAATGCATACCTAGATTAACTGTGCCACACCTTTTTTCGCTTTATTTTTTTGTTTCATAAATCAATATCATATCATCCATCTCTAGCCTCACATTGGTTTTGTCTATTTGCACATTCCTCTTCTTGATTGATAAATGTGTGCATATTGTCTCATCAGCTAGCTGCCACATTCGTACTGTAGAGATGACATATAGCCTTTTGTTTTCATTTCTTAATGATTCTATCTTGAAAATTGATAATTTGACATTTCCCTGACACTTACTGCAGACCGTTAATAAAGCTTCCAGCATGGATTGTTAGGTATATTCTCTTGCTAGTAAGGTGGATGCATGAAAAGTTAGGCATCATAAAACTTAACCGATCTTTGTCAGATCCTTACGTGTTTGACCTAGCCACACGCACCAGGACTTTTGACTGCACTGCAGCCCGGAAAAATCTGGGGTACTTGCCCATTGTCTCTCTAAGAGTAAGTTTTTTTTTCTTCTTGGGGGGGGGGGATTGTTGTTTGTGTACTTTCAAGCATGGCACCTGTTGTTTTGCACTGACATCATTGTTTTTCCTCTACAAATTGTTTTTAACCTTCTTTTGTCACTTGTTGGTTTTCTTGTTTTTTTTCTCCCGTATAACAATTTCATAGATTTGATATCTAAGAGGACCACCACCATTGTAGGATGGTGTGGTTGCATTTAGTTAGTGTGAACTAAACAATCAAAGGTAATACATATTTATATTTTTCCCCTAAAATTCAGTGTGTGCAAAGTGCAAAAAACAACGGGGTAAATATAAAAAAGTTGTGGGTGAATTTTGTAAAAAAAAAGATGAATGGGGGCAACTGCCCTTGTCTAACTGCCTTACATCTGCCCCTTGGTGTGGCCATTGATTATTCATTCACTTTCAGTGCACTTCTGGGTACCACCAGACATATGAAGGCAAATTAAGAAGTCATACTCTGAGGCATTCAGTTTTTAATGTTTAAGGGAATCGCTTGATCTCTCCAAAGCTATTTGGATGACTAGAAAGCGTTTAATAATCCTTCTGGTTCAAGAAATTTTTTCACCTAAAAAGGTTAAATGTGAAGTCCTTGTAAAGCCTGGTTATCAATCCCATGCTCCATTATAGATTGAGTTAAGATAATTTGTTTGATCTTGCTTCCGTGTTTAATTTACTATATGGAAGTTACTGAAAACCGCTTTATATGCAGGAAGGTATGATGCTGACCACTGAAGCTTTCACTCATTTAGCCAATGACTTGACTTTTGGATACATTGATTTTACTGAAAAATCAAAGGTGGACAAGATGTTGGGCGGTGGAAAAGGTTTGACCTCTGTTTCATCTGTATGGTACTTGATATTAGGACAAAGTTATAACGAATTTTAGCGCCTACAATGCATATAACTGATATTTATGCTATGAGGGTGTATTCTGTGAATGGCGGCCAGTCTTGGATGAACACATAATTGTTTACCCACCCTATTTTTATTTGGTAAAATTAAATGGGCAAGCGTCACCTTAGAGGACTAGATCAGGTTTTCCATAGAAAAAAGAAAGCCAGCTGAGTTTATATGGTTATGGCTCCCCATCGTTATTCATGAACTTGGCAAAAGCCAATCATATGCTTTTGCATAGAGATTTTTTAATGTTTTATCATGGTAAGAATGTTAATATTTCAGACCATTTTACTGTGAGACTTATGTTCGGGACACAATTGTTTGTGGGAGCATTATGGCTCAACAAAACAGATTGTCACAATGACCTTAGTCAGTCGTGCATCCATGGAATGAATCAATTAGTTCAAGCAAAATGTGGAAGCATTACTTGGTCTAAAATATAGCATTCAAAGAATCCCTTCCCATAGTTTAGATGAAAAATTGACTTCATTTCTGTATCATTTGATTAAAAAAGTTGTAGAATGATCCTGACATGTGTGTATGCAGTAGCGGAGATTTTGCTATGGAAAGATGAGAAGGAAACATTTACTTGCTTCGTTGCTGTAGCCCTCTTGTTTTACTGGTTTTTCCTTAGTGGAAAAACCTTTGTCTCAGCCACAGCTAATCTTCTGATGCTAATCACCATCATCCTCTACTTTTACAGATTTCTGCCACCGAACATGTGAGTTTTGATGCTGAATATGGCTAAATTAATATATATATATATATAGGGTGTCTTTTGATGCTAAATTTGGTTCAAAGATTAATAATGTAACACATTCAAGTTTTTTGTCTCTCTCATACGTGTGTATATTGTTTTATTGGGTGGTATTATTTGGTTCATGCTATCTGTTTGGATTGTGGAGCAAAGTTAAATGTTTCATTGCAAAGTTTGGAACTGTGGTCAGTAGCAAAACAATCTTAAATGCATATTTTTAGGAAATACTATTTTATGTGTCTTTTATTTGGGTGTATTTTAGCAGTAGGCATGTTTCCTTGATCAGTTTCTTGGGGTTTTTTCTTCTTCTTTTGTTTAGTAATTGAGATCTATTCTCTGAAAATTTATTTCAGGTCTATTGACTGTGGTGCCTTTGCAACAGATTGGGCGTTAGAATCCGGAGGATATATTCATCAAGTTTTGTAATCTCAGAAACAGCGGTGAAAGATTCAATTGCAGCCTTATCACTTCACTGGAACATGTGTGTTCATGCAATCAAACGCTTGGCGCAAGGAGATGATTGGAGTAATTTCATGAAGGTGCGATCAATTTTGTCAATATTTTTTGTGATTTTTCATTTTATCGGTGTCCGTACATATATTTATCGTAATAAATGCAGGTGGCAGCTCCAATCTGTCTTCTCAAGTTTGGTCTGTCGTATTCTCTGAGTCTGGTGATAGGCACGGGTAAGGATCGTAAAACTCTTTACCATTTCCAAGCGCACCCTATATACAACCGTTCATGACTTACTAACTACCATGTTTGGAGTTAAAACACAGTGCTGGTCTTGGTGTTCACATCCTTCTTCATTTACGATCAATATGAATCAGAGATCGAAGGGTTGTCAAGGCTCATCTCCGAGGGCGTGCAAGAACAGCAGGCATTGTTGATAAGAAAACTGCCTCCTCGCGCGAGATCGTTCGTTCTTCGACGAAAGACAGTAGCATTTGCATAGTTAGAGGGTCAGAACTCAGGAGAAGGTAAGGTGTAGGTCAGTTTGTAAGTGTTTGGAGGATACTTTAGTTTGATGGCACATTCAGATACAGACAGGGCTTGTGTATGTGTAAAACCATAGAAATGCTTGTGTTGTGTTAGAACTGTAGAGTTGGTTTGCTTAAAAAAGTTACACTTGTAGTTGATGATGGTGATGATATACATGGTTTGTTTGGTATAAACAGGTTAAAGATTGTTGGAATTATGAGCTTTAGATTTTATTGGATTTTGAGTCGTATCATTGAACTGGTGTAGTGTAGGGCTGTCTATTTTTCTTTTCACCAAAAAACAACAGAGCCAGGAATCAAGTCGAATTATACTTCAAAAATTGAAAACTATGAATAATAATTTGGCTTTGGTTAAATTTTTAAGTGCATCGGTTAATTTTGGTTTGAGCGAAAATTGAACGAAATTGAGATGACATGCATCGTTGTTGTCACAAACGGCTTCGGCTAACAAAATGTTAGTTCATGAAATTCGTAAGTTTGAACAGAAATCGAAAACTACTTTCCACTTGGTTAATAATTGACTTTCTATTACACTCAATTTCAGTTAACTTCTAAAAATTAAAGCATAAAAGTTATTGAAGTTATTGATGTGATGTGGGGCTTCGATGTCTCACACTCACGTCGAGGCACCTTCATCTACTTTCATGGAAAGCTCTCGTGGTTTTTGTTCAATAATTTGTTGTTTCGAGGGTTGATCTTGAATTTATGAGATATAAAATTTGGGGATTTTGTGTTCACTGATACAATTGACGATGAAATTGAGTTATTAAATATTCTTGATCGAAAAAAACAAGACCCTTTTCAACCTTTTTTTATTATTGATTTTTAGTTCAGAATTTGAATTGTTTAGGATTTTTAAATTATAGGGGACTGAAGATCGATCATTTAATGTCTGAATGGTCTCTGGTCAAATTTGGGATGCTTCATTTTTGTTAACGTAGTTTATTGGAGTGGGCGTGTCATTTGAATATCTTCATAACTTAAACATTGACGATAGCAATGGTGAAGTCCTTTTAGAATTTGCGCAAAAAAGATAGAGGATAAAAAATTTAATGAGGTTGACAAAATTGAGAAAAGAAAATTAGAGATTGAAAGAGATGACACTAACTTAAAAGTTTGATATATAATTAAAGAAAATGTTAGCTATTATATAATTTTTTATTTAAATTTTAACACCGTTGGAGCAATACGCAACATAAACATAATTAAGTGACTAGAAGCAAACATTTTATAACATATATAATAAGTTGTAGAATGTGTGATGATTATTGCAGTGGAGTGTAGTAGTTAGGGCCGTAAACGAGCCGCTCAAGCTCAATTCGCTAATTAATCGGTTCGGGCTCGTTATTATCGAGTTCGACCCGAATTCAAACTCAAGGTTAGGCTCTTTTAATAAACGAGCCGAACTCGAGACTGACTTTTTAAAGTTCGATAGACTTGCAAGCCGGCTCGTTTAATACTCGGTTAATTACATATTTTTTGCTAGTACATTTTTAACCTTTTAATAAATATTTATAATAAAATTAAATGAGGTGAATCGAACCGAACCGAGCCGGTCACAAGCTCACTCATCTAAGCATATAACTTCTTATATATTTTTAATTAATATTAATTTCAAATCTTGATGGATGTTTATATTAAAAGTTAAGCAAACCGAGCTCGAGTGTCAAATTACTAAGGCTTGATTCGGCTCGTTTATGTCTCAAGTGTAATTATCCTGATCATATCAATGAAGCAAAAGGTTAAATCAAGGGCAGAAGCGTAATTACACACCACCGACCACTCCCCAATCCCTCTACGTTTCAATCAAAATCCCCCAAATTGTCTTGTTCACGCCTCCAATCCGAATCAAGTCGATACACTATTTCTAGGGTTCCTCAATCCCATCTGCGAAAAACCCTAACTCCAAATCTCCAACCACAGAGCTTCAGTGGCTCGGGCATGGCGGCGCCGTCGAACAATCTCTGGATCGGGAACTTGTGCAAGGACGCCACCGACGCCACTCTCATGGAGGTCTTCGCTAAGTACGGCGCGCTCGACGCCGCCTCCTATTCGTCCAGAGGCTTCGGCTTCGTCTACTTCAAGCACGCCGAGGACGCCAAGCTCGCCAGGGACGCGCTGCAGGGGACGGTCGTCGACGGGAATCCGATCAAGATCGATTTTGGGAGACCGGTTTGTTCTCGATTTTGGTGCTTTCAAATGGGTTGTTGTGTAATCGTGTTTGTTCTCACATTTTCCCTGATTTTTTATCAGTTTTTTGAATCTCTGTGCATTGAATTTCGATTTAGCGCGTGTTCGATCGAAACTCGTGGGTTACTTAAATTTTAGGTGTTAGATTGGATTTGAATCCGCTTACAATTAGGTTTTGTTGATTTTTCGTCCGTTGGTCTGAGCGATTCTTGATTGAATCGAGCTTCAAAGTTTGGGAGAGAATGAATTGATAGAGTAAAAACTCATTTACACCTCAATCGCTGCGTTAACTTGGCATCATGAAATGCGGTGTGTGTTCTAAAATCCCCTGACTTGTTCAATTAACACTCGATTGGTCCCCGATTAATCCTTCAATCTGATTAGTCCCCATAAGGCCCTCTCCGCCTGACTAATGCTTAGCGTTTTTTGTAACGCTGGTGAAATGGTATATTTTAAAAAACAGTTTTTTGATATTTAAGCAAAAGCTAAAAGGATCAAACAAGGGAGCTTTAAAAGTGTTTTTTTGGGTTCCTGCACAATTGTCAAATTTCAGTATTTTGATTACATGTTTTTTCTTAAGAGAGATTAGTCAGCTATTTCTTCCTCATTTTCATTGTCTCTACAGCCAAAATCGTTATGTGCTGTATTAGCTTTTTGAACTGAACCAAACTCAAACAATATACATTAACCTGACAAGAGTTTGCCACTTTTAATCTAATGTTTAGACAATTATTTTTGGGGTAATTAACTAATTACTACCTATTCCAAAGTTAAAAAATGATAACTAATTTCAGTGTATATGGCAATATGTAATAGATGCTTGTTTATATGTTTTAAGAAAGGAGAAAAGGTGGAGATGTGCATCATACTTCCAAGAGAGTTATGTTTTTTATACTAAAATCGAATGAATACTATCTAATTTAGTGTTCACAAAACAGCTAATTTATTGAACTTTACCTTATGATTTTACAATATATATTGTGTTTGGTAGATCTCAATAACAAAAAGAACTCAATGGGAGAAAGTTAAAAAAAAAGTAAATGTCAATTTACTGATGCAATTCTATAATAATCAATCATTTAAATGGTCAGTGGATCAATTCATAAGTAAATGGTTTGATAATCAGTTCATCTGTATGTCTGCGGATTAAACTCTTATATTGATCAGACATTTTCTTTCCAATTCAAAATGAAACTACCTTATGTCTCCATAGTAAGACTCACTTGCTTGGAACTCTAATTTGACTAGGGTTGATAATAATCATAATATGATTGAAATATTCCGAGAACAGGAACGTTAATCTCATAAATATTCTTGAAAGTTAACCTTCATAAGAGGTGCACAATTGTGTTTGCAATGAAGTACTGCAGCAGTCTGTGGTTGTTAGTTGCACATTGATTTTTTGACTGGTTCATTTACCAATGTGAAACACTTAAACTGAATGTTCATATATGTTTTGCCGTATGTTTAGAGGTTTCAGGCAGCTTATGTTGTCAGTAAGTAATGTAGTTTTGGGATTTGAAATCCTCTGTATGGGCTGGATCCTGGATAGACATCTTTTAGGCGGGTACTGCATCATGCCTCCAGAAAAATGGCCGCATCTATTTTCTACCTCATTCATTTTGTTAATTTTTATGTGTTGCCATTCTATATAGGGATCACATCTATATGTTGACAGGGTAGTTAGTAATACAAGGGGTTTTGGCTCTTGAATTTTTTTTATTTACTTGTGGGACAAAGTATGCTCTTTATTCTTATTAAAAATATAATAGTATTATCTGTGATCTCTTACTTTTTCACCTTCAGGCAAGACCTTCTAATCATCTATGGGTGGGTGGAATAAGCTCATCAATCTCAAAGGAAGAATTAGAAGAAGAGTTCATGAAGTTTGGAAAAGTTGATGATTTTACATTCCTTAGAGATCGCAGTACTGCATTTGTTCAGTTCTCAAAAATGGAAGATGCGGCTCAAGCCATGAAAACAATGAATGGAAAGCGAATAGGCAGTGCCCAGATACGTGTGGACTATCTTCGGTCAAAAAAAGTAAGCTTATATTTTTTATCTTTTCAAGAGACAAATCTTTGTTGCATAATACTTATGGCATGTCCATATCAATATTGCTGACATCCCATGATGCAATAGTGTTACCATTGGATATTTAGGTCTAGATGCTCCAGATAGAGGTACTAGAATAGTTATTTAATGATCTCTAGTTGGAGGTTCGTATTAGTGCTTGAATGTTCTGCATAAGATCCTGAACAGCACCCTTTTGATAAGTTATATATATTTGATATTTCTCTTTTCATACTTACATGCTGCTTTTTGAACACCACTTGCTTTTTAATTGATCGAGTGTGAACTACGACTATATACTCTTCATTGATCTCGACAGGAACCGTTGCCAGATTTTCGGGGATCTAGGGAAGCCCAATTTCAAAGCAGGACTATGGGCCATTTTGATACCCCTGTTGATTCTAGAATACATCAAGTGAGTTTCTGACCTGCAACATGTATGAGAATTTTTGCTGCTTGTTACAAAACGTGCACTGTATAAGTTGGGATTATATTTTGCAAACTTAATTTTGATATAAATGAAACAAGTTACTATTTTATGGCTTGGATAGTGGTTATCATCATTATAAAATTAGGTATGAGATATTGAGATTTGCTTGTTACGGTAGTAGGAATTTGTACGTATGCGGTTTTTCAGTGCGTTGTTTTGTCACTAAATTTATCTTCTGCTCTTTATGCTGAAGCATCCTCAACTTGGTGGTGGGTGGAAAGGAGATGGTCAACCCAGTAACATTTTGAGGGTAGGCTACCCACATTTAGTTGAGATCGATGAAGGAATGTTGCATAATGCATTTATATTGTTCGGTGAAATTGAGAGAATTAAGAGTTTTCCTCAAAGACATCACTCATTTGTTGAGTTTAGGAGCATTGATGAAGCTCGCCGTGCCAAAGAGGGTTTGCAGGGTCGACTTTTTGGTGACCCCAGAATAACCATTATGTATTCGAGTAGTGACATTGCTCCCGGTAAAGACTATCCTGCTTTTTATCCTGAAATTAAAGGGCCACGGCCAGAAATGGTCCTCAAAGACAATCCATTTCTATCTAGGGAACCGAACATCTTGGGTCATAATCGTGCGGCGGGGCCAAATAATTTTCACAGACCTCTACCACCAAATGGTATTGTTGGAGCAAATACACCCGGCATGGTTCCATCTCCTCCTCCAGGTAATAGGAGGCCTGGTGGATGGGACAGCTTCGATGCAAATCAATTCCACAGAGATCCTAAAAGGTCAAGAATAGATCCTTCTTTATCCATCAATGGCGCTTCTTATCCTTCCAAGAAGGTTGACGAACACAGAATGGGGATGGATCATCCCTATGGGATTGGTCCTCTGAGTGATGGTGGTGGTGCTGATCCATATGCAGCTCATCATGGGAAGAGCCGCCTTGGCTCAGTGGGTTCAACGGGTACAGCTGGAGGACGCGTTGATTACATCTGGCGTGGTATTATTGCCAAGGGCGGGACTTCTGTTTGCCTTGCTCGCTGTGTCCCTGTCGGGAAAGGGATAGCATCTGAGCTGTGAGTACAATTTCCCCTGTTAAGAATATTCATATCTTGTTCCACTTGCACTTTTGTCAAACCTAGCACACACAATATATATATATCAGTTAATTGGGTCCAAACCTTCATTCTATGAGCTGTCCTTTATTACTACTGCATTGTTCTTAAAATTGATAGTTTCATACTTTCTGTATTAAATTACCTTGACTTTCTGCATAATTTGCTGTTTTTATCAATGTATTTTAATTCGAAGCGGAAGAAATTCCAGTTATTCTTGATTTTCCACATATTTATTGAGCTTTAAAATTGTTATGGAATGACTCCATTTTTTGAGCCCCAAGTTAGTTACATACATGTCAAATAGTAAATTGCTGATATGGTGTTGTCGATAAAAACCCAACTGATATGGTGTTCTGTTTTCCAGTCCTCAAATAGTAAATTGCTCTGCCAGAACGGGATTAGATATGCTTGCCAAACACTATGCTGATGCCATTGGATTCGAGATCTGTTACTTCTTGCCCGACAGAGAAGATGATTTTGCTTCTTACACTGAACTTCTTCGCTACCTGGGTGGAAACAACCGTGCTGGTGTTGCCAAGTTGGATGATGGCACCACCTTATTTTTAGTGCCTCCTTCCGATTTCTTGACCAAAGTTTTAAAGGTCTCCGGGCCTGAACGTCTATATGGTGTGGTTCTCAAGTTGCCTCAACTCTCTGGAAACGAACCCAGTGAGCAACACGCACATCAGTCTGTTCCTTCTTCTCGTTACGTGGATATGCATCATATTTCCCCACGAGGTGAGTATGGACAAGACCTGCACATGGATTATAACAGATTTTCGCATGTGGAGTCGACACCTCCTCCTAGACCGTCTCTACCGCCTACTTCTGGAGTTGTTTCAGCACAACCCATCCCCCAAGGCCACGCGTCTAATAGTACTGCAATGTCTCAAGCTGGAATCGGGTTAACCCCCGAGCTTATTGCTTCATTAGCTACCTTAGTTCCAGCTAACACCCAGAATTTGGTTTCGGGAGCTGCTCAGCAAGGACTGGGCTCCTCTACTCACAAACCACAGTTCCTTAACGATGTACCTGATGATGGAGGCGCGCCACAAGTTTGGAAGCACGGCCAGCAGCAATTTAATCGTACTGGTAATTTGTTGCAACAATCTGAGAATCGGTACAATGCTCAGGCTCCTCCTCCTCGTCCATCATCGCAGTACGATCCCTTTGCTCCCTACTCACATTCGGCTAGCCACTCTGTAAACACGGCTCCCAGCAACACACAGACTCAAAATTCAGTAAACCCGCCACATCATGGTGCGGTTTCAGTTCGGCCATTAGTGAATTTCACAACACCTTCACTAAACGGACAGCACTATTCGTACGATGATCCTCACAATAATGCACAGGGGGGCTATGGTGCGGTCCATGGAGCGAATGCTACTGTATTTGGCTCTTCGGGTTTTCAGACAAACAACCGCGTGCCCCCGTTCAACCAGGTTCATGGTTCTAGTAGTATCGGCCAGCCACAAGCTGCCATGGCATTGGGTAACAATGTAAATGTTGAGATCCCTAGTCAAGTGCAGCATTTTCAGGATACGTCAGAGGTCGAGGTTGATAAAAATGAGAGGTACCAGTCAACTCTGCAGTTTGCTGCTAACCTACTTGTTCAGATACAGCAGCAGCAGCAGCAGCAGCAGCAGCAGCAGCAACAACAAACCAGTTCTCCAGCAGATCGAGGGTCTAGACATCATCCATGAGGCTTTGCTTCATCTAGGTATTTGCTTCTCCCTTGG
The DNA here is from genome assembly GCA_963920655.1 of Geranium rotundifolium. Classification (NCBI taxonomy): domain Eukaryota; kingdom Viridiplantae; phylum Streptophyta; class Magnoliopsida; order Geraniales; family Geraniaceae; genus Geranium; species Geranium rotundifolium. Next base: position 2,882,339 of record OY987311.1, on the reverse strand, counting down.
CATTTTCTTCATCTAGCGCATTTAGCCAACAATGACATATATATAGATGTATGGATATAGATATAGACAGAGAGAGAGGGTTATTTAGGTGAAACCACCTCTCACGGCGCAAACTAAGAAGTATTTTAAGTAATTGGATTGACAAAATAAATGGCTGAGATTAAGACACATCATTAATGATAAATAAATAAGTTAAATTAAATTTAATGTGAATTACATATGGTTTCCAGTGAGGGTTTAATCTTAGGCGGCTATTTTTTCAATTAAACAACCGATATGGGTTCCTAGTTTCCACCACAAGAAGAATTTTTATCTGAGTAATCCCTTATATATACGCTAACTAGGGTTATTAGCTTAACTCTGCCCCCTTTCTCTGTTTATGAGCCTAATTTTGCATGGATTCTGATCTTTGGCTCCTCCCAATCATCTCATCACAGTATATATTCCAAAGAAATCGAAATATATGATATACATGTTCAGGATTTATGTGACGGTAGACAAGGTGTTCTATACTGGTAGTTGACATGTTTACACACTAGGCACTGAATCTTAGAAAATTGAGCTGTGGCCGTCTTGAGGCATGACATGCTTCAGATGTGGAAATGTTATTATTAGTGAACTAGTTTGGTACCTAAACCTCACTGATCATCAATCGTATAATTGTTTAGCATATTTCTTTGAGCATTTGTTTTGGTGATATATGGTTTCTGCATTAACGATAAATCATTCACATGAGAAGCGTTTTTTTGGGTCATTCCATAACTTGTGTTGAAGATTTAGTAAGCACTTTCTTGCTTATATGGTTTTAGGAGCTTTTTTATAACTATTTTGTAGTTTATCTTAAACTTGTCAAAGCTGTACATGTGATCTGTAATGACACTTACCTAAGAGTTTATTCTGCTTTATTTAAAAGCCATTTGTTGATACTAATGTTCAAAAAAACTTTAGGCGCTAGTCATACGGATTAGGTACCTCGAGAATTAATCGACTGTATTTCTCAGTTTTTTTAATTCGAATTATATATGCAGTCAAATTATGAATTATATCATATAAAAATAATAAAACCAATGTTTAAGATGAAAAAGTAAATAAATATTATTTGCTACTTTCACATCCTTTTAAAAAAATAAAAATAGCTGTTAGGTACAAAGTATTTTTTTTCCAAATAAGAGGTTAAATCTACCTCGACCCGTTTAGGATTTATATTTAATACATCCATATCCTTAATAATAATAATAATAATACCTATTAGGTTCAAAGTATTGTATTTATTTTATCAAAATAATAATAATATAATAGTTAAATCTACCCAGACCCGTTTGGGACTGCTTAGATCCGCTTACTACCCGATTATATGAAATCGGTTTGATATTCTAAAAATCCCCGCCTAGCTCGATTTTGATATGCGCAAAGCTTTGCTTACATATTTTTGTCAATGACGCATGGCAGAGTTGAAGTTCAAGAACCAGAGCAGCTCATGCATGCATGACCAGAGTCTAAATTTTGTTTAAAATTAATATAACAATTGGATGATAATATAGAAATGGGTATGCTAAAAAAAACTTTCTCAAGTGAAATCTCCAAATTTAAATCGCAATATTTCACAATATTAACTGGAATAAATGATTGTGTTTCTGGGTAAGAAGAAAAATTCATTAATGCTAATATATATTGAGTTTGGGTAAAGAAGCGAATATAAAACTAACTCTCTTCTCCTCGCTGTGTCTTGTTAATTTGTGTGTAGGAATGGCCACAAAAACACTGTCATCGTCAAATTCGCCGATGCGACGCAAACGTAAACTTTATTTGGCGACTTCAACTTTTAGACAGGATTGGTTTTGTTTTTTTGGATGTAGATGGCATTTTTCGTAATTTGGTGTTTCTAAAAACATTTTTATGGTTATGGCTATGGCTATGGATGTAGTAGCAGTTCTGATTTAGTGAGAGCAAGAATATTCATCGTTCTTGTTCTTGATCGTTTTGTCTTGGGTTCGCAAAAGTAATGGACCAGCATTTTATTTTATTTCATTACGAGGTAGTATGATACATATTAATGCTTCTAATTTAATCACCAGCTTCAAGCTTGTCCTAGTGGTTGATACTGCTCGCTGCTTGGCCTTAGATCAGTATTTAAGGCTCAGCACGGTATTTAAGTAGAAGGGTAGTCGGAAAAAGTGATGTAATATTAAGAAAGAAAAAGTTTTTGATTTAATCAGGTAAAATAAAGAGAGCAAAATAAATTCTCAAAATCAGAAAAAAAGTAAAATGGAATGAAATATATTTTCTCAAAACTCCTAAAATCATAAAAAGGAAAAAAACGAAATGATATATATATATATATATATATATATATATATATATATATATATATATATATATATATATGCACTTGGCTATAAACTCATGTAAAACGTCAAAACTTATGTAGAACGTTGGATCTGAGATGTGCGTTGTCTCAGCGTGCGACATGTTCTACAACATTGCACTATTGACGTTTTTTTGGTTTGTAATATATATATGGGCATATTCAGGTGCAAACTAGGAGGTTGGTGCGAACTTGATATAAGTCATGTATTTCCATTATTATGACATGCATTTCCATAACATCAGGAGAATTATGTAACAATTGTGTAACAAGGAGGACGTGTATTTTTCTATACCCAATCAGTGAACTCTGTCGGAAAAATGGTGTAACGGGGATCCCTGGGGTGTAATGGGGGGTCTCCAAGGTGTAACGGGGATCCTCGGGCTGGTTCGCACGGGTTCACACCACGTGACATGGTTCGCACCAGATCACGCTTATATATATGGGCATATTCAAGTGAGAATCAAGAGTTGCGTGAGAACTTATGAGAACTACCCAAATGTAACGAGGGGACGTGTATTAGTCTATAACCTAAAGAGGAAAGTGTTACCCGTCGAGGGAAGGGGTGTTACGAGAGATTGAAAGAAAAAAATATTTTTTATTTTTTATTTTTTTTCTGGCATAATAATATTATAGAAATACATGTCACAATAATGGAAATACATGACATAATAATGGAAACACGGTTTTCATAAGTTCGCACAAGACCTCTTGATTTGCACGAGATTATGACTACATATATAGAGTAATTTTTTTCCCTAATTTGAGGAGGATAACAAAACAGAATTTTTCTCAAAACACACCCGGAAAAGAAGCTAATTTTTTAATTCATTAGTCGATTTATAATTGTTCATATTATGATTACAATTTGTGCTCGGCTTTACATGTATACCTATTGAATTAATTAGGTCTATTTTATGTATAAAAGATCTCGATTTGCAATTCAATCACTACAATAATATATCAAAATATATTTGAGACTGGGCTTGTCGACGGTACCATCTTTTCTCTCTTTTTAATGCCTTTGTTCTGTATAATTTCGCTATTTTGATTTAAAAGTATGATCCTTAATTTGATTAGTTCCCTGAGACTGGGTTAGTAAATATTAATGTTGTAATTGAATCAAACTTTGAATTTCTTTCATTAAATATATGATTCACCTTATTTTAATTGAGCTCGGGACATATTCGAACACAATGTCAGGTTATTTATTTAAGAAACGATTTGAAATCAAGCTTAATTAATCTTCTAATTGAAAATGAGGTCGGGCGACTATATTTTTTCGACTTAACCCATAATAAAATTAGGTTGGTTAAGGTAGTTTAATACAAATTTTAATTTGACTTCCATCGATCTCTCATGAGAAAAGAACAAAATTAAAGCCTAATGTTGTTATTAAAAACTTGTCATAACTAAGAAATAATAGAATACATATATGAACATATATGGGCAATGTTTATTATTTACTTTATTATTTATCCTATTATAATAATAGGTTATCTTTATTGCATACCTGCAATTAAATTGAACGAGAGTTTTATGAATTATGTTTATTATTTTAAGGAGATTATCCATAATTTTTCTCATTTTTTTATGATTGAAGAACAGTTATGGTACTCAAAACTATTTTAATTAAAAAAAATTGTTATATTATTGACTTTATTTATGATTACAAATATTAATAACTGAAAAACAGTTACGGTACTAAAAATATTTTTAATTAAGAAAAACTGTTTGTATATTGAAAATTTATTTTTGTATGATAAAAGCAACTGTTTCACAATTCCCAACATGATGCCAGCACAAAATTTCAACGTACAGACGTATTTTTTTTTGAAATTAAAAATAGTTTTCAATCACAAAATAAATTTTCAAGTATTATAAAACCTTTTCATCGTAAATTTATAATGCCTGCAGGTTTATATTGCGTGTCCCAGCAATCCAAGACTTTCAAGTTTATGCACTAAAGTTAGGACGTTTATAATATATCTTATTTTATCGACAAATTGTATTAGAAATTAGGCTCGACTAATCTATAAGACAATATCAAACTTGTGATTTTTAAAAGTTTTTAAGATTATTGTATTAATAACGAGCTCAAGACACACCCTTATGTAAAATGTGGCTCAATTTTGCCACTCGATTCCCAACAAGAGAGAGAGGCCCAATAGAAGTTGAGAAAGAAGTTCAACAGAAGTTGGAAACAAAGACGAGGTACCACAGCTGACTCAAACTCAAAACCATTAGCCCCAAATTTAAGTATTTAACCAATTAGTCAAACAAACATAGGTATTTGTTTATAATATATCACAATCACATGCACATCCTTCAGATTAATCCCATGTAGACATTTGAATATTTAAAGATATTTAAGGGTCAATTATAACTATCTATGATCATGAACCGTATTTAGTTTACATCGGACCGAATCAATTAACCTTTAGTCTTCATTTCGTGTCTAATTTATGAGACACAACCTGAACAAAACTTTAAGTTTGCGAATATTAATTAAAATAGATCAAAACCGAATGCTATGCTCTAAATAATCCTCGATTCAATTTCTTTCTCCTGCTCAATCAAGAATCAGAACCAAATTACAATAAAATAATTCTCCTAAAATTATAACCAAAATCGAATCATTATCTACTGTTTTCAATTTTTTAAAGTTCAGTTCTTCTCGATTTCAAGTTCAGAACCCAGTTAAGAGTCCAATATCGATCCATACTTGTTTGTCCCTACATAAAACCAACTCAATATATAATATTCGACATTTCCTCAACTTTCTCATAAAATCTCATCTAAATCCACACACATGGAGGTCCAAATTCTTTCGAGAAAACTGATAACCCCATCTTCACAAGACGATCACCACCCGAACAGCATCAAATTATCGCTCTTCGACCAGCTCGCCGAGACGGTCTACTTCAAGTTCGTCCTCTACTATGAAACCAAGAGCACCACAAACGACGACACGATCCCACGTTTGGAGGAGTCGCTGTCCGAAGCACTGACGATCTTCTACCCTCTCGCGGGTCGATTCGCCGAGGAGGGCCTCTCGGTGGAGTGCAACGGTCACGGGGTCGAGTTCCTTGTGGCGCAAGTAAGCAACGGGCTCGTTTCTCGGATCTTACGCGACCGAGAGCCCGATCCGGAGATGCTGTCGCGTTTTGCTCCTTCCCTGTCGGAGTACTCGCCGGCGGCTCCTCTCGTTTCGGTTCAGGCCAACGTGTTCGAGTGTGGAGGGTTGGCTCTTGGCTTTGCCGTGTCTCACCTCTTGTGCGACGCCTACACTTTCACTTTGTTTCTCGATGCGTGGGCTAGGGTGTGCAGGTAATTAGGGTTTGCGTCCGACCGGTCGATTATGAAATTGGTGCTGTCTTGTTTCGTCATAACATAATCGAGCTCAAATCTTGATACATATATACTACATGCTGATATGAAAGAACTGGGCCGAGTGAGTTTTTTTTTCCTCTACTGACGTGATCGGGTCTAATGAGAGAGGGAACAAAATTTAGACCTTGAGTACGTAAAGGTTTCTGAGAACGAATTGTTAGATCTATACGTGAATCTAAAATATCATACAGAATGATTAGAGAGTTAATGACAAGTTTATATATAGATTAGATTTTAGGCTTATAATATACTAGTGTTTTGGGTCAAAAATAAACTTTGATATGACACAATTCTCCTGAATAGCGATATCAGAGTTTGGTTTGATAGACTCTGGTAAAATTGGTGGAGTATTGATGGTAAGACGTAGACTATGATGAGCTCAATGCGGAGGATTGTTAAGTACACATGTAAGCCTAAAATCTCTTATCGGATAATTATTAAGTTGGAGAATATGTTATATATATATATATATATGTTAGACCCTAAACATGTTAGACTAATATTTTAAGTCAAATGTAAACTTTAACGTAACGTGTACGTTAATTTTCTCTGATGCTCATTTTAAGTAAGATATGGTTGTCCATCACCAACGAACAAAAATTTAAATCTAATCAAATAATTTATTTTCTCTCATTCTATTTCGATTAATATTTTCAACTACAATCAAATTTCCTACACTTTCGCATATGCAGGTCAAGCTCAGTGCACGAGATTCCCACCATAAACCCTCCCAACTTCAACCTGGCCTCCATCTTCCCTCCAAGAGATCCCAAGACCACGACGACGACAACAACAACAAAACCAAAGCCTCCAAACCCTAACACCACCTTCGTCACCAAACGGTTCGCCTTCGACGCCCGATCAATCTCCACCCTCAAACCCACATGCACGTCGTCCATCTCCTCCTCCGCCACCCCCTCCCGCGTTCAAGCCGTCACGGCCCTCATATGGAGAGCCCTAATCACATCCAAACCCCCCCAACAGCCCTCGAGACCCTCCCTAGCATCGCACTCCCTCAACCTCAGGCCCCGAACAAAAACCCTACAAAACCCATGCGGCAACTTCTGCGGCAAAGCCCTAGCACGGTTCGAACCGACCCGAAACGACGATCACGAGCCGGTGGAGCTTCACGAGCTGGCGGAGGCGGTGGGAGCGTCGTTGTCGTTGTCGTCGTCGTCGGTGCGCGGGTCGGAGGAGGAGCTGGCGGTGTCGGCGGAGAGGGCTTGGAGGGCGGTGGGGGAGGCGGCGGAGAGCGAGGCGGTGGAGGTGTATCACTTCACGAGCTGGTGCAGGATGGGCCATTACGGGGTGGACTTTGGGTGGGGAGGGCCGGAGTGGGTGAGCTCGGTGAGTGTGGGTGTGAGTGGGCTCGTCGTGTTGATGGACATGAGAGATGGTGAAGGGGTTGAGGCTTGGGTGAGTTTGGATAGGGACAAGATGGGTCTCTTTGAACAAGACTCTCTACTCTTGTCCTTCACCTCTAATAGTTACAAGTGTCATTGAGTTCATGGGTCATTGTCATTTTGTAATAAATCAATCAATAAATGAAGGTAATAAAAACAATCTTGTAATATAATTACTAATGTGCGAGAGGAATCAGACTGAACTGGTCAGAGACTCGACCGAACTGGATATATATCTCGAATCTGAGAAAATTTGATCGGAATTGCGTGAGAGGAAACGATGTGGATGTGATTATCTTTAGAAGGTCCAGTTTTTCAGTTTCGACTGGTCAGGACACGATGAAACTGACTCTTCAATGCGAGCTCGAATTATGATGTGAAAGTTATAAATCGTGATTACAAAAAATAGTGACGAAAACTAGACATAGGTGAGTGATGTCGATGCGTGAGAGGCAGACATGTGTGGTAGGTGTACAGAAGAATGAGAATGCGACGCACATCCTCTCGACTAGTTAACCATGGCTCCTGGTTAAGAGAATCAAAATCAAATTGTAATTTAACTGTCCTCTCAAATTAATAATCAGAACAGTAATTTTGAGAGAGCGCGATATCATGGCCTTCACCTCCATCAAATTAAAGATTGACAATGTCAATTGTAATATCTGTAATAACTTAATTAAAAGCTCAAGTCACTGTGTTATTGAAGTGAAATATTAGAATAAAGTAAATGAAGAAATGGAACCCATGTTTGTAAGGTACTACTTATTATATTATATTGAAGAACTGACTCAAACTAAAAAGACCAACTATAATTTTATCCTAAAAAATTCAATCACATGCTTATTTTAGTACTAATAAAGTTTGACCAGATGCATGTATTTTATCACTAAATTAATATTTAATTTATAATTAATTATTTCTTTAATCAAAACATTTTATTCATTTAAATACTACAATTTACTCGTCAAATCCGCTCATCCGTGTACTGAACATATATATAAGAAGGTGATTTTTTTATACAATCCAAAATTTGACGATCCTACCAACTATTAGGGTCTCTTTAGTTTTTGTAATTTTTTAATAATAGACTAATTTTAGAAACATATTAAAATTTTGTAATTGAAAAACCGTTTTGGTACTAAAATAGAATTAATATTTTAATACAAACTTTGTATATTATAATATATTTTTTGAAATTTATATCAAACCTTATCTAAAAAATATCTGTATATTATTACAATATTTTTGATTTTGTATGAAAAAGCATGATATTGAATTTTTATTAAAAGAAAATCACATTATAAAATATATATATATACGTGGAAAATAACTTATATACCAAATATTTATAAATTACTTTCCTGATATAAAAAATATTTTTCTGTTTTGCAAAAACAAAATTTATAAATAGTTTTTTAAACAAGGAATAGTTCTTTAGTACCAAAAAACAGTTTTATTACCATTACAAACATTTCTTTATTATATAAATTAACTGTTTTTAATAAAAAAATCCGTTTCTTATGATGAAAATTATTGAAAGTAACAAAAGAAGAAACCACCATGTGAAATGTTTTAAATTAAAAAAAAAACTAATTTTACACTAAGTTCATGCAACAAAGTTCATTAGTCGATCGTATTTATAAATAAAAACCCATCAAGAACTCCAAAAATCGAATAAACAATGGAAGTCCAAATTATTTCCAAGAAAATAATAACCCCATCGTCTCCAACTTCACGTCACGATGTGAAAATATCGTGCCTCGACCAGCTCGCTCCTCCCTCTTACGTGCAGATCATATTCTACTACGACGTTGTCGCGGGCGACGAGCGAGACAAGCTCGTCAAGAGGCTCTCGAGGCTCGAGACGTCGTTGTCGGAGACCCTAACGGTGTTTTACCCGCTGGCGGGTCGGTACGATGAAAAAAACATGTCGATCGATTGCGGCGACCAAGGGGCGGAGTTTTTGGAAACTCGGGTCAATATGGAGTTGGGTCGGGTCCTGGAGCGACCCGACCCGGATATGCTCCGCGGGTTTGTCCGGTGCGGGTTGCAACCCTCGCCGGCCAACCCGCTGGTCTCGGTTCAGGTCAACGTGTTCGAGTGCGGCGGGTTGGCTGTGGGGCTCAGCATAGCGCACGTGGCGGCGGACGCGTACACGTTTAGTTTGTTTGTTGATGTGCTGGCCGGTGCGTGCAGGTCGAAGACAGATCAAACTCGTGGGATGATTCGCCCTAGTTTTGACCTCGGGTCCGTCTTTCTGCAGAGAGACGGGCCCGGGTTTGACCTCAGGCCTCGCGATATGAGCAAGTTTGCCGGGAAAAGTTTTGTTACGAGGAGGTTTGTGTTTCGTGGCGAAGCGATGTCGAGACTTAAAGCAAAAGTGAAAGGCCGTGCTTCGCGGGTTCAGGTGTGGTGTACACGTTAGTAATTTTGTTTAAATACACGTGATGAAGTCGTGAATTCGAACTTTATTGAGAGGGATCAAAAGATTTTGCGGGCCGATAAAAAATACTGTTCTTATCTTGTATAAGATTAGACATCTATACATAGGGTTGATCATGTTGGGTTAATTGAACCATGACGCATTTTCTAGTACCAACACTATTCTAAATTACGTCAGACCCTAGTTGGCCGGAGAGAACTTTTTCAAAACAAATTAAAAATCAGTCGGGTATTAATCAAAAAACAATAAATCTAAACATAAGTTCACGAAATTCTTTGAATCTAATATAAATTAAAGGGATAATTCCATATACCACCCCCTAAAATATTTCAAATCTCACCCAACACTCCCTAAAACCATTAATCTCACTATCACCACCTTAAAATGTGCAAAAATCTCATTTGTCAAAAATTTATTGAAAAAAGACAAAAATACCCCTCTCTCTCACCACTCCCTCACCTCTCCCTCACCTCTCCCTCACCATACCCTCTGTCTCTCCTCCCTCCCTCCACCGTCGCCGGCGGCCTCCCTCCGGCCGATCCCCTCCCGCCGCGTGTCCACAATCATGGCGATAATGGCGAAGATTGAGTTGATGGGGAGGGAGGCGAGGTTGAGGGTTTGGAAGGAGAAGGAGTTTAAGGTGAGGATGAAGGGGCGGAGGAAGGGAGGAAGGGGAGGCTGATGGTGGCGGCAGAGGTGTTCGAGGTGGCGACATGAGTGGCGGTAGTGGAGGGGATTAGCCAGAGGGAGGGCTGACGGCGACGGTGGAGGGAGGGAGGAGAGACATAGGGTATGGTGAGGGAAGAGGTATTTTTGTCTTTTTTTAATAAATTTTTGACAACTGAGATTTTTGCCCATTTTAAGGGGGTGCTAGTGAGATTAATGATTTTAAAGAGTGTTGGGTGAGATTTGATATATTTTAGGGGGTGGTGTATGGAATTATCCCTAAATTAAATGTCATCGATTCAATTAGGGTTACAACTATTCAAGAGTAGGGTTTGTTAAGAATATGTAACACGTGAATATATAACATCCAATACGAAAAGAACTTGAAACAACATGTCATATATATGAAATATGAACAAACTCAACTTATAAAGTTGACACACGTTAGTGGTAGAGCCCGATATATATATATATATATATGACTTGTGTTATAAGTGGACATCTCTTTTCCCTCTGTAAATCCTATCGAATTATAGTTCACGTGAATGAGAGAAAAATCACGTGCACAAGACACGTCCTACTATACACGTGTGAGTTAAGAGTGAGTTGAAAATAAACTCACACGTAAAAGAAGATTAGTCGTGAAACCTGACTCGATTCATACGACTTATTTACATAGTTAGTTGTGTTTTACAATGCTTCATGCACCGTTATACAAAATTTCATCACTGAACTTCTGCGTATACGTCAAAGACCGTGTATAACTAAATGGACCTAACATAACAGGTGGTGACGGCCCTGATATGGTGGACACTCACGAAGGTGTGCAAAGCCGTACACGGGCACCCCCGAGCCTCCATGATGGTCCACGCCCTAAACCTGCGCAAAAAGACCAAAATACCCCTCCCCGACCGCCCCTGCGGGAACCTCTGGATCCCCGTCCTCGCCAAACTCCCCCCAAACGACGACAATTTCGCCGAATCCGAGACGCACCTACTCACCATCATCGAGACGGTCGCGGGCTCGATGGCCGAGGCCGCCTCGGGGCCCTCCCTCAGCGCCGACGAGGTGTACTCGAGGGCGAGAGACGGGCGCGAGGAGGCGACGAGAGCGACGTTCTACGAGCGCGAGGTCGACGTGTTCGACTTCACGAGCTGGTGCAACATGGGCCACTACGAGGCCGACTTCGGTTGGGGGAGGCCGAGGTGGGTCAGCAGCGCGCACGTCGGCGCGGACGGTTACTTCATATTGATGGACTCGAGCGACGGCGTCGGGGTCGAGGCTTGGGTCAACTTGGAGGAGGAGAAGATGGTCATGTTCAGACAAGACCCTCACATCGTGTCCGCCACCGTTTGAACCTAAGACGCACGGGACAAGAATGTAATGATAATAATAACAATAATAATAAGATGGTTATAAATTGGTCGTGGTCACTTTAAGTGAGAATAAATGTATCAAAAACCTATTAATGAATAAGTGTTACTTAGATTTTGGTTAGAAGTGCGACTCATCTTAAAGGTTAAGTTGATAGGTGTGGATTTATATTTGATGCATCATACGTGGTTAGGAAGAATTATTTATCAAAAATTCGTCGATTCTTGCGAACACCGAAAATGATAGATTTGAAGAAAATCTTGATTTTTTTTATTAAACTTCAAAAACTAACTAACAATAAACTTATAAGAGTGCTTAAATAGTCAAACCTCAATTGTAGAAAAGGAAATCCTAAATTTATTTAAAATGAAAACAAATTATTAAAATTGCAAAAACTGTTTGAAACTTAAGAAACTGCGATTTTGACCCTCTAGACTGAAGCCGCCGTTTCTGCCCGGAAAACACTAGTCTTTTGTCAAAATCAGACACTTTCGCGATAACTTTAGGTGTTCTAACTTCTGCATACCCCTTCTTCGACCGCACCGCATCAATACTATTATTTAAGTATTTGTGAGTGAATTCACGTTTTTCGTATGTGATTTTTTAACACCTCTCTCACGTGCAAATCAAGTTGAGATGTACGTGAAGACAACGAGCGATAGTGCATGGACTACTTATGATCCATGGGTCCATTGAGCTTGTGCTAACAACTTTATATGATTCTTATTGTACTGTATTTTTTTTAGGAAAAAAGACACTTTTGTGCACCTAAATATACACTTTTGACACTTTCATACCCTAACTTTTTTTTTCTTTTTTTCATACCCGAATTTCATTTTCAGACAACTGGTCATTTACTTACCAAAAATGGCCCTAAATTTTTGTTCAATTCATGAGTATTTGGTTCAATTCATGGGTATTTTGGTTCAATTCCTTTGTATTTTGGGAAAATAGTCCAGAAGTACCCTGAATTTTAGTTCAATTCATGGGTATTTTGGAATTATTGCCCCAAAATAAAATTTAGGTATGAAAAAAAAAATTAGGGTATGAAAGTGTCAAAAGTGTGTATTTAGGTGCACAAAAGTGTCATTTTCCCTTTTTTTTTTTATATGAATACTCAAATTCTGTTTTGTTATAGATACAGTGATTGTCGTTGATTGTAATAGAAATTTGATATACGATATTTAAAATATTCCCCGAGGTTTGTTTAATTTGAAAGGTATTTTTGACATTTTATGTCAAATTTCGGTTAGAATTAACCGGTTGAAGTAATTTCCTCTCCCTTGTGTCTCTTTGGATGTATCAAAGTGAAGTGAACTTAGGAATGAAACGATGTGATGATATAGAAAAATATTTAGTGATCCCAATAAGATCAATATTGTTAGATGATGGTTAGTCCATAAGCGTAAATATCAGTGCACATCGACCAACGTGCATATAGAATTCTCTGATACAATAAATCAATACGAACGATTACATAAACATAAGTAGACGAATCTGGAGCAAGTTTTAATCTTCAATTTTATGGGCACTTTCATTATTTTAATACAAATACACATTTCTGCAAAAATAAAAAATCAAAATCTACAATATTTTAGACCATACATAATGAGTCAAAATTCTCTACCATTCATATATTAATTTTTAAACGCATGTAAGACCCTATAATGTCATGTTTATTGCGTGCAATATATAACCAAACTCTCCAAAGTTTATGCAACAAAACTAGGAACATTTATAAACCATGTAGAAAAAAATAAACAAGAACTCATCGAATAGGTTCCAAGTTGAATAATTAAACATGGAAGTCCAAATTATTTCCAAGAAATTAATAACTCCATCGTCTCCAACCTCGCGTCGCGACGTCAAAATATCGTGCATCGATCAGCTCGCTCCACCCTCTTACGTGCAGATCATATTCTACTACGACGTGGGAAAAGATCGAGAGAAATATTTCGAAAAATGTGCAAAACTCGAGAAATCGTTGTCGGAGACCCTATCGATCTTTTACCCGCTGGCGGGTAGATACGATGAAAATGACAAGTCAATCGACTGCGGCGACCAAGGGATCGAGTTTTTGGAAACTCGGGTCAACGGGGAGTTGGGTCGGGTCTTGGAGCAACCCGACCCGAAGATGCTATGCGGGTTTGTTGCTTGCGGGTTGAGGCATTCGTTGACCACTCCTTTGGTTTCGGTTCAAGTCAACGGGTTCGAGTGCGGCGGGTTGGCCATAGGCCTCAGCGTATCGCACGTCGTGGCGGACACGTACACGTTTAGTTTGTTTAGCAATGTGTGGGCTAACGTGTGCAGGTCGAAGATAGATCAAACTTTGATTCGCCCTGATTTTGACCTCGGGTCAGTATTTCCCCCGAGGGATTTACTTGGGTTCGAGCCCCGCGATCCGTTGTTTTCGGGCAAGGATGTTCGAGACATTGTCACGAGAAGGTTTGTGTTCGATGGCAAAGTAATATCGAGGCTCAAGGCCGAAGTTTCTCCTCGTCGGGCTTCGCGGGTGCAGGTAACTATTTAAATATTATGGTTCAGTATTTGATTTAAAATATTGAACCGGACTTCACAATTAAGTTATTTATTTAAAAATAACAAAATATTTTGAATTCGTCGGAGACTTGATAACTTTTGTAAAATTGAGTTTTG